>CM031243.1:541682216-542104716 GCA_018340775.1 Taxus wallichiana var. yunnanensis
CCTAATAATAAAGAATAAGGAATGAAATAATTAATGAAACACTGTAAAAAATAATGAATTTTCACTCTGCAACACCCTCTTCTTCAACTGGGAGGATTAGCTCTGGATATTAATTTTTATTTCAGCCTCTAATGTCTACTAGTCACTTAGCATGGTCCTTGTCTTCTCTGGAATATTTGTGGCTATGACATCTATCTCATCCTGAGTAATCTTTCTTTCTCATTATGTAGTACCTAGACAACATTAGCCATACTTGACATCATTCCTTCTAGGAGGTCCATCTTTTGCACTATGAGCTTCCCAATATCATCAATACTCTCTTTGTGTGGATCCTAGGCTACTGCAAGGGCCTCGCACTTTTGTTTCACCAATGTCAAGATTTTTACGCACCCAAGTGTCTCATCTTTCATCGCTGCCAAAAATTCATTATCTTCTACTATAGTTTGGTCCTTATTATTGCTTCTGGTGCTGCACATAAATTGAGAGCTTGGTTGGCTCTCTTCATCTCATCCTTCAAAGTTTGGAGCAATGCCTCGTAAGTTAAAATTTTCCTAACCATAGAGGCCATTGCTCTTTGTGCCTCTTTTTCAAATTTTTGGTGTGGTGATCCAAATTGGTCCATCATCTAACACTAAATCGACCAAAGTGCACACATAATGCATAGCAAAAGGAAACTTTTTTTGGAACCTGAGATTCTAGATGAGGCCTTGTTTTAAGGATGTGATCACCAATTTCCTCCGCCATGCTAATGAAGGCCTCATTCTTTTCCCATTCTTGTTCCTTCTCTTCCTTTAAACGTGTTATCTCTATATTTTTAGCCTTGTTATCTTCAAGCAACACTCGAATGGTGGCGGCCTTATCAATGTTTCTCTACACCACCTCAACAGATACCTTGACCATTACATTGCTAACCTACTCATCAAACATTAGAGTAGGTTTTATTGTCATGTGCCTACTCTGGGGTGCCTTCTTCACTCTTCACAAGACACAAGACTCCTCACACATGTCAAAATTTGGTTCGTCCATATGAGTTTGCATGGACCAGGATAATTTCTTCCTTGTGCACATAGTGGCCATATCTGGATCCATCAGCTCCCACCCATATAACTCCTTAAGGCCCACAGTGCTCTGGAACTAGGCATGGATGATTTTTCTTGTGTCCTTAGTATAGCCCATACTAGGGACAACATACTCTTCACTTGTTCTTTCTCTTTTTTTTCTTGGCCCCTTAGGAACCTGGGTGCCAAGGTCTAGAGTTGGCCCTTCTCCTACCTGAGTCGTAATGGGCACGTTGGGTTGTTCTTACACAATTTCTTCTACTTCTTTCACCCCTTCCTCTTCATCTCTCATTTCTTCATCCCGAGGTTCCTCCACATCTTCAGGTTGAATCGGGGTTCTTGGCACGCTCTCTTCAGACTCCTCTTCCTCCTTGTTAAGCTTCATCTTTCTTCTTCTCTTTCTCTCGGGTGCTTATTTTTTAGGGGAGAGTTAAGGTGACCTTCGTAAAGGTTGATATGTTCCTGCACCTTGGGTTTTGGTTCTTCTGAACACCTTTTTAAACTGGCGTTCCTCATGGATTGTACCCACGTCCAAGTCTTCCTCTCCTCCTTACATCTATGGGGGAGTATCTACGTGCTCACTCTCCACTTTGTCTGTGGGCTGCCTCGGCCTCTATGGTCCAAGCCTCCACTATCCTCATTGATTTCTTCTTCCTCGTCTCCTTCTACGGTTGAGGCAGGATTTGGAGCTGCCACATTTTCAACTGTGTGTTTTCCCTTAGGCGGCCCTGGGAGCATAAACTCATTCTCCACATACTTTCCCTTTTCCATCCTAGGCTTGAGCTGAAGATAGATAAGCACGGCCCCACTGTCCCCAATAGCCAAACTTACTAGCTTCATGCTTATAACATCATAAATAAGCCTCTCGATATAGGTAGATTGACTTGGATAAACATAAGTTTTCCTTAGAGTATGGTAGTCATAGTCTACCTTTTCGCGTTGTAGCTCAACCAACATGCATTGGTAAACCTATGTACTGCTACCTGGAAGTAGTGTGTTGTGAAGGCGTATGGTAGTTTACACCATAGAATCCATGTCCCATCCTTCATTGTGAACCACGATGCAAAAATGTTGATATGCCATGAAATGCATTTTCTTTCCCACTACTGAGGGTAACTCCTTTGGAATGTGTCATTCCTCCTCAAAGGTCATGAGAAGTTGATCACAACATAGTTTTCCCTTTGTTTAAACGGGCCACTCATTGTTCCTTCACATAAATACTTCTCAAACCTCTTTGTGAGGGACTTCTTTTCCCCAGGTATTCCCAAATTTTGTTATTTGGGCCATCGGGCATTCCAATTTCTACAAACACAAGAGATAATAGGATAGCGAGAAAAACTTTTCTTTTCACTGTGCACACTTCCTCAATAATTGTTTTCGCTATATATAGCTAACTAAGTTGTACATTTCTCTTTGTGAAATTTTGTTTGCAATATATAGCCACATGGTATTTACCGATGACCATCTCTCCGATCATTCAACTTAGTGAGGAAATGTGTGACTTTCTACACCATAAGGTATTTCCTTGATTTGTAGATGTCCATTCCACATGGAACCTTGGCATATCCCAACTCTGGCTTGTGGCTATAATAGCTTTCTTATCAGTTAGATCACTATTAAACTTTTTCCTTACACCCTTGATCCTATCAACATAGTAATCGAAGGGCGGGTGATCCTTACCCACCATCCAACAAAATAGAATAAGTCCTCATGGACTCTGCTCATAAGTCATTGGTATAAATTTTATGGTGTTCCAAAATATGGGAGTTCATACAACCGATACACTCCTACATTCTTGAGTAACTTCTCCCAAAGATCGTCATACAATGGCATGTCATCCACTTTGTGCGCTTGTTGGTCTTCTTGTTCAACAATGCATCTAAATCCCCTTTGTTATTGGTGTTGTGGTGGTTTTGTCACTTACTTTGCATCTCGCAGATATGGGAATCCCATCTTGTCTCGATATTCACTCCTTCTCGGATCTTGTATTTCTACAAAAATGTTCCCAGGAGCATCTTTGACCTCAATTTCTACCTTTTTGTTCCTCTTCATTCCTACTCCGTGTTCTTTCCTTGGTGCCATAGTAAAAATATTTCCTTTTTCCTCTATCGAGTAAGCTCTCATGCCCTATCTCAAAACCACATGCCCTAGCTCAAACCGCATGCCTTATCTCCTTCTCAATGCTTATGCTTTGCTTAAACCCTTCTCCAATGGGGACACAAGCCACTTCTATGCACAAATATGCTCTCCACACCTGGTTTCACAACTCTCTGCACCTCAACATGTTTCACTTGGTTTGGTTGCAACTGGCTCACTCGAATACTTGTGATCGCAAAGGTATAAATAAACCCACATCACATCTTTATATAGAGTTGCTAAAATTTATTACATTTATTTCTCCTTTACCTACCACTGATCGACTCATTAATTGACCATTTTCTCGATTTCCGTGTGATACACCTATGCACCACAGCTATAACCTTCCAGCGTGCTTTCCTACCTTCTTGCTACAAACCTCCTTCTATATGCATCCATGTGCCAAAGTACCTTGCCACTGTTCCTTCCTCTAGTAGTTTCTATGGTTGCCGCTTACCTCACATTATATTATTCATTCATTTATTTCTAGCTATGGTCTTTAGGAGCAATCTTCTTTCTAGCAGCTCCCTTCCATTTTTGAATAGCACTTGTAACAGTATATTCTTATGTGTACCCATTTTTGAATAACAACCACCCCACACCAATGGTATGTGTAGTCCTCTATGCATAAAAATACTTTAGATTGTAATTAGCTTCTAGCACGCAAATGTGCTTATTACACAAAACACCGAACTAAATTGACAAAGCATAACGACGAAGAAGGAAATACATTAAAAGAAATACATAAAGAGAAACCTATACTAAGTGGAAATACTACCTTACTACAAAACCAAGAAGACTTATTTATAGTAAGTCTTTAGGCTACTCTGTTAAAGTAACTAGGTAACCATTCTCCATCAAGCACCTCTAACTGACAAGCACCTAATTCAAGGATGTGAGTGATAAAATATTTTCCCAACCAATGCACCTTAAGTTTTCCTGGATGGCACACAAACTCGGAATCATAAAGAAATAGCATTTGTTCAACTTCAAGATTATTATCCTTGATGTGTCTATAAAGCCATGCCTTCTATCCGGCTTTTTCCTACTTTTGACTCCAACGTGCTATGGTGCACCTCTCATCTAGCTATATTAACTTGTCAATTCTTTCTTATAATGCTTGTTCATTAGCTAGACCTCCTAAATGCGCAATACACAAAGAAGGTAACATGAATTCCATGGGAAAAACTACTTGTGCACAAACACCAAGTGAAAGGGTGTAGCCTTATTTAACCTTTTGTAAGTTGTTCTATATGCCCAAAGTACAACAGAAACTTTATCATCCCAATCTTTCTTCCCAACATCACAAATTTTTGTTAAGGTCTGGATCAATATCTTGTTAAAGGCCTCAATAGTATTATTTTCTTGAGGATTATAAGGTATATTCTTGTGGTGCGCGACCATAAATTCATCTAATAATATCCCGATTGTCTCATTCAAGAAGAGTGTGCCCCTATCACTTGTCAAACTGGGCATATATCCATACCTATTTTTGGTGAGAAAATTTTTCTTGTGGACAAATTAGTGGGTTTCAAGCCAATGCTATGGGAATATAAGTCCCTCCACTTGAATGGTGTAGCTTCGATGTGCATGCATGAAAAATTAGATTTCAATGGTGGCCTTTCGACCAGAGATCCAACAAGAGAAATCCGCTGAACCTATGGCAAAGCTAGCATTTTTCTCACTAGAGAAGAAATTTGTATGAGAAGGGGAAAGGGAGTGAGAATGGAGGTAGGAGAAACTAATGTTGTGAGTAGATATCGATGCCTAAACACATTAATTAGAAATTTCATTTACATGCATTTATAATCGAAGAAAAACAAATCCGTGGGAGAGGCTACAAGACCGAATGAAATTCATTGGTCGCAAAGTACTAATTAATTCCTTAGTCAAAGATGCCTAAAAATTCTTTCCTTTATTATGAAGCTCGAGCAGAATTTGTACATAGCTTGAGAATAGAAGAAATTCAAGGAAGAAGAGAAAATAGAAGAAGAATGACATTTTTGTCCTTTCCAGTACAAAGCACTCGGTCTTTTTGAAATCAATCACCAGCCCTCTAGAATGAATTTGAGAAGCCATTATATTCTTCACAAGAAACCATTCCAAATTTACAAATCATTTACGCCTCTTCAAATTCCTCTGTTATGAAGAAACACTCATGGCGGGTTAAAAACTATATCTTACAAAGTAACCATTACATTCTATTTGCCAGGTTTGAATACGAGACCATTTGATTTGCTCCTATAACTTTGAAATCAGGTCATGCACATGGCGGGAAGGCGTTGGATTGGTTACGGGGAAGCCTTTTACATTTTGTGATTTTTCGTGAGATTTGGCAATTTGGAACAAATTGGCCCACAGCCTTGCTTTGACTTTTCAACATAAACACATGGCACATTCTTATTGGAAATGGGGTCGTAGCCCTTTTCTCAACATTTTAACCTTTTTTGGAAAAAAGGCTCAAAAATCAATTTCTCCACCAATCCACCGCTTGGATTTGACTAGGACATGTGGCACATTACAGTCAAAGACAGGTCGCATTAAATCTTTTCTAAATGTTTTAACCTTTTTGGAAAAAGGCTCAAAAAATCAATTTCCTCCACCGGCCCACTGCTCCAATTTTGACTTTTCAATGGTGGGCAACACCTTTGACTTTTTCCCTATAGGCTCAAGCTTTGACTTTTTCCTTGATTACGATCGAGGCTACGGGTTACTTTTTAATTTTTGTCTTTTTACAAAGAGGCTCAAAATCTCAAATCCCCCCGATGGCCCGCTCATCCGTTTTGAATTTTCAATGGCAAGATTTTCCTTTGAATTTTTCTTGTGGGCTTCAACTTTGGGTTTTTCCTTTAAACCCCGATCCAAGCTACAGATCACTTTTTAATTTTTTACTTTTTTGCAAAGGGGCTCAAAAACACAAATTTCCCGATGGCTCACTCGTCCTCTTTGAATTTTCAATGGCAGGCCCGAGACCTTGCGGAGCCGTGGGGAAAATTTACCATTTTTGCCAAAGTGTTAAGTTCACTAACAATCTTGTTCCTCCATATCTAATAGGATCGACCACGTACATGCATTCATTGGCATCAAAATTTGACAGTAAAAGAAGCTCGTTGTCTTGAATGTGGAAAATACGAGAGAAAGAAAAATTTATCGTTTTGAGTCCAATTTTTGAATATCCTTCATGAACTGAGAGGCATGAAGGCAAAAAAATGATTTAACGACCCAAGCCATAGAACAAGTGAACACTTTTGATCAAAAATAGAGCCTGCAAAGAGGATATTACGTGCACGGACCAGGGAAAAGGAGGATTTCTAAAAACAAGCAAAACAGAGGTTTAAACAGCTCTAGGGCACAAATTTTGCTAATTTCTTGAATCTCTAACTTGGCTTAAACATCAATGAAAGGCATGAGTTCAAAAAATTTGAATTTTCCAAATGGTAAACGCAAAGTAGTTTTCAGGAGACAACACCTAGTGAGAATATTTTCCTATAAGAAACTTTCTGCTATAAGCGATGTAAAATCCTTTATAGGTGTTTTCTACCCATTATGTAAGATAATTTGTACAAATGATGATGTGCTTGATCCAGCTTCTAAGCGTGCAAGTTTGGGAAATAGGACCCATAAAGTGCAATTTCCCATTTTTCAAATGGATTTGCACTAGCAATAGGACTCAAATGCGTTTCATCTCTTTTTATAAGTTTTACTTGTTTTGACATTGATCACACACCTTACAATACTCTTTATAATCCTTGACATGGGGTCTCCCACCATAATTCAATGAGCAGAATCTTGTGCATGGAAAGCATCACCTATGTAATACCCACCTGTAATAACGACATGAGGCTCTTCCTAAATATCAGTGCACTCATGTTAGATAATAGGGAACGTAATACTTCATCTCCGACTAAATTGTATAAGTTGCCACTAATCAACATGAAGGGTGCGGGGTGCATTGTAAGTTGTTTCTTCTCTAAGGCTTTCATTCCTTCTAGTGTCATACTTATGCATAAAAAGACAACAATATCCTCCAATTCTAATGGCACATGATGTAACCTATACAACTTTGCATCTGACATTATATCTTCAATTGTCTGCATGCGTCCTCTCCTGATTGAATTCTTGATAAGTGGTCTGGGCCAAAATTAATTTTACCTAGTTTTACCACAACTGTAAAGTCAAATTCTTGGAATAAGAGAACCCATTGACATATGTGCCCCTATAAAATGAGTTTATTTACCAAGTATATTAGTGCCATGTGATCTATATAAAATACAAAGGTGTTTCTAGTAAGTACTTTCGAACTTATGTAGCGTAGATCATCGACAAAGCCTCGTGCTCGAGTTGTATAATTATGTTCTATAAGATTCAACTTTCTACTAGCAAAGTATATAGGATGATCTATAACACCTTCTCTAGGCTGAGCTAACATTATGCCAATGGCCAGAGGCGTCCACATGTACATGAAATGGTTAGTTCCATGGGGGAAAATGCAAAATATGTGTTGTAGTAAGTCTCTCCTTCAATGCCTCAAATGTGAGTTCTTGCGGTTCTCCCCAACAGAATTTCCATTTTCCCTTTAGTAACTCCTCCAAGGGTGTAAAAATGTATATATATACTTTGATAAATTTTCTACAATACCCTGAATGGCCCAAGAATCAGTGCACCTCACTCGACTAGTAGGCTCCTCTAGGTATACAATAACCACAACCGTAGCTAGACCTACTAACAAACCTTCCTTGCAAATGATATGCCCTAAAGTTCCAAAAGGTGTAGAAAATATGTAATTCTTGATTTTTAAAGAGATGTTTAAATGTATGCATCTTTTAAACATTAAGTGCAAGTTGTCACAATGATCCTTAACAAGCCCATATATTGTCCAATCATCCAAGTAAACCTAGAATAATTTGAGAATAAAATCCTGGAATGCTTGAACAACTATGCATGAAAATACAACAAGCACGTTCTTCAAACCAAAGGGAATCACCATATATGCAAAGATTCCCCATTCAGTGGTGAAATTATCTTCTCTTGATCTTCCTATGAAATTCTTACCTGATGATACCCAGAGAATCCATCTGTAAAAGAGTAAATTTTGCACCCTACAACACCTTTTAATATTTCCTTAGTGAAAGGCATAGGAAAAGGATCAATCACACATGCAACATTCAACTCCTTGTAATCCACACAAATCCTAATCTGACCATCTTTCTTTATACTAATTACCATGGGGCTAACCCACTTTGATTCTTCTAGGGGCTTAATGATGCCAGATTTCAGCATTTTTTCAATTTCTTCTTTAACTTTTACATGCAGGTTAGGGTTCATCCTGTAAGGTCTCTTCTTGACCGGTGTGCACCTTCCTTTAGCTTAATATTCATCTCACCTAATGACTCATGTAACCCCTTTAACTCATGGTAGACCATAGGAAATAAGCCCGAAAATCATGTAGTAACTCAATTATCTTTTCCACTTCAGAATCAGACCAATAATCTCCAATTATGGCCTCCTTAGGTTCAACATCGTGCCAATGTTCACTTTCTTAGTCTTCATAGGTTCATGATAGGCATGCACATTTGTATCCGTATTGTCTAAAACCTCATGTGTACCTTTAAAATGATCAATGTCCAAATTTTCTACTTCTTCATCATCCACTATGTAGACCATCTTTCCTTTCTCCTTCTCAAAGCAAACACACTTAAATAGTTTGGCATCTGTCTCATCTATTTCATCAAAATGTACTCTTGGTTCTTCCTCACCAAATAACTCTTGAATGAGTTCTTTATCCTTTACACTATATCCCATAGTCAAGCATTCCATAACTTGTAATGCCTCTTTTACTGGAGGTTTATTAGAGAAGTAGTCAAAATTCTAGACCATTCCAGTAATCAAGTCTTTCCAATTTCTAGTCTCCCTATGTGGTTCCACATAAACATACCAAGTGTGTGTAGCCTTGTAAACTGGAATAAATTTTGTTCACCCAAAGTGAAGGTGGTAAAGATTCCTTCCTCTATCTAGAGTCTCTCACACTACTGAATGTGGTGTTGAACAGGTTGATTACCATGATATATGTAGATCTGAGTAGGTGCATTTCTCTGAGAAACTAGGTTGTTAGAGAAATTCTTACTTCATTCCATTCTATGAGATTATCCTATGAACCATCCACTAGTGTGTTGTCGTCCCATGTAGGGTATACACTAACATATTTCTTCTCTCCACTTGATCTATCCACTACTCCTCCATGGTGTGCAAGAATACTATAGGATCTCCTTCTCCAGTGTACCGGGGTACAGAGTTGTTACCTATCCACCTAATACAACGAGGTTTTCTCCTCCATGCAAAGGTGCTTCTTACTTTGCACCCAACCATCTCATAGGTGTCATGCACCCAATTTTCATAAGAAATACTTGTAGTATCACTAATAGATTGTGCATCCTCCCATTGGAGGATTCCCTCCTTAGATGGCTCAAGTACTTCCGGATCTCAAATGGCGCACACATAAATTCTATTCAAATTTTCCTCACTTATTCAACATAAGGTATAGATTTCCCATCTGTCAAAGGGATAATAATGCATTCTTCTTTTCTCTCAAAACTTACATACCCCTTATTAAACTATAGATCAATATTATTTAAATAACACTAAGGGTGTCCAAGTAGAGCTAGGAAGCTATCTGATTCTACAAGTGTCAAAACCTCAAAGTCCCCAGTGAACTTGGCCCTTTGTATAGTAATGGATGCATCCTTTAAAACTTCAATTAGAGTGGCCTTAGTCTGATTAGCCATAAAAAATACATTAGAGGATGGCTATAATGGAGGTCTACCCATCTCGCACACATGCATCTAAAGTAAACTTCCGCGCCTATGTCAATCAATATATTGCTCAAAAGCCACCCATCCACAACAACATTGAGCCATTTCCTTATCATAATCCAATCTATAAGGGGGAATATTAGAATATAGGATTTGTCATCCATTCCCAATACATACGTGTAAAGTGTTTCCCTTTAACTAATTCCTAGTAATGGAATAATATTCTCCTAGCGCATCATCTTACATACCTCTTTCAAATCATCAACATCCGATTTGAATTGTCTTTGTTGCCTTATTTTGTTCCAACTTTTGTGATTATTCATTTAAACACCGTATTTCACCTGAAGATTTATGAGCACCTCCATGGTTTCTGATAAACCTCCTTCTGGTGTGTAGGATCTGGGTATCTTGCATGTAAAACTTCCTCCTTAGTAATAGTAGGCTTTTGTTGTAATGTCTCTTTGGAACGCATAGCTTCAAAATGTGTGTTTTATGGTACTACCTCAGGTTTTGGTGCCAACTTTGGCATCCACTGATTTTCTATGGTGTATTGTATTCTAACCATCCCTATGCATTATTGTTCTCCTGTTTATGTTTCTTGCTAAGATGCTCATATAAGTCTAGGCATTCCTCATAGTTATGATTCTTCCCATAAAAATAACAAGTAATATTTTGAGGGAATTCACGCCTGTAGTGGTCAGGAGATCCACATGTATAACATGTTCCATGAGGAAACTCACCTCATCCACCACCACGACCTCAGCCCCCGAATCCACCACGGTATCCTCAACCTCTACCATGACTTCCTTCAAAGCATCCCTCATTCCGATCGTAGTGCCCTTGGGTGTGATCATGATCATGGTGCTCACTTTTACTTTTAGAGTTATCCGATACTCTTGTCTGTCACACACCAATATCGATGGCATCATGGATCTGACCAATCAACCTATAGTATTTTGTATTGTGAGTCATAGATTGACAAATCTTATAATAGCAAGATACGTTCTTTCTTATCGCGCGTTGTAATAATGGGCAACGGCTTGCATCATGGTCTAAATGACATATCTCACAGTCTAGCAATAATGAACGTATTAACCTATGGGGACAATTATCCTTAGTGTGCCCTTCCACTTCAAAATCTATACACAAAATCTCAGTGCATGTCTCATGTATTGAATCGCGATAGTTTCTCTAATTGCTTCACCATAGCTCCAATTTGTGCTTCCAAGAATGGGCTCACTCCAATTTTTATAGTTTTAACTATCTTATCACACAACGTTGTTTCAAGTGATTCACACGGGTCTATATATCTCTAATGTGACAACACCCTCCTAAATGGTTTGATCAAGCCCCCAATGGTCCACTGTGCATGCTAGATTGCATGGATATCATACGAAAGATTAGACAAAAGTGTTTTAAAATGGGCATCATATTCCTGAATGCTCTTAGTAGTGCCCTACTTAGTATCCTTGAGCACTCTTATAATCTTCTAATCAAACTCAAGGATATAAAAATCCTTAAGGAAAGCATTTTGTAGTGCTGGATAATCTATGCAAGTCTGATCAGGGTCAAATTTCCTATACCAACTATGAGTGTGTCCCTATAACGTAGTTACAAACTAACTTGCCTTGTACTCAAAATCCTTAATCCATTTTACATGCCACATTATCTCACACATGTGCACATGCTCAACAACATCTTCTATTCCCCTATACTCTAGAAGATGAAGTGACATCTCCATGTAAATATTTTGGGGTTGGTGAGGACCATGCCCACTTGATCTAGAACCTCTATGTTACCTCTACCTTCAAAACCACTAGATCCACCAGAACTAGAGCCACCTATGCCCCTTGATCCTCCACCTATATCCAAAAGTGGACTAGTGGATGTATTTCCTTATGTCCCAACAATGGTACTAAATTGAACTCTTATAGTCTATGAGGTGGTATTATTCCTAGAAGTGAGTCCAAAATTCTACACGCTTATGTTATGTGTCGATGATGCGTCGAAAATGTACCTCCAAAAACAAGGAAGATGTTTTCTCGCCATAGATGCACTTTCTATTTGATTTAATCCTGGTCTTCTACTCCCCAAACTAGCTTTCTAATTACTGGTTATACTAGATATTGGAAAACCAAGCGCGAGGGCTAGGTTTTGCAGGTAGATTTAGATGCGTGCTTGTGGCCCATGTCATCTCTACATTAGAGCACTCCATATAAGGTCAACGAGGGTTCCCTGTCATGTTTTCCCAAATGGGGGAGTTCCAAATGCTCTGGCTCCATGCCTTCTGCATGAGCTCCAAATCCTTCACGATCCATCTCTCTCCTCAATTCCATCCTTTCGCAATATGGCATTGCTTCTCTAACTCCCTCTCACATGCCTCATTATACTTAATCCACATTTCTTCTCTTTTCCTCTCTGTTGCTAGGTCGACATCCTTCACCAAACCTGCTCCTGCCCCCACATGTGGTAGGGTTTAGCTAGCCATCGATTTTCTTCCAAGTTCAGGGTTACCATCAATATTTTGATCACCAGTGGAATGCCTTGCAAATAGGTTCCCCTGGGATAACGTAAAAACTAGAACTTAGCTACCTTAAGGCAAGAATAAGTGGAAATTGAGTACTCCAAAATATAGCTATTCAGAACACCATGGAACCAAGTGTCCACAATGCACGTCCAAATTAGATCAACATCATAGAGGGCCTAAAATTATTCCTTCATCTAGAAAAGTGTGCAATACCTCAAATTCCTTGTAGACGCATAAGCAACTAGTCCCTTGTATAAATCTATTGGAAAGATAGCAAAGAAAATATCATATAAACAATCGTATAAGTTTTGCTCCACCCACGCGTGTGTGTCAAACTCAGATCCATTGTTGAACCTCTGAGTGTATTCTTCTTCCAAATCTATTATCCACTCCTCAACACTTGTTAGGGTCAAATAGTACATCTTCATTACAAAACATCCACGAAAACAAGCTGAAAAAGAGGTCCAAGCAACAGGTAACCAATGGTGTAACCTAGAATCTACTATGGAAAATCTAGGCACGCTGACACATCACTCAACCTGAGATAAGTGCTCACCCAAAGTGCACAAAGGTACCAGGCCCCTCTTTAGAGTTTTTTGTGTAGGATGTTAGTATGATGATGATAATACATATTAAGATCCATAACTAATCATAAACATATCACATTGCATAAACCAGATCTAGATCTTCAAGAATCATGAAGTAAACAATAACTGTAATAAGGCTAGCCATACAATAACTAGATTCAATTATATCTAACACCATTATCCAACCAATATACTCCATTGCATTAAAAACTGTAAAACTAGAAGCTTCTTACACTATAAAGTATCTCCATGAGTCATGTGCGCATCAAAACCAAGCAACATAACTCTACAATAATTCACACACACTAAACTACATAGTTCAATACATATTTATAGAGGTGGGGACTTTCCCTTCACCACCCATGCACTTCTCAAAATAGGTTGCATATTGATAATATCCATGTGCCTTTACAATGGCATGCACAACATGCAAGTTTTCTAATAATAGATGTCCTATAGTTAACTCTAAGAAGAAATCCTATTATTAGATTAAACCATGCATGGCACTTAACAATTGTTTGTTCCCAAAATACTATTGCATGTGGCAAAATTCTTCATCTCTATGTGTTCTCTATAGCTTATCTCCACAAATAGCCCTTATCCATAAAAATAGCTAAGTCCTGAGCCAAAGTGTTCTGGCACACGCTTCCTTCCCTATCTTCCCACACCTTTAAATGCATCT
Source organism: Taxus wallichiana var. yunnanensis (assembly GCA_018340775.1). Classification (NCBI taxonomy): domain Eukaryota; kingdom Viridiplantae; phylum Streptophyta; class Pinopsida; order Cupressales; family Taxaceae; genus Taxus; species Taxus wallichiana. The sequence goes on from CM031243.1 coordinate 541,696,016, forward strand.
TGTTCTCGTGCATGCATCCTTTGCGTGTCTTCTCCTTATAGTAACATTCTGTTTTCTCAACAAGCTCTTCTTTTATTTTGTTATCCCACAAATGTGATGTTCTTCATAACCTGCAAGGCCTCATGTACTAGTGGCTAATTGTGGAAATAATAAAAGTGTGAGCCATACCTTTAGTCATGTTATGAAAACTTACGAGTCTCTTGCTTGAGCTCAACATGTATACTACATGCATGCCGCACGCAGCCACATAGAGTAGAGTAGAACTTATGCACCCAAAGAGATGATGGTATAGCCTCGGCCCGGTGCTCATTATCTCTCACGGTCATGGACGTGTACCAAAGAGGAGTCTTCCCATCATACTCATGGATAAGAGAAGGGGTATTACAATGATTAAACCTTAGGACAAAGGCTACCCTTACCTCTCTCCATCCCAAGAGGTTGTCTTTGTTTGTTTCCCACCTATGTGCTACCATTCTGCATAATGTATAAACCATCATATTATGTCTATCTCCCTCATTATTCCACTGGTCCTCTATGGTGCACAAGGACAAGTTAGGTTCATCCTCCCAAGATACCTAGGTAACTTATTTCTTCCCAAGAACTGAATCATGTGTGGCTTGATCATTCATGTAACTCTTCACCTAACCTCATGTTTAACCATTTCATATGTGTCATGGACCCAATTGTTACAAGCAACACTAGTAGTGTCACTAAAATATTGTGCATCATCCCCTTTGGAGTATGCATTCCTTATATGGTTCCACATTCTCGGGATCATACATTATACATTCATAAATCCTATTAATCTTCTCTTCACTCATAGGCTCAATGTAGTGTGCAACCTTCACATCAACCGGGGTATGAAAATGCGCTCTTCATTTTCTCGAAACGATACACCTTTTATTGAAGCGTAATTCGACATTGTATGCATAGCACCAAGGATGCCCAAGTAGTTCTGGGAAATTTTATTCCTTTACAAACTCAAATACTTTACAATCTTCTATAAACTTGGATCCTTGAATAGTAATTGAAGCATCCTTCAATACCCCAATAGGCATGGTCCTAGTTTTATTTTCCATATACAACACATTAGAAGTTGGGTGCAAGTGTAGCCTTCCCATATAGTTCCATGCATCCAAGGTTAAAACATTGATCCCTATCCATGTATCAATCAAAATATTACTCACCAACCAACCATCTATCACTACATCTAGTGTAATTTCCTTTTCATACTCATGGTCCTGAGGTGGTAAGTTAGCATGTAGTATCTAGTGCTCGCATTCAACTCCAAAGACATAACACCTTCTCAAACAACCATTCCCTAAATAAGGTAATGATGTTCTCCTACCGCAACATCCTACATAACTCCTTTAGATAATACAAATCCCTTAGTGGAAGCTCAACATTCTTTGTGTTTTCCCTTTTACATGCCTATTTCTTCGAGCACCTTTGTATCTCTCCATCCAATGCTCCAATGAATCCCTTGGTTTCTTGGTAGATCTCCTTTTAGTGGGCTGCATTTGGATTATTAACATGTATAGTTTCTTCTCTCTTTATAAGAGGTTTTGATTTAAGAGACTTAGGCACGCACGTTACTTTTGCATGTGTAGTGACTAGGAGAGGCTAGAGCTCGGATCACTTATCTTCTTTGACACCCAATACTCATTCTTCACGCATTATAATTTAATAATCCCCACACCTTTATAATTTTTATTTTTGCACATATGTTTATAAAGGTCAGGGAAGTCTTCAACCTTATGTTCCTTTCCACAGTATACATATACCTAATTCTTGGGACATTTACGTTAGTAATGATCTCAGTGACCCATAAATATAACAATTCTTGCATGTCAACCTTCCTCGACTTCCACAACCTCTGCTCATATATCCACCTCGAATCCTCCATCACCATTATTATGCCCTTCATTAGGTTGAGCTTCTTGCACCTAAGAGCTACATGCCATAGTGGTCTTCCAATCCAATCTCATATGCCTTGTGAATATGGTCTATCAAATGGTAGTCAACTGTATCATGGGTATGTGCATCACAAATCTTATAGTACATAAAAAAATCATTATCGTGTAATGCAAGATGGGGAAATTATATGCATCATGATTCTTGTGACAAATCTCAAAAGACTATGAAAGTTCAAACACATTATTATGTGGACAATCGTATTTAGTATGAACTTCCACATTGCGATCGGTTCACCATAACCCACGATGTGTCTCATGTGTCGAATTAGAAGATAGCTTCTCCAATTTTTTAATCCATAACTCTTATTTGTGCCTCAAGAAAAGGGATCACTCCATTGTCGCACTTCTAACTACTTCAACATGTAATGGTGATTCCAAAGCCTTGTGCGGATCAGTAATTTTTTTATGTGATAAGGCCCTTTCAAACAAAGTTAGAAAGCCTCAAAAAACCACCGTGCATATTACCTTTGATGAATATCATAAGATAGCTTGGATAAGAGATTTTTAAACTGCACATCATACTCCTTCACACTTTTGGATAAACCTTGCTTGATGTTCTTAAGTGTGCTAATACTTTGTAACATGTATAATGTCTTCTCTCTTTATAAGAGGTTTTGATTTAAGAGACTTAGGCATGCACGCTACTTTTGCATGTGTAGTGACTAGAGAGGCTAGAGCTCGGATCACTTATCTTCTTTGACACCCAATACTCATTCTTCATGCATTGTAATTTAATAATCCCCACACCTTTATAATTTTTATTTTTTACGCATATGTTCATAAAGGTCGTGGAAGTCTTCAACCTTATGTTCCTTTCCATAGTATACATATACCTAATTCTTGGGACATTTACGTTAGTAATGATCTCGGTGACCCACAAGTATAACAATTCTTCGCATGTCAACCTTCCCGACTTCCACAACCTTTGCTCATATATCCACCTCGAATCCTCCATCACCATTATTATGCCCTTCATTAAGTTGGGCTTCTTGCACCTAAGAGCTACATGCCATAGTGGTCTTCCACAATCCAATCTCATATGCCTCGTGAATCTGGTCTATCAAATGGTAGTCAATCAGATGTATCATGGGTATGTGCATCACGAATCTTATAGTACATAAAAATCATTATCGCATAATGCAAGATGGGGAAATTATATGCATCATGATTCTTGTGACGAATCTCAAAATACTATGAAAGTTCGGACACATTATTGTGTGGAAAAGCGTACTTAGTATGAACTTCCACATTGTGATCGGTTCACCATAACCCACTACGTGTCTCATGTGTCGAATTAGAAGATAGCTTCTCTAATTTTTTTATCCATAACTCTTATTTGTGCCTCAAGAAAAGGGATCACTCCATTGTCTACACTTCTAACTACTTCAACATGTAATGGTGATTCCAAAGCCTTGTGCGGATCAGTAATTTTTTTTTTATGTGATAAGGCCCTTTCAAACGGAGTTAGAAAGCCTCAAAAAACCACCATGCATATTACCTCTGATGAATATCATAAGATAGCTTGGATAAGAGATTTTTAAACCGCACATCATACTCCTTCACACTTTTAGATAAACCTTGCTTGATGTTCTTAAGCGTGCTAATACTTTGTAACATGTATAATTTCTTCTCTCTTTATAAGAGGTTTTGATTTAAGAGACTTAGGCATGCACGCTACTTTTGCATGTGTAGTGACTAGGAGAGGCTAGAGCTCTAGATCACTTATCTTCTTTGACACCCAATACTCATTCTTCATGCATTGTAATTTAATAATCCCCACACATTTATAATTTTTATTTTTGCACATATGTTTATAAAGGTCGGGAAGTCTTCAACCTTATGTTCCTTTCCACAGTATACATATACCTAATTCTTGGGACATTTACGTTAGTAATGATCGGTGACCCACAAGTATAACAATTCTTGCATGTCAACCTTCCTCGACTTCCACAACCTTTGCTCATATATCCACCTCAGAATCCTCCATCACCATTATTATGCCCTTCATTAAGTTGGGCTTCTTGCACCTAAGAGCTACATGCCATAGTGGTCTTCCGCAATCCAATCTCATATGCCTCGTGAATATGGTCTATCAAATGGTAGTCAACTGTATCATGGGTATGTGCATCACAAATCTTATAGTACATAAAAAAATCATTATCGCGTAATGCAAGATGGGGAAATTATATGCATCATGATTCTTGTGACAAATCTCAAAAGACTATGAAAGTTGAGACACATTATTGTGTGAACAAGCTGTACTTAGTATGAGCTTCCACATTGCGATCGGTTCACCATAACCCACTACGTGTCTCATGTGTCGAATTAGAAGATAGCTTCTCCAATTTTTTTATCCATAACTCTTATTTGTGCCTCAAGAAAAGGGATCACTCCATTATGCACTTCTAACTACTTGAACATGTAATGGTGATTCCAAATCCTTGTGCAGATCAGTAATTTTTTTATGTGATAAGGCCCTTTCAAACAAAGTTAGAAAGCCTCCAAAAACCACCGTGCATATTACCTCTGATGAATAACATAAGATAGCTTGGATAAGAGAGTTTTAAACCACACATCATACTCCTTCACACTTTTAGATAAACCTTGCTTGATGTTCTTAAGTGTGCTAATACTTTGTTTCTCAAACTTGGGAATATAAAATTCAGCCAAGAAGGAAGTGCGTGTAAACACAAAATCACATACTTTGGGTAATTATCTAGTCATTATTACATGCTTTTATTCATATATTCATAAGTGAGAAAAGTACTAATTAACCCATGTCTTTGACCATATTTCTTTTCTTTTTGTCACTTATTTTGGTCTTGCACCTTTAATTGATCAGTATTCCTTTTTATACCTCAGCATGTATCATCCTAGACACCAACCCCAGCCAAGATGCCAGTGCTTTAGGCGCCCTCATCCCCCTCTCAGGTGCCCCTAACCCCAATATACTTTGTTCACACTTTTTGGGTCCTTTCTATCTGTTTGAGTATCTAATCTATTTGGTAGTTGACATTTTCAGGGTTAATTATGAAATTTAAGCAAGGTAATCATATAAATATAAAGTTATGTGATTATAATAAGGGACCAAGCACTAATAATAGCTATCACCACCTAAGGTTGCATCCATCAAGCATCTAAGAGCTCCATTACATCCATATAACACCATCCAAGAGACATAAGGGCTAGCTATTTTGAATATACTTCATAGGAGGGAAGTTCATTTTATTCCATGCACACATCTATTACATTTATTTATATCTATCTAATTGCTCAAGTATCAAATGTTACACGCACAAGAGCCACCTAGGGCACAATTTTACACACACACATAGAACTACATTGGGTCTGAGATGTAGTGCAACGCTCAGTCATAAGTTCACCATTTTGACAGTTGAGGATAGTCTGACCCCTCATTCTACATCTTTCTTTTTTAGGATTTGATGTCTATTTGAGGGTTTTACGGGTAGATACTTCATCACTTTGTGCAACCTCATAGTGACAAAAGGAGAATAACAACGAACAACTAGAGACCACCTAGAAGATGTTTTTCTAAACATTTTCGCAAACCCAGTGCCTGTAAAGCAGGCCTAGGGCATTCGTAGGTGCCCTTGTCCCTCTCCAGGTGCCCCAATCCATCTTATTCTTCCAAAGCTACATTTTTGTGAGCTTGATTGCAACATTGGTGCTTCATATTTTCCATTTCTCTAGCTCGTACACCTACCAAATTTCTATGAATTAGCTAAGTCATTTTACCTTTTCTTTGCACTTAGGGTTTCATATATTTTGGCTTAGTTTGCTTGGGTTAATTTTGTACTTAATTGTATATTCATTTATTGCTACAATAGCAATTAGATTAGGCATATATTTCATATTTATCTTAATCATTTTGGTGAACCCAACTTGATCTAAATGCTCTTAGGATCCGCATACCTCAATTGTTCTTATCTTTCTAGGATCTCTTCATCATTATTATATCTATAAATGATTTATTTCTTATTAATCCTAAATTAAGAGATAGAATCAAAACTCTCTTTGCTACCACTCGCATTCTGTTAATATGCATCCAGATTCAATATATCAAACATTTGTCAAGGCATTTTCTCAGCATATTACTTTCCCACCAATCCTTATTTTGATCCTATATTTTTACAATGATCCACCCTTGCATATCATGATTCACATTTACAATATGGGTGTCAAGCGTACTTTAATTGATAATGGATCTGAACTCAATTTATGTCCTATGTCATTCCTTGAAAAGATTGGTATTTCTGCTACTAATGTTAGTCCATCATGTCTTTCCCTTCGGGCATATGATGGTTTTGTTTGTCCATGCATAGGTAGCATTAATTTTCCTATCACTATATGGCCCAAAACCCTTAACATAGTTTTATTTTTCATTGAATTTTCAATTTCATATAACTATTTACTCGGTTGGCCATGGCTTCATGCCATGCAAGAAGTTCCTTTTACAAGTACATCACTATGTTAAATTCATACATGAGGGCATAAAATATATAGTTCCTAGTGATCATGACCCATTCAAATATTGTGATCATGATCCCAATACTACAATTCCTAATCCATGCTCGATACTACTAATGCACCATAACCAATGGATACTATGGATCATTTACCGCCACTTGATGGTTATATTTGCACATTAGATACAATCTCATCTACCACATCACCTCCTCCTCCTACTGCTATTGCTATGGTACTTTATCGAGGACCTATCCACACATCCGATGTCATTTCACCTACTTCACTATCACATGTGCATCCACCATTAGCATGTCCTCCCTTTACATGTATGCTTTTCATGAATGATTATTATTGGGAGCATATTTCATTTGATCCTACTTGTGATGACACTATATGCACACATGATGGCTTGGCTCGGCTAGGCTTTGTGGTTGACGACATCTTTCCTTCACCCTATGCTCCTCATCTTTATCATGGTTTCATCCACATTATTGTTTCTTATGGGCTTTGTGTCTTTCATCTCACAAGTGTTTCTTACACGAGCTCCTCATGTTACTCCCCTTACACTTGGACAGTCTTGGCTTGACTATATTGGGGGCACCTTAGATCCTGATCATATTGAAATTTCATTTCCTATGCCTTTCGACCATTTTTTTCATTTGTAATGATTCCTTCCTTGGCTATTCACAAAATCTTACATGTTGGTATACACATGGTTTTCTGCTACCCCCTTTAATCGACAAAGAATATGCCATGGTCATGTACAACATTCACTGAAATGGCTCACTACATGATTAACCAACACTATTATTTATCATGTATCATATACTTTACCTTTCAGTTTTTATTATGACAATGACAAACTCCTAGATGACGTGAATTGATCTCTTCTCTCACCATGCACTTAGGGTGCATAACACCTTTTTCTCCCCCTCTAGCACCAACAAGCATATTATTTTCTCTTAATGCCACACCTAGACTATCACATACGCATGCATATAATCATTTCTTGATGACACACTCATTTTCTTGCGGTTCTTACAATGACTGTTGAGGGATCTCTTCCAATAATAACGCATTCCATTTCCCGATTATATCTATCTACTACATAATCATTCATGCATGCATACATTTACACATATAATACACTCTCTCATCATCTATCGCCAAACATCATGTATGAAATAACACACTCATCACTACACAATTGGGGGGAACTGTCATTCCTCCCTCCCCTCTTCTACATCATCAGCTATCTTCCATCTTACACACATCACATCTAGTATTTTGCATTCCTCATGCACATCTTGATACATTTGCATCATCATTTCCTAATGATGCACTATGATGCTTTTAATCATACTTGACTATTGAGGGAATATTATATATATGAGCCTCACATACTTGCACCTTATACATCTGAATTTACACACTACATACTTCACACATTGCACATCATACACTTAGGACATATTCTCTTGTAGTCTTTTGTATATAATTTGTGTCTCATTCACTATGAACATCCGCACTACCTCTCTCTTACATCTACTTCTACACTATGTAGTCATTACCCTATGAATCACTCTAGTTCCATTGTCCATACTTACTTGCTAAGGGTATACATCTCAAATGGACCCCATCACATTCACACGTTCAATCACACACTCACTCATACACTCTACACATTACGCTTTCATGATCACATCTTTATATTACAAAAATTCAAACCATTTCCCAATGAAGAACTCTCGTTACTGAGTTCATTCTTGACTATTGAGGGGGCATAAATAAATTAACCTTATTTCATATATACACATCCACTTCATGGCACATGGCTCCTATCATTCATATTGAATTCCATTTCACCTTGTCCATAACATATTGCATATCTTGGTGGCATTTACTCTTGCTTAATTCTACTTACATGCTCACTTTATTGAACATGCTAGATAGATATCTTGTATGTCATTATCTTTATCATCCACACATGCACATTCACTTTCCTTTCTAATTGTGATCACAAATTCTATAGATCTATACATGTAGCATAAATGTTTAGCACAATACCTAGTAATAGTCCCACAATGGCTACTAGGGGTATCCAATTTTGTAGATTATAGGTGTTATTATTTATTTTTGTTTCATAGAACATTACTTTATTGGATTATACATGTTGTGACATACTTATTATCTTTGTAACATGCTAACAAGTGCTTCATGTGCAACATTTGTTTTGCAGGACTATCTTCTTCCTTGGTTATATTTTACATTGTTTGACATTGTTTTCTCTTTGTATGCTCTTGCCTACAGGATTTTCCCTTTGTCTTGTGTGCACACTTGTCTTCTTTTGGCCTAGTCCTTGATTGTCTTGTGATATCATTCTTTTGGTGTCCCATGTTTGCAACCCACCTTTCGCACTCTATATTTTCTTCTTTCTTGTTTACATTATCTTCTTGCGTCTTAGCTTACATATTGTCTACTTAGCATACATTTTGTATTCTACATGTGTGTTTGTATTTTCTTGTACTAACACTTGTCTCCTAGCCACTTTGTTTGCATGTTCCTTGGTTTCTACCAAGCACATTCCCTTCCCCCTACAAGGCACATTTTCAACACAATGGTCAATCCTCTTTTGGGCCACATACTCCTTCTGCAATGTTGCATGAGCCCTAAACAAGGGGGCATCATTTGGGTGAATCATTCACCCCTTACAATGTTATACACATCACAACATAGTACGGGTAAAACATAGTTGTCAGTTTTAGACAGGACTCGAGAATCAGACTTGGGTCCTTAGCACAAAGTGACCCTTCCTAGATGCATGTAACGGGGAAATTACACATCGATTGGTATTTTAACTTTGTAACACCCTTGTGATTACTATTTTCCTCCTTTTTGAATTTCAAGTGTTGACATGTGATTTTCCTTATAAAGATATGTTCTTTTGATTTTTGGAGATCATGCTTGATATGGATAAATCATTTCTATTCTTAAGATCCTTTGACTGAATTGGAATGGTTTCCATGAATTCATTTTTCACTTCTTGTAGGTGAGTTATAATCTAGTTTAAGAGTTATAAACTTATCTATTAATCTGACTCATCCTTGGATCAATTTCAGTGATCCAAGGAATGTTTTAAATCTGCTATGTTGAACGAATGGTAAATCGCCATTCCACGAATTAAAAGACATATGACTGAACTTTGTTGATTACAACTTCTTTGATTTTTGTGTGAACGTGTTTCTATTCAGTTGTATGTTATGCTTAGGTCTTTGGAGATCGATCGTGTCAAGACAATGCTGATGTAAATGAATTATAGCTTGTTCATGGCATAGGAAATACTCAGGTTCCTAAAACTAAAGGATTATCCTACGGAATCCTAAGCTAGGTAAGAATATTTGCTACCTAGCTATGTTACTTAATTGAATTTTTATCCTAACCTAAGTTTTGTGCTAAAGGATTATGGAGAGGTTACTAGGCTATTTAAATTAACCTAAAACCTAATGCTATATGGTTATGTGATGATCTAACCTAATGCCTAAAACTATTATGTTGGGAATTAATCTAACCTATGTGGGAACTACCTAAGGTGGTAATTTATTGTTGGGTTTATATCCTAAGGTTACATATCATAAGATAACCTAATATCTAACCTAAGTTCTAAGGGATCTATCCTAAACTATTTTAATGGGAACCTATTGTGTCGCATGTATCAAAGGTGATGGTTCCAATGGCATTTAAGTTGTTGATAAGGTTTTGATTGTATAGAAATCTTTGCCGGTTTTCGCATGAGGACTAGTTGACTTGGCGAGAGGCTTATGTGGAAGTGTCACTAAAATGGAATTTCATGTTAATTTTGATTTGGCATTCACTAGACTTGGAAGGCAGTGGCAAGGAAGGATAGGAAGGAAAATTGGAATTAATGGAATTTATTGTTTTCGGTTTTCGTGCTCAAACCGTTTTGGAAGGCATGCATACGGGTTTGTCTGGGGTTGTTTCACTTTGCATGTTTCATGATTTTCACTCTGCATGCTCTCTGGTTTTCGAACCAACAGATTGAACTACACTTAATGGCTATTTTTGAGGTTTTAGACCTATTTTTGATTCGTGGGATATATAAGAGGCATTGTGGAAAAAAGAATTTTGTTGTTTGATCTTTCGTGGAGAAGAGGAAAATTTGTGAGCTCGGCTGTAGGTTCTCTTCGATTTGGTAGAAGCACTATTAGGCATGATAGGCTCTAATCTTTAAGATCTCTTGCTCTCTTTTAATTGTCTCATTAAAACAAGTCTTCTCTTTTGAGATTCTTAGATTTCATATCTTATGTAGTTATTTTCTTGTTGGGTTTATTAAATCTTGTGATATTGGTTATGAATCCTTGGTAAATGATGTTCTAATTGAAAGCTTACCTTGTGTTAGTTATTTAAAAAAATGCATGAAAAATGTATTTCTATAACTCAGCTTTTCATTTTGGAACCGGTAAAGGAAGTGTTCTATTTAAATAATCTTCGTTACTATTTAAATATGGTTTAGAGTTTTTGAGAACCTTGGGTTTTGTCTGATCTTATTGGAGTTGTGTTTTTTTTTATCTTGAGATTGTATTGAGCTCGTGTTTTAGTTGATATTGTATTCGAGCTCGTATTGGATTTGGAACTTGTATTGGGTTCGTATTTTGATAATATTTGATACTTTATATTCTTAAGGCTCTAAACCCATGTTGAAATCTTAGGTAATCATGGTATTGTTGAAGTCCGTATATAGCTCGATGCTTGTGTTTTATCTCCTTATGATAATCTAGAATGTTAATGGTAGTTCATAATGTACACGGTACTCTATTTTATTACTCGATTTTGGGCTCAAACTTTGGTGAGAAACTTGAGTTCCGTTGGAGCTAGTATTTGGGCTTCGCATTTTGATATGAATTTTTGATGGAGCCATTTGTTGTTCTGAACCGGTGTTTGGTCTCTTGGGTAACTCAGGACTGTGGTTGATGTCGTATGTTACTTTGTACTCATATTTTATTTTTGTGAAATTTTGGACTGTTAATAGAGGTTCATGTTTTACACCACACTCATATTATGATTGCTTGTGTAGTTATGAAATTTTGTAGAGACTTCATGTTGACTTTGTTCGGTGTTTTGAGTTGTGTTTTACTTGTTTCAAACATTTAAAACTTATAACTCTTTTTTGAAATTTTCTCAAAGGAAACTAAAGAATAATTGGCTATGTTGTTAGGAAAACTCCTTGAGATCTTAACTAAGTACATCTTATTTGATGGATGGGCTGTAATTCTTTTCGAGAACCTTTTTGTCTTTTACGAGATGGCAATGGTGATTTATCAGGGGTATTCTTTTTCCCTCTATTTTGTGGAAACCTACGTCTTTAGATCTTTTAAAATAAGTTTTGGGTTCATTTAAAAGAAGAGTTTATTAATTTATTACTTTGAATTGTTATGAAGGGATTACTTGTCTCTGTTCAAATAGTTTTTGTATTATAATACTTATTGAATCAAGAACTGATTACTCTTTTGTAATGCATTAATGAAACCTGACAACGGGGTTTCAGTCTTTGAGTTCGTTGATAGTTTTGAACATGTTTAGCTTATTGATAGGTTATTTTTCTATCTCTTGTTGGATATAGTAAATACACCTTGTGTCTTTATAAAAGAAAGGAATGTGATTCATTTGGAACAAAAATTTGTTTTTAGGACTGTTATGCATATTTCATTTCGAGTTTGGAATTGAAACTCATGTTCATTGAAGGTAAAGAATAGTAAGGAAAATGGTAGTGTGCTTTCTTCTTACTATGAGTTGATTTTGTCCTCTCTTTGGGGAGCTAGCATTTGAATTTCTAATTTTTAATTAAAAGTGGGAATTCATTTGTTAGTACAATAAAATGAATTTTTGTTGGGATCTTTTTCCAATTAAGATCCCTTTCTTTCTATTATTGGGATAAGTTATGTTGGTGTCCATTTTGATCCTCTATTATTTTTCCCTAATTTTCCTTTCACTCTGCATCTCCTAAAACGTTTTCTATAGTTTTAATGGGTGAAATGAAGTTGTTTCCTCTATTTCCATGCCTTAATCCATTTGAAAATCATTTTCCATGCCTCATTCGTGAAGAAGCACCCATGCATGCCTTGTTTGTGCCCTAGTTCTTCCAAATCTATGGGCTATGCCGTGTTTTCCCTTTTGCCCGATCATGAAAAATCAAAATTGATTGTTTCATACATGTGTACATGTTATCCAAAATTCACCCCTCGAGGTAATTTTGATAACATGCATCAAATTCTTCAGTCCCGAGCAAGTAGATTGATTCAAGGCCCAAAATCATGTTTTGGGGTCCCTTTGGTTTCTCTCTAACTTCCCCATCCAAGGAAAAAATCCAACAAGTTAGAGAAAATTGAAAAAATCCAAAAAATGGAGTCGCAGGCTTGTTTTAATGCATTGCGGGGGTTGGAGGCTATGGGTCATACCAGTGCAGGTCATGCCAAGGTTTGTCGTATCAAGTTTGGGGCTGAAATACAAAGGAATCGGCTAAGTCAGAACTTTCTATCCCAGTGGGTCGTGCTGTGGGAAAATTCGGACGTCAGGATGTGCGGTACGCGCAAAGCCAAAATCACCGTAGGTAAAGAAAATCAGAAAAAGTGAAAGTTTTTGTCCCATGTGGTCCACGGGACATTTGGACAAAAGTACGTGTGGGATGCGCAAAGGTGAAAAGGCCACAAAAGGGGCCAAGATAAATGGATGTGGCCGATGCGGAAGTCAATGGCCCTCACGGCCCGGTCAGCAAGCGGACGACTTACGGGGAAAATTTTGACTCGCATGAGCCCGTGACCAATGAGGAGGTGACACGTGGCAGACAAGGTGGGTTAGTGGGTTGGTGGAGGTAGGAGGGAATTTTTTCCCTTTTACAAAGAAGACTTAGAATCAAAATTTGAAGCGCTGGCCTACTAGCAAATCATCGAGTGACACGTGGCGGGGAGAAATTGGAGGTGCGGGCCCGCGGAGACAAAGTTGAAAATTTTCCCTTGGCTTAAAGGGAGTTAAAATGAAGATTAAGCCCATGGGTCCTCGGCAAATGAGAGATGGAAACGTGGCGAAAGGAGACATGAGGCGAGGGAGGTGTTGGCCCATGGGGAAAAAGGTGAAAATTTTCTAATTTTTCAAAAAAAGGTCAAAATGCGTAGAATTAAAGCGTGATCCCAATGGGACCCACCATGTGCCACGTGTCAGCTCCAAAATTCAAAGGTGGAGGGGTGGGGGAAAAAGTCAAATTTTTCCATTTTTCCAAAAAGGTTAAAAATTCAAAAATGAGCCCAAATTTGTTCCCAATCATAGTTTGACACGTGGAGGGCCCAGATTGAAGGAGAAAGAGAAGATCAAGGGCAACTGTGCATTTTCATTTTTGGCCACCATTTTTCCTCCAGGAAGCTTGGAATCACGAATTTTGCATCAAATTTTTGGCGATTCCATGTTGTTTTGGCCTTCTAGGATCATTGGAATCGGTTTCATGACTCAATTTGTAGATTTGAGGTGTTTTTGAGATAAATTTTACTCAAGCCCATGCAAAACGTGAAATGTCAAATTTGAAAGTTACAGAGGTAGTTTTAAAAGGTGAAAAGGTAAAATGATGAGAGAAAGGGGGTCTGCATGCTTGGAGGGTGAAAAACGTGCCTCCACAATGGATAATGATGAAAATTTGTAATGATTTACCTTTTTGCATGCTTGGCATCTCCTTCTCATAGAATTGGTTAAGTGTCACTTTCAAAAATATCATGAGTGGATTTGTAACAAACTTGATGCTGGGCATATTCTTTTCTTGGGAAAGAAGGATCAAATGTAATGAAATGTTATATAATGCATGTTTTGAGACATGCAAAGGGTTGGGAAAAAATTGAAAATCATGAGCAAATTATGAGAGAAAGCTCATCTTCTGAGAAACCCACCAAAGAACTAGGATAATTTCTTCTATGTTGGATCTTCATGTATGTGAGTTGGTTACAAGTGTATAGCCATCACACAGCTCTGAGATTGTTCATGAAACTCTCCCCTGCTAATGAATCTAACAAGATTTTGAGTTAATTTGTGTTTTTCTGGGCAATATGGTGTATGTTATCATTTTTAAATGCCTACAAATAGTTTTCATTGTTCTTGTTGCAATCTTGCATTGAAAGTCTTTAGAAATCACATAGGATCTCCATTTCTAGTTGATAGTTTAGTGGCATTTGCAATCTCATATTCAGAAGAGCCTTCATCTGATAAGGAGATAAACAAATTTAAAATCACTTTACCTTCCTTGACTACAGAGATTGCTTGTAAGCCTTTGGGGGCACCTTAGGCATGGTTTGATCAAGGATTTTTGTGTTTAATTGAGTTCTTTACTTCAAGATTTTGTGGTGAGTTCTCAAATATTGTGTGAAGAGTGTTGCATGGGCTTCCATTTATGCCTCTTCTGGTTGAAAGAATGTCTTGATTATTTGAAGCATTTTATCTAATAGTTGTTTCAAGTATTGTAGAGGTTGTCAAAGATCTGATATATCCCAATTTGTCTCATCAATACCCCACCAAAAAATCATTCTAAACAACCCATCCTACCCATACTACCCCTGCATCTGCATTGTGCATCAACAAAAGAATACAATCCATTTATAAAAATGCATAAAGCAAATCAGGATCATACTATGTCTTTAGCAGCCTCAGCCTTGTCTTGAAAGCATTTCCATCATTTAGTAGTGACAACTCTGTTGATTTTGAATAATGGAAGATTGATCATGTTTTCCCAAGGCCATCTCCATACAATATGCATAGTATAAGGATATCTCCACCTCCTTCATAAAACAGAGGCTGCAATATAGGTTCTCTTACCTTGGTTGAAAGGCACAACCTAAAATAGTGAGGGTTAGATCAAAATCCTTTCAAGGTGCTACCCACTCCTTTAGAGCCTGAGTGCCAAAAAGTTAGATAGATTGCTCCCCCGGCTACAAAATGACATATAAATCATCTATCTACCTCTGAGTGTCTTGTAAAAATCTATGATGTTGCTCAAGTTGTGAAGGAGATTAAATCTAGGTACCAACACCTAAAATGGCACCGTTGCGAGGAGGAAGAATGCAATATCTAGACTAATTTGTTAATCTGCTTCCAGTTCATATTCTTTTGAGCCGTCAACAACACCAAAATGGTACCATTATCGGGGACTATTTTGAATTCTTGGAAATAATTTACATAGTTGAGATTGATTTGTTGATTCATTTACCAGTCTATATCTTTTGAGCCCGTCAACAACACCTAAAATGGCGCCGTTGTTGGGGAGGAAGAATGTAATATCTAAACTAATTTGTTAATTTTATTCCAGTTCATATTCTTTTGAGACCATCAACAACACCCAAATGGCACCACTACAGGGGAATATTATTCTGTATTTCAGTGCTTCAGATCCCTGGTAATACTTCTTCTATGCTTTAGCCCATCAAACAACATTTCTGGTGACTCTACTGGGGACTTGTTGAGAATATTTGAGATATCTGAATGCATATCAAACCCTAGTAATGTCCTTTGCAAATTCTACATGCAAATACATTGTTGAAGCATCATTTTATAATCAGATTTGTAAGGATTAAATGAAGGTTACAAGTTACGCTTCTGCAATTTTATCAGTTTCTAGCAGTGGTTGCACCTTATTTGCATTTTTGGTTGATTGATTCAAGAAAGGAAGGTCTGATCTATAAAGTCTAGCAAGATTTTTAGTGCTGATAAGTATTTGATAGAGTATTTTAGTGCATTTGCACAACTAGGGTGAAAATCCTTAGTGGCGACTCCATGTTGTTCTAATATTGATAAATACCAGTGTCTTACCTTTCTGTCATTTACTTTTGTGTTGCTAATCTCTACAAAACTGGAAGGAAGAAGATCTCTCTTCCTTAGAGACTCTGCTAAGAAGTTGTTTACAGATTCAAGGAATTCAGAGTTGGAAGGGAGAAGAGTTTGGAAAGTTGTTAAAGGTTAGACATCAGGAAAAGATATATCCATCGGTGAGAGAGATCAACCTTTGGTAGAGGATTATCACTCTTCTTCCAATGATTTTGATTCAAGCAATCCTCTCATAAACTTGTTTGCCTTAGCTAGTGAAGGTCTTTCTGCTGTACCGGGTGAGTTCCTTCTCTAATCTACACCTCTGTGTTTTAATCCAAATAAAAATTTCCAAGAAAGTTAGCACTTAGAGAATACCAGTCTTGTGAATCACATTCTTGAGTCCCAAAGACCTTGCACTCCTCATCAGCTTGTTTCACCTCCAAGATCACCTCCACCAAACAATATGGCTCAGCCTAGACCTCCATTTGTTGTTAACACCTTTGGTCCTATAAATTTTAGAGGAATGGATGGTTACCCAAATGTTGTCCCACTTGATGTCAGAAATAGGTTGCCAAAATTCTAGGGTAACAAAGCTATTATTGGTGATCAGCATCTCAAACTTTTTATTAATATGATGGAAGATTTTGAGATAGAGTTTGAGGATGTGTATGTCAAATTGTTTATTCATACACTAGAAGAGGATGCTAGGGATTGGTACAAGGCTCTGCCTGATAATTCTATTGACTCTTGGACTGAAATGAAGAATGCATTTAGGTTGCAATATGGTGATAGGACTGATCCTAGGTTTCTCTTGTCTGAGTTTGAGAATATCAAGAAGAACCCCAATGAGTTAGTTCATGACTTCAACACAAGGTTTAACAAAACTTTGAGAAGGCTGCCAGTTAATTTGAGGCCTTGTGATGAATCTTGTTTAATCAAATATGCAGATGCATTTGATAAGAAAGTAGCCTATTACCTAAGAGACAAGAACCCTACCAATTTAAGACAAGATTTCACTATGGCACTTCAAATTGAAAATAACATTAAGGCCATGGGAAACCTCTCAAGAGAGATGGTGTAAAATTGATAGACCCTGACAAACCTCAAGTTAGCAAGGGAGCTGATTTGGAGGAGGTTGTGAAAACTTTGGCAGGGGTTGTCAAAGAAATCTCATATAAATTGGCAAGAGCTGAGAAAGGAATTGGGTAGACTTCACAAGGTCAGCCAAGAGCACAAAACCATGATATATTTTCCAATCATCCTAGAGGTGATCAAAGGGCAGATGATAGAGGGAAAGGACCTATGGGGTCTACAAATAGACATCCTCAAGCACGTGAAGGAAGAGTGTTACCTGATCCCTTAACTGCTAGGGTTGTTGTTGTTAAAGAGGTTGCTGATATTGATTGGTGTAATAGGTGTTTTCTGCCCCATCCTCCATGTGAAGTGGACCAGCAAGAAGGTGAAGCTAATAATGATAATGGTACTAATGAGGATATTTGCATGGTGGGCTATTCTTCAAGCTCACAAGGAGGAGCAACATCTACTGAAGTAATAAGTGCTAGGACTATTGCTACCTTTTGGGATTGCATCAAATGGGTATAAGTATTTCTCCCCCCTCATGCTCTTGAATTTTATGTAGTGCAATCTTTTGAAATTCCTAACAATGACTTTGAATACTTAAGAGCTTTGATGATTAAGAAGTATGATGGTGGTATCCCTTTAGAGGAAGATAGACAATTGTTGATGAATGTTGTTATAGCTCAAGAGAAAGATTATAACACTAGAAGCAAGGTTTTTAAGGGAGTTGGGCCTCAAGCCAAACCTAAAACACCCTTGCTCACAAGCATTCCCAAAGAATCTCCTAGGAAAGAAACACTTTCCAAAATCTCTGCTGCCCCAAGCAAAAATTGCAGTCCTCCTCATGCCCAAGCTACTAAGAATCCTTTTCCATCAAATGAATCTTCTTGTCTCCCTTCCAATGTTGTTTTTCCAAAGAGTGTTCCTATGACATAGCCCAAGTATTGAGCCAAATCAAAGTGAGTGTTCCAATCATTGAGTTTCTTAGAATTCCTGAGCATAAGAAGAGAGCATTTGAGTACTTGGGGTTGAAAGAAGAGAAGAATATTCAGGTAGAAATGTAAATGTTGTTGAAAATCCTCCTCAGATCATTGTAGACCTTGGAACACCACCAGCAATAGAGGATTTTGGAGAGACACCTGAGGTATATTTGGGGACATCTTTGGTTGATTCCCAATTGAATGTTGATCCATTTTTCACAACTTTGATTATAAAGGATAGGCTACTTCACAATTGTATGTTTGATTCCGGTGCATCATGTAATGTCATGCCTCTAGAAGTCATGAATGAGTTAGATATCAAAGTAATAGCAGCCTATGGAAAGTGTACTACCATGGACTCAAGAGAAGTGCCGGTAGTTGGTTGTGTGAAAGGTTTGGTAGTGTAGCTCGCATCTTATCCTGGAGGAATTTAAAACTTGATGTTGTGATTGTTGATTGCCTTGCCAAGTGGGGTATGTTATTGTCAAGAAAGTGGGATGCAAGTGTTGGAGGGAGTGTCCAAATGGACATGTCTTTTGCTACTATTCCCATTGAGGGAAGCCTTGTCAAGCTCTATGGAGAAAAGAAAATGTTACATCTAATTGAGGATCCAAATAATGCTTCCTATGAGGTGTTGTTTGCTGAGGTTGATGCTAATAATTTCATTGGTTTTGCTAATGGAAAAGAACAAAAAATGGATCAATCAAAGTGTCTTGAGTAGGTATGTTTTGGTCGTCAAATAGGACTTCATGAAGAGAAACAATTAGGGGACAAGAAGTCCCTCCTCTTTAATGGGAGAGGTCCCCTTATTCGAGAAACGAACCTATTTACACATATACAAAACATGATTTTCTTGTGGAACTTGGATATTTACGAAAGTGTTTTCTATAAGGATCATCAATTACAAAAGGACTAAGGAATGAGAAAATGAGAATGAGCAGAAAGGCACCATTTAGAATTATAGATGATGAGTAATTCTTTATGCATGTGAAGGCATAAGTGAATTGAAACAAGATCATTTGTATCATACTAATAAGATGAAATTTGAAAGACACAAAGTTCTATCAATAACATCTGCAAGAATACAAAGCTTCTTAATATAATATAGACAAATGATCTTAACAAGATTAAATGAAAAGATTAGGGATAAAAGAGATCAGATAGACAAAGAATGAAAAGCCCTTTTGTATTGATTTCTTTATGATTTATTTACACTTTCAGAAAATAAGCCAAGTTCTTCCTTCTTCAAAATGGCGAGGAGAGGCCATTATATAGTTTACAATTCAGTTACTCTCGGTAACTACTTCTTTTAACTAAAGATTAGTTAAGGATTGCCAATCGCAATACCTCAACTTATTACAATAAATCCAAGAAAAAGAATTGGAAGAGAAGAGAGGAATAAGGAGAAGAAGACAGGTGCTTATGACTGGGAGGGACCCACTGACTTCAAAATCCACTGCCTGAATCTCTTCAATGCCTCGGCTATGTCTCTGCCATGTGGGACTGACGTGTTGGCTATAGAATGGGTCCAAAATCCGAGGCACTTCTCCATTTCCTTATCAAACTCGACATGAGTAGGGCACTTGAGACAATTTGGCGCTCGAGTTAGGGTTGAAATGAGCTCCGCATGAAAGCACTGTATCTGCACATTGCACAGAGATTGGGAAACCACCAGCGAAAGCCAAACCGCTGTCATGAATCATCTGTGCCATTGGCGTAGGGTTTGCATCTGTCATCCTCGACCAAAAATCACTAAAGTCAAGATGGCGAACTTCACTATCCCCGATATCGGGAACGGCAGACTCTAGTGGTGAGATTTGTTCTTGCCCCTAAAATTTGATCTTCATGTTGGTAGTAATTCGGAGGGCAAAGCTACAAGCTAGACTTGGGAAGGAATTGCAGAGGAAAATGGATACGTGCGTAGAATTTAGATTGCAAAGGTTTGAGCAAAAGATAGCAGGAAAGCAGTGTGCAAAACACATAGGGGGTTCACTCGTTATATAGCCATTTAGGAGAGAGAAAGGAAATGAATGCGTATTTAATACATACCTACCAAATTGAATAAGCAAGATATTCGGGTAGAGCGGGAAAAATTAGCACGAATGGCACTTGGTTCATTTGGGACATGTGGGACGTGAAAGCGCGAAGTACGCGGCTCGGCCGATTCGGGCGAAGTGGGGAAAAGACGCACAAATGCTCTTGGAACACGCGGGACAAAAATACGCGAAGTACGCGGCTCGACCTGAATCAGGACGAAAATGGAACAATTGGTCCGGGTGAACTTGGGACATTTGGGACAAAAATTTCCGACGGGCCCGAAAAGAACAGACTTCGGGTGAACTGGCCGATCGGGGAACAGAGGGCCCAATTGAACTTGGGACACACGGGACAAAAATGTTCAACGGCCCGAAAAACACACAAAATGACCCAAAAATGCAGATTTCTCAATTTCTTTGGCATTTCACATTATCAGTACAACAGAGAAAACACTTAAACTCAAAATTTTAAATTTTCACTTTCTTAAGAGCAGGGGA
The DNA here is from genome assembly GCA_018340775.1 of Taxus wallichiana var. yunnanensis. Taxonomy (NCBI): domain Eukaryota; kingdom Viridiplantae; phylum Streptophyta; class Pinopsida; order Cupressales; family Taxaceae; genus Taxus; species Taxus wallichiana. Next base: position 541,716,923 of record CM031243.1, read on the forward strand.
ATTTTGAGTGGACAACAGCTGGCTCCTTCTGGGGATGACTTGGCATAAATTCAAGGAATGAGACAAGGTAAGAACTTAGACAAACTCAGGGAAGTAGACCAGTACCTTATCCATTGGGCAATGGAGTCATCGAATCAAACCAATACAGAGGACAACACACCAAAACAAAGGGAAAGAAAAACAAAACGCTATACAGAATATACAAAGGACTCCCTAATCACCTATGACTTGAACAATTTCAGGTACTGCCCACTATAAGGAAGTGGGAGAGAAGAACCATCCATATAATCAAGGTAAAAAGAATTCTTACCAGCAAAGTGCCTGATCTTGAAAGGTCCGAGCCAAAGGGAATCAAACTTGCCATGGCTGCCATGAGGTTCATGCCTTTTATCCCACAACAAAACAGTGTCTCCAACTTGGAAATCTCTGAACCTGGCTTTCTTATCAAACAGGACCTTAACTTTTTGTTGATGAGCAGATATCTTATCAGCAACTTCCAATCTATCCTCATTCAATTTGTGAAGGTACATTATTCTCTTATCCAAAGCATCATTGAAACTGGTATCTTCAATGGCCTTCATTAGATGCAAGGCTGGCAGCTCCACTATTACTGGCAATTGAGCTTCTACTCCATATACCACTTGAAAAGGAGACATTCCAATGGCTCTCTTAGGTGTGATCCTATCTACCCAAAGAGCATCATAGAGTTTCTTGTGCCAGTTTCATTGAGACTCATTGACTAATTTCCTTATTATGGTCACCAGATTTTTATTAGTGGATTCTGCTTGTCCATTTCCCTGAGGATAGTAATCTGAAGAGTGAGCCAGAGAGATGCCATATCCATAACAAAAATCCATCATCTCAGTTGAAGAAAAATTTGAAGCATTATCTGTCACAATCTTGTTTGGTACACCATACCTTACCAAGATGTTTTCTTTGATGAAACTGCACACCACTTCAGAAGTAGTACTCTTTACTGGAATGGCTTCTACCCATTTTGTGAAATAATCTGTAGCAGTTAATACATGAGTATGACCAGCACTAGAAGAGGGATTAAGTGTTCCAATGAAGTCCAAACCCCACTGTTGAAAAGGTTCTTCAATTACAACTGGCTTAAGAGGCAAAGAGGCCAATTTGGGTCTACCCACGAAAGTCTGACAAGCCTCACATTTATCAACCCACTTGGATGCATCTCTGAATAAGGTAGGCCAGTAATATCCTCCACGAAGTATCTTATGAGCAGTGATGGTTGATGAGTAGTGCCCTCCGCATGCTTGATCATGAAAAGCTGAGAGTAGCTTTTTCTGTTGTTCCTTGTCCACACATTTCAAAAACCTTCCATCTAACCCACGTTTAAACAAGGCATTTTCCCACAACACATATTGCACTGACCTTAGTTTAACAGTCCTCTTTTCTTTGGTAGTCAAATGAGAGGGGCATTCTCCATAGGTGAGAAAATGGGTGATATCAGCATACCATTCGTCAACTGAGCTAAGAAACAGAACTGTAGGAAGACCAATTTTATCCTCCAGTAACTCATGTCTAGCTCCTTCAGCGATGAGTTCACAAAGGCCTTTTCCACGAGATGAGCTTGGTCGGTTTGATGTCAATATCATATTCTTGAACCTTAGCCACCCAGTTCCCTCTCTTGGATCCAAATTCCTGCTGTGTAAGAATTGACTTAACAGTTGTATCTGGTACCAACACCATGGAGTGAGAGTTAAGAATGTAAAAACGAAACTGCTTAACAGCTTTAACCACTGCAAAAGCATGTTTTTCCATCATGGTATATTTTAACTCATGATCTTTCAGAATATAGCTCATAAATGCAATTGGGAGTTCGTGCTCATTAGAATCTTCCTGAGTCAAAACCGCAGCCAAGGTGTTATCTGTGGCGTAGCAATAGATAATAAAATCTTTACTAAAATCTGGACATGCTAAAACAGGAGTTTTAGCAATGGCTCTTTTAATATCTTCAAAGGCTTCTTTCCCTTCAGAAGACCAACCAAACGTTTGTTTTCCTTTCATCATTTGGGAGATATTCAGAGTTAGTTCTACAAAATCAGGGATGAATCTTCTCAAAAAATTGATCTTACCAAAGAAAGAGTGCACGCCCTTTTTGCTGGTTGGGAGAGGAATTTGCTGAATAACTTGAACTCGCTCAGGATCAATTTTAATACCATCTTTGGAGACGATGTGCCCTAATAATTTCCCCTCTGTGACACAAAAGACAGATTTTTTAGGATTCAAAGAGATCCCATGTTCTCTACATCTTAGCAGAACTGTCTCCAGGTGCTGAAAATGATCCACCCTTGTTTTAGAATACACAGTCAAGTCATCAAGGTATACAACAATACACTTCCCTTTCAAACTTCCAAAGGCTAGGTCCATATCCTCTGAAAAGTAGCACCAACATTAATGAGCCCAAAAGGCATTCTCTTTGTAAGCAAAGGTACCCCAAGGGGTAGTGAAAGTTGTTTTGTGTTGATCTGCAGTATTAACTTCTACCTGATTATATCTTGAGAATCCATCAAGCATAGAAAACATTTCAGATCCTGTTACTGCTTGTAAGACCTGATCCATCATAGGTAAAGGATAATTATCTTTTAAGGAAGCCTGATTCAGATTCCTGAAGTCAACACAGATACGAATCTCGCCATTTTTCTTTCTAACAGGTACAATATTGGCAATCCATGTTGAATGATGGATAGGAAAAATGATTTTGGCTTTCAACAACTTCTGTATTTCTTGAAAAATGGTGTCAGCTATTTTAGGATTGTATTGCCTCTACTTCTGCTTAAAAGGCTTAATTCCAGGTTTGAGAGGAATAAAATGCTGCATTTCTTTTGGTTGGAAAGCTTTTAAATCTTCATAAGAGTAGGAAAGAACATCCTTAAACCTCTTTAACAGATCAATTACTTTCTTCCTCTCATCTGTTGTGCAACAATTTCCAATGTTCACGAACTTAGGGTCAGTAGAACTCCCAATATTAATTTTGTCATATTCAGCTGATTGTTGAGGTCCAGTAGAAGCTCTAGACTTTACATACCTATCGTGTTTATCAAACAGTTCCTCTAAACTTACCAATCCTTTAGGAATCTTGTTTCCCTTGAGTTTGATACATCCATCCTGATCCGTTTCTTCTCCTTGAGTGGCTGCTTTGTCAAAGGGCACACTTTCACAAGGCAAGTTATCACTTCCTTCAAAGTATAGCTGTTCAAAATTATCTTTGAGTTCTAAGAAAGAAAGCAAATGTTGATCATTATTGAAAACTTGCCAGTTATTTGTATTATCAGGTACACTAGGTCGATGGATCATCTCAATGGTGAACTTATCTTGGGAAAAGTCAGGATGAGGTATAAGTAGTGACCCAGAGACTGCTAATGAATCAGCCCTGGTATTCTTCTCCCTAGGTATTGCTTCAATGGAGAAAGCATCAAGAAATTCAATGGAATCCCACACCTGATTCCTGTAATGTTTCAACCTTCCATTTTTCACCTGAAAGAGGTTTCTAACTTGCTTTACAATAAATTATGCATCCCCACGAGCTAGAATATTCTTCACACCTTGTTCTTTTGCCACTTGTAGTCCAAGAATGAGAGCCTCATACTCTGTATTATTGGTATTTTCAAATTGCAACTTGAATGAGAAAGGATGAAGGCTTCCTTCAGGTGACACCAGTATGACACCAGCTCCAGAACCAGCTGAGGAACAACTTCCATCAAACTCTAAAATCCAAACACCATTAGAATCTTTAGGTGACACTTTGGGGAGTTGGATTTCTTCAGGAGACATAATCATGTAGTTGCCATGCCCCATATCCTCATAGAGTATTTGTGCTTTGGGATCATCTGCATTTTTGTACAATATACTCAGATTGCTTCTCAGGCAGCAACTTCTTCATTTGTCCATTAACAGGTATGAGGGCATGTGACCAATCCATTTGAATTTCTCCACCCACATCCTTACAGAAGTTTCTGCTTAGCAACATCCCGTATGAAGGAGGAATATCTGCTACTAAGATGGTAGCCAAAACTTTCTTCTCAGGAAAAGCAGCAAAAGCCACTTGTGCATCTTTAATTCTTCCGACTAAGGGCACTTCCTTACTCTCCATAGAGTAACAAGATCCATAAGTGCGTGTGAGAGTCAAGCCTAAGGCATGAGCTACTTTAGCAGGCATCACATTATCTGAGGCTCCTGAGTCTATGACATAATTACTGAGCCTATGGCCAGCTATAAGAAGTGTCACATAGAATGGTTTGATTTTGTCATTGGGTGAGGTTACAACGGCTACCAGATTAGGTTGTGGTGCAGAAGAAGGAGTGGGTAAAAGGCCTTTAGAATTAGTTTTAGAATGGGAATTGAAAAAGTGAATCATTTTAGCAAAGGCCTTAGGATAGGTTTGATAATATTTAGCTTCTGAGATTTGAACCTTAGTCTTTTTTAGGTGATCAATAATATCGAAAGACCCAGAAGTGGATGGGCTATCATCATTTGAAATCTTAGGTTTATCAAATTTAGGAGAAATGGAAATAACTTTAGTAGCAGAATTGATAGGACTCACCTTTGGTGTAGATGAAACGGGGATAGTTGTCGGCTTTTATTTAGATTTCTTGGTGGGTGCATCACTTTCTCCCTCTGATTTGTCTTCTCTCGAGTCATGACAACGTATGATTTGTTATTCATGTCTCCGCTACTATTTCATCATAATCATCCTCATCTTCAATCCCTCGGTGGTGAAGAAATTAATTCGAGATCCCTCAAGTTCATCTACTTCATCATCAACCTCTTCAACAAATTCCTCACAATCTTCATTAACCTCTTCATCTTCAGGTTCCTCAACTTCACAGGTTGCATTGATGGGAACTTTAATAGGAGGTCCTTCAAGCGCTAGCCTTGTTTGAGCAGTAGGCAAATGATTTCTGGGCTGAAAATTCCTCCTTGGAATGTTTACATAGGGAGCATGCTGAGCCAATTGTTTCTTAATGGTAATGAGATCATTTGCAAGTTTTTGTACCAATGGATCAGTATTAGGTCCAGGGGTGGAAGAGGAGGAAGAAGTAGATTTAGATTTAGAAGGGTCTCTCCTCAACTTCCCTGACATGATTAAATCATCTTCGACACTAACAACAAGAGTTTGATCTTCAGCCAATGTTGCGAGATTAGCCCTTCTTAGTGCATAGCTAACTTCAGGTGATTGAGCATTTAGGAAAAAAACATTTTTGAATTTGATCTACAGGTTGAGTATTTCACGGAATTTTGTTAATTAACCTGTTGAATCGGGCCACAAATTCTCTCATGGGTTCTTGTGAATCTTTCTTTATTTGAGAGATTTGGGTTAGCAAGGCATGCACGTCTTCTGCTAGTTTGAACCGGTTTTCAAACCTAGTTCTCATTGTATCCCAGCTGGTGATAGCACCGGCCGGAAGGTGATAGAACCAATCAACAAGCATTATCTTGTAAAGTCTCAACGAAAAGTCTTACGGAGACATCTTCATGTTCAACTCCCAGAACTCCGCATGCAACTATGAAGGCTGCGATGTGTTCATCAGGATGCACTTTACCATCGCCTTTGAATTTAGGGAAGTTCTTCCGGTTACCTCTGGGTAACTCGTGCAAAGGCTGAGGAAGGGCAAGGGGCCCGACACGATGACCCCAGGGTAGTGGTACCGCCATTCTTGGAAAAATGGCTTGAAGAGGAACTGCAACACCAGCAAGAATCAAAGCTCGAAGATTAGGACTGATTGACTCTGAAGGAATACCACCCGTAGGGATTCTATCTTGGACAGGTGGAGTACTTGTTGAATGAGTCTTTCTATTTCTTGTTGAAGGGAAAGGAAAACCCTGCTGCTCCAAAAGCTGAAATTGAGAATCTTCAATACCAAGGGCCCTTCTCCCTCGAGTAAAACGCGGAGTCACCAGATCAAAGGATGATCAATAATTACAGAACTGGAATATGATTTCCCCAGTGGAGTCGCCAAAAAATTGTTGGTTGTCAAATAGGACTTCACGAAGAGCAACAGTCAGGGGACAAGAAGTCCCTCCTCTTTAATGGGAGAGGTTCCCTTATTCAGAAATGAACCTATTTACACATATACAAAACATGATTTTCTTGTGGAACTTGGATATTTACGAAAGTGTTTTCTATAAGGATCATCAATTACAAAAGGACTGAGGAATGAGAAAACGAGAACGAGCAGAAAGGCACCATTTAGAATTATAGATGACAGAGTAATTCTTTATGCATGCGAAGGTACAGTGAATTGAAACAAGATCATTTGTATCATACTAATAAGATGAAATTTGAAAGACACAAAGTTCTATCAATAACATCTGCAAGAATACAAAGCTTCTTAATATAATATAGACAAATGATCTTAACAAGATTAAATGAAAAGCTTAGGGATAAAAGAGATCAGATAGACGAAGAATGAAAAGCCCTTCTGTATTGATTTCTTTATGATTTATTTACACTTTCAGAAAATAAGCCAAGTTCTTCCTTCTTCAAAATGGCAAGGAGAGGCCATTATATAGTTTACAATTCAGTTACTCTCGGTAACTACTTCTTTTAACTAAAGATTAGTTAAGGATTTCCAATCGCAATACCTCAACTTATTACAATAAATCCGAGAAAAAGAATTGGAAGAGAAGAGAGGAATAAGGAGAAGAAGACAGGTGCTTATGACTGGGAGGGACCCACTGACTTCAAAATCCACTGCCTGAATCTCTTCAATGCCTCGGCTATGTCTCTACCATGTGGGACTGACATGTTGGCTGTATAGACTGGGTCCAAAATCCGAGGCACTTCTCCATTTCCTTATCAAACTCGACATGAGTAGGGCACTTGAGACAACTGGCGCGCTCGAGTCAGGGTTGAAATGAGCTCCGCATGAAAGCACTGTATCTACACATTGCACAGAGATTGGGAAACCACCAGCGAAAGCCAAACCACTGTCATGAATCATCTGTGCCATTGGCGTAGGGTTTGCGTCTGTCATCCTCGACCAAAAATCACTAAAGTCAAGATGGTGAACTTCACTGTCCCCGATATCGGGAACGACAGACTCTAGTGGTGAGATTTGTTCTTGCCCCTGAAATTTGATCTTCATGTTGGTAGTAATTCGGAGGGCGAAGCTGCAAGCTAGACTTGGGAAGGAATTGCAGAGGAAAATGGATACGTGTGTAGGAATTTAGATTGCAAAGGTTCGAGCAAAAGATAGCAGGAAAGCAGTGTGTAAAACGCATAGGGGGTTCACTCGTTATATAGCCGTTTAGGAGAGAGAAAGGCAATGAATGCGTATTTAATACATACCTACCAAATTGAATAAGCAAGATATTCGGGTAGAGTGGGAAAAATTAGCACGAATGGCACTTGGTTCATTTGGGACATGTGGGACGCGAAAGCGTGAAGTACGCGGCTCGGCCGATTTGGGCGAAGTGGGGAAAAGATGCACAAATGCTCTTGGAACATGCGGGACAAAAGTACGCGAAGTACGTGGCTCGGCCGAATCGGACGAAAATGGAACAATTGGTCCGGGTGAACTTGGGACATTTGGGACAAAAATTTTGACGAGTTCGAAAAGAAGCAGACTTCGGTGAACCGGCCGATCGGGGAATAGAGGGCCCAATTGAACTTGGGACACGTGGGACAAAAATGTCCGACAGGCCCGAAAAACACACAAAATGACCCAAAAACGTAGATTTCTCAATTTCTTTGGCATTTCACATTATCAGTACAACAGAGAAAACACTTAAACTCAAAATTTTAAATTTTGACTTTCTTAAAGCGAGGGGAATTTTTAGTGGACAACATTATGTTCAACTTGGACCTTCTTTATTTGATGGAGCTTGATTCAAATTTGGAAATGGTGTTGGTGTAATTCGATTTCTCCTAGATTGGAAGAATTTGTTTTTTCTTTCAAGCTTAATTTTGAATGTACTAACAAAATTGCTGAGTATGAAGCCTTGTTGTTGGAGTGCGAGAATTACATGGAAGTATGGTGTCAAGGACATCATTGGAAAGGGAGATTCGAGAGTTAGTTGTCAAACAAATAAGAAAATTGTATCTTGCTGCAAAAATCGGCGGATGAAGCGGTATAAGCATGCGATTTGGGATCTAATTCAAATGTTTGATTCTTTTAATATTATGCATCATGCATGAAGTTGTAATGCTGCTGGCGACAAGTTGGTAGTGTTGGGGTCAAGATTTGGAGATTGCACCATTTCACCTTATTGTAAGTCTAATGTGGAATTGTTAACTAGACCGATTATCACGATAATATTAAACATTGGCAAGTGTTTGATGATGATGCTCAAGTGCAAAGGTTCTTGCAAAATCAAGGTGAGTTTGTAGATCAGCATATTGATTGGGAACCAATGGTGTGTGTGACTGAAGGAAGAGAGACTTTGTTTGGAAAAGATATTATCCAATTGAAAACTAACACCATTCCTAGAGGTCTTGTTGCTCTTGAGTCAAATTTTAGCACTGTTGATTGCATCATCAATAGAAACATGTCTACCTCAAGGGATGTGGAAGAGCATGACTTGGGAACAAAGGATAAACCAAGAAAAGTTTGGTTGGGTAGTAGTCTAAACAAAGAGGAGAAACAATCTTATGTTCAGTTGTTAAAGAAATATCAAGACTATCTTGCATGGTCATATTCAGAGCTGAAAGCATATAGAGAAGACTTATTTCAGCATGAGATCCCTCTTGAAACAAATGCCAAACCATTCAAACAAAAGAAAAGGCCAATTAATCCACTCCTCTCCATGAAAATGCAAGATGAATTGAAGAAATTGAAGGAGGGAGGATCCACTCCTTTGCCAAACATGGAGAACATGTTGTAGTTAGTGACTGGATCTGAATTTCTATCCACCGTGGATGGTTTTTAAGCTACAATCAGGTTGTTGTCAAGGAGTCGGAAAGATTTAAAACTACCTTTAACACTCCTTGGGAACATATGTTTATATGAGAATGAATTTTGGTCTCATGAATGCTGGAGATATTTTTCAAAGAGCAATGGATGTTGCTTTTTCTAGTTATATAAATGACTTCATTGCAGTTTATCAAGATGATGTGACTGTATTTTCAAGGAGCAGAAAGGACCACTTGCAACATTTGGAAAGGATGTTGATCAGATGTAGAGAGTTTGGAATCTCTCTCAATCCAAAGAAGTGTCACTTTGGGGTGCAAAAGGCCAAGCTGCTTGGTCATATTGTTTCAAAGGTTGGTGTCATGATTGACCCTGAGAGAATAGAAGCAATCAACAAGGTGCCAATTCCAAAAACAAAGAAGGGCATCCAATCTTTCTTTGGGAAAATCAATTTCATTAGAAGGTTTGTGTCCAATTTTGCTGAGTTGACTCTTCCTATCACATGCATGTTAAATAAAGATCAAGTTATCAAATGGGAGGAGGCTGTTGTTCAAGATTTTGAAGGAATCAAAGAAGCACTTAAACATGCACTTGTCTTGGCAGCTCCGAATTACAAAAAGCCCTTCCAAATTTTCTCCTTTGCTTCTGAAAATACTATTGCATCTGTTTTGTCCAAAAGGATGAAGATGGGGCTGAGAGGCCTATTGCTTTCTTTAGCAAGGCTTTACAAGCTGCTGAGTTGAAATATACAATCATGGAAAAACAAGCATTTGCCTTGGTGAAAGCAACAAAAGTTTTCAGGCCTTATATCTTAAGTTCAAAAGTTGTTGCTTATGTTCCCCACACAATGGTAAAAGATGTCCTATCAGAGATGGAGATTTCAAGCAAGAGATGTAGGTGGGTTAACAAACTATAGGAGTATGATATGGACATCCAAACCACAAAGTTAGTAAGAGGTTTGGGTCTTGCCAAGCTCATGGCTGAGAGCAACTTGCAGACTGTGGAAGTAAATGAAGTAGAGGAAGAAAGGGTAGATGTTCTTAAAAAATTGGTAAGATCTGAGTGGTACAAGGATATAATCTTTTACCTTAGACACTTATGTTGTCCTGATCATTTAAATAAAAATAAGAAAAGAGCCCTCAAGCTGGCTTCTCAAAAATACATCATCACTGACTTTGGGCTGGCTTGGAAGAACCCTGAAGGTATCCTCTTAAAATGTATAACTGAAGAGGAAGCTCCCAAAATAATTGTTGATTTCCATGGGGGAGTTTGTGGAGGACACTTTGCTGGAAGGGTTACAGCACACAAAATTTTGAGAGCTGGTTATTAGTGGCCTACTCTTTTCAAAGATGTAACCATGTTGATTAGAAGATGTGAAAGTTGTCCAGCATTTCTCTGGAAGAATGAAAGCTTTAGGCTCCCTTCCTTTGTAGCATGTATCAATTGAAGCTCCTTTCAAACAGTGGGGGATAGAATTCATTGGTGAGATTTCAGACCCTTCTAGTGCTGGCCATAAGTGGATTCTTGTAGCCACTAATTATTTTACAAAGTGGGTAGAGGTAATTCCCACTAAGAAAGCGACACACAAAGTTGTTATGGACTTCTTGTTGAATAATATCATATGCAAATTTGGTGTGCCAGTCAAGATTGTGGTTGATAATGCCATGTGTTTCAGAGCTAAGCCTTTGATGGCAATGTGCAAAGAATATGGAACCAATCTGACTTATTCTTCAAACTATAATCCCCAAGGAAATGGACAAGCTGAGTCTAGCAATAAGAACTTGTTGAAGATCATTAGGAGAACCTTGGAGTTGAACAAGAGAAAGTGGGGTGAACAATTGAAATTTGCAGTTTGGGCTGATAGAATCACTGCCAAAAGAGTTACTGGAAAGATCCCCTTTGAGTTGGTATATGGAAATCAAGCTCTGCTGCCCTTACATCTACATTTATCTTCATTTTAGTTTGTTCAACAACTTGAGGATCAAGAATCTAGTCCATATGAAGCAAGGATCAATCAGATTGTGGAACTAGATGAAGAGAGAAGAGCATCCCACCAGAGGCATGTCAGATTCAGAGAGAAGTTGAAAATATTGTTTGACAAGAAGGTCACTCTTAGGGCCTTCAATATTGGAGATCTGGTTTTGTTACGGGGATAGCATAAATGAGGATAAGGACAAACATGGAAAATTCGATGCATTATGGATGGGCACTTACTCCATTGATATCAGAATTGGTGAGCATATCTTTTTTCTCAAAGATTTAGATGGGTAATTGCTTGAATTTCCTATTAATGGTAGGCATCTGAAGCATTTCTTGGATTAATCCCCAAATTTGAGGTATGCATCAGCTTGTACAGTGTATAGTGTTTATTTTTTCACTCTGTTTTTGGTGTTTTGTTGGTTTGTGGTTTTCCTTGCTGTGTAGCAACCATTTTTGTCGGGTTCTCAGCTGGTTTTTGGTGATTTTGGCTCGTGACTCCTTTTCCCAATGGATTATTTTGGCACTTGGTCTACGTTGTTCTTGTGGCACTCACTAGGAGTGCCCATCCCTGAGCTAGAGCTGATGTTGGTGTCCATTTTGATCCTCTATTATTTTGCCCTAATTTTCCTTTCACTTTGCATTCCTTGAAATATTTTCTATAGTTTGAATGGGTGAAATGAAGTTGTTTCTTTTGTTTCCATGCCTTAATCCATTTGAAAATCATTTTCCATGCCTCATTCGTGAAGAAGCACCCATACATGCCTTGTTTGCGCCCTAGTTCTTCCAAATCTAATGGCTATGTCGTGTTTTCCCTTTTACCCGATCGTGAAAAATCAAAATTGATTGTTTCATACATGTGTACCTGTTATCCAAAATTGACCCCTCGAGGTAATTTTGATAACATGCATCAAATTCTTCAGTCCCAAGCAAGTAGAAGGATTCAAGGCCCAAAATCATGTTTTGGGGGTCCCTTTGGTTTCTCTCTAACTTCCCCATCTAAGGAAAAAGAGCAACAAGTTAGAGAAAATTGAAATAATCTAAAAAATGGAGTTGCAGTAAGATTGTTTTAATGCATTGTAGGTCTAGAGGCTGCGGGTCGTACCAGTGTGAGTTATGAGAAGGTTCGTCGTATCAAGTTTGGGGCCGAAATACAAAGGAATCAACTAAGTTAGAACTTTTTATCCCAGGCGGTTCACGGGACAGTTGGGACGTCGAGGCGTGCGAGGACGGGCAAAGACGAAATCACCGTAGGTAAAGAAAATTAGAAAAAGTAGAAGTTTTTGTCCCGTGCGGTTTGTGGGACATTTGGGACAAAAGTACGCACGGGATGCGCAAAGGAAAAAGGCCACAAAAGGGGCCAAGATAAATGGATGCGGCTGATGCGAAAGTCAATGGCCCTCATGGCCCGGTCAACGGTGGACACGCAAGGGAAAATTTTGACCCACAGGCCCGCGACCAATGAGGAGGTGACACATGGCAGACAAGGTGGGTCGGTGGAGGCAGGAGGGAATTTTTTCCCTTTTGCAAAGAAGACTTAGAATCAAAATTTGAAGTGCTTTGGCCCACTAGAAAATTATCAAGTGACATGTGGCGGGGAGAAATCGGAGGTGCGGGCCACGAAGACAAAGCTGAAATCTTTTCCTTGGCTTAAATGGAGTTAAAATTGAATATTAAGCCCACGTGTCCTTGACAAATGAGAGATGGACACATGGCAAAAGACAGAGGTGGAGATGCGGGCCTGTGGGGAAAAAGGTGAAATTTTTCCAATTTTCTAAAAAAATGCGTAGAATTGAAGCACGATCCCAATGGGACCCACCATGTGCCACGTGTCAGCTCCAAATTCAAAGATGGAGGGGTGGGGAAAAAGTCAAAAATTTCCATTTTTCCAAAAAGGTTGAAAAGTCAAAAAATGAGCCTAAATTTGTTCCCAATCATAGTTTGACACGTGGAGGGCCCAGATTGAAGGAGAAAGAGTAGATCAAGGGCAACTATACATTTTCATTTTGGCCACCATTTTTTCTCTAGGAAACTTGGAATTGTGAATTTTGCATCAAATTTCATCAAATTTTTGTGATTCCATGTCATTTTGGCCTTCTAGGATCATTGGAATCGGTTTCATGACTCAATTTGCAGATTTGAGGTGTTTTTAAGATAAATTTTACTCAAGCCCGTGCAAAACATGAAATGTCGAATTTGAAAGTTACAGAGGTAGTTTTAAAAGGTGAAAAGGTAAAATGATGAGAGAAAGGGGGTCTGCATGCCTAGAGGGTGAAAAACGTGCCTCCACAATGGATAATGATGAAGATTTGTAATGATTTACCTTTTTACATGCCTAGCATCTCCTTCTCGCAGAAATGCTTAAGTGTCACTTTCAAAAATATCATGAGTGGATTTGTAACAAACTCGATCTTTGGGAATATTCTTTTCTTGGGAAATAAGGATCAAATGTAATGAAATGTTATATAATGCATGTTTTGAGACATGCAAAGGGTCGAGAAAAAATTTAAAATCACAAGAAAATTCCGAGAGAAAGCTCATCTTCCATCAAAGAACCAGGATAATTTCTTTTGTGTTGGATCTTCATGTATGTGAGTTGGTTACAAGTGTATAGCCATCACACAGCTCTGAGATTGTTCATGAAACTCTCCCCTGCTGATGAATCTAACAAGCTTTTGAGTTAATCTGTGTTTTTTGGGCAATATGGTGTCTATTATCATTTTTAAATGCCTGCAAATAATTTTCATTGTTCTTGTTGCAATCTTGCATTGAAAGTCTTTAGAAATCACACAAGATCTCCATTTCTGGTTGATAGTTTAGTGGCATTTGCAATCTCATATTTAGAAGAGCCTTCATCTGATAAGGAGATAAACAAATTTAAAATCACTTTACCTTCCTTAACTGCAGAGATTTCTTGTAAGCCTTTGGGGGCACCTTAGGCGTGGTTTGATAAAGGATTTTTTTGTTTAATTGAGTTCTTTAATTTAAGATTTTGTGGTGAGTTCTCAAAGATTGTGTGAAGAGTGCTACCTAGGCTTCCATTTATGCCTCTTCTGGTTGAAAGAATGTCTTGATTATTTGAAGCATTTTATCTAATAGTTGTTTCAAGTATTGTAGAGGTTGTCAAGTATCTGATATATCCTGTTTGTCTCATTAATACCCCACCAAAAAATCATTCTAAACAACCCATCCTACCCATACTACCCCTGCATCTGCATTGTGTGTCAACAAAAGAATACAATCCATTTACAAAAATGCACAAAGCAAATCAGGATCATACCATGTCTCTAGCAGCCTCAGCCTTGTCTTGAAAGCATTTCCATCATTTAGTAGTGACAACTCTATTGAGTTTGAATAATGGAAGATTGATCATGTTTTCCCAAGGCCATCTCCATACAATATGCATAGTATAAGGATATCTCCACCTCCTTCATAAAACAGAGGCTGCAATATAGGTTCTCTTACCTTGGTTGAAAGGCACAACCTAAAATAGTGAGGGTTAGATCAAAATCCTTTCAAGGTGCTACCCACTCCTTCAGAGCCTGAGTGCCAACAAGTCAGATAGATTTCTCCCCCGGCTACAAAATGACATATAAATCATCTATCTACCTTTGAGTGTCTTACAAAATCCATGATGTTTCTCAAGTTGTGAAGGAGATTAAATCTGGGTACCAATAAGTTCATTGGTTGAACTTTCTGTTATGTTTTCTCTTATGAAATGGAGATTTCTATATGAGTTGTTTTTTCTTCCTTGCTCAAATCATTTTTGAAATGATGTAGGAAGAGATTAGATGATTTGGTTGGTTAAACAAAAATGTAAACTTGTTTGGCGGTGTTTGTTGGACAAGGGTTTTCTTTGCTTGTTTTGATATGACTAAGTTTTGTCTCTTACACTCTATCTTTTTATGGATGGACTCGAGTGGATATTAACTCTTGTATGAGCCTACTTTGATTTGTGAACGTTGATTTCAGATCTTTAAATGTTAACTTCTAATATGTGGAAGTAGATTTATACTTGCAGTAGACTATTTGATTCTCTACTCCTTAGATAGAAATGAGATTGTTATGATGGATATCTTAAATGTTAAATTTAAGGCTAGTTATCCTTTAAATTATATAGTTAATTTGTGTTATGAATCTATTCTTACTTTCGGATGTCGTTTGTTTGGGCATATTTTGTAATGGTTCTTCTTCTTCTCTTGCTTAGGAGTTAGATGAGACATCTTAATGAGAACCATGCTTTAAACCCTTCTTTTGGTTAAGGAAAAGATAATTTTTTTAATCTATTATGATAGAAGTGGGATCAATGAGATGATATGATCTGTTGTTTGTTAAAAAGAAATTCTTAGAATCAATTAAACTTTAATTTTTAGGGAAGATGTTGTGGATTATATTTTGTTCTTCTCTTTGAAGTGAATTATGAGTCATTAATATACTTCTTTTCAGATTGTTGTTACTTATACTAGTATGTATGATATATTAATCATCTCATTAAAACAAAGTTTTTTTAATGGAACAATTATTGGAATGCACTTTGTTTTAAGGCTTAGTGCTTATCATGCTCAATTCTTTGAACTGACCCGTGCTAGCAATTTTTGCAGATGGACTTCGTAAGTGATAAAAAGAAGGCAAAACTTATATGATGCATTGGCTGATTTAAATCTAATTCTTGTGAAGAACTCTGATTCGTTCTTGAGATTGTATTGAAAAAGGAAAAGTAGTATTCTTTTTTAATGAAGACGGTTGTTATGTAGTATACCTAAATGCATAAGTCTTGTAAATGTATAAGTTTTAAAGATGAATTGAATGTTGAGAATTTACTTGCATTGGATGTGTAAATTATCTTGTAATTTTATAACATAGATGGAATCCTATCTTGTTGATATTCTCCATATTATTTATATGCTTAATTGGGTATTCTTGGATAAGTTTGATAATGGGATTTAGAATAATCTCCCTAAATAAGATGTAGCTTGCTAAGTTACAGAATTTGATGGTCATATCTAAACAATTCAACATAGTAATATGATGTGGAATGAACATTTTGTAAAAACTATAGAACTTGTAAATGATATAAAAGGGGTTCTAAACCCTAGCACTTAACCATGTAAAGGAAGACTCTTCCTCTCTCATAAGAATGCAACAAAAAGGAAGATATGATTCCTAATCATTAGACTTCATTTTAATAAAGTCTACTTAGTTACAACCTAGGTGGTTGCTACACTTCCTTGAATGGTTAAGTCACAATAAATGGAACTTACGATGTTGCTGTCTGTTTTGATCGACGGATTATTAATCCCATTATATGATCATTAAAGAAAATATTAAGTTAAGGAAGTTCTTTAATGATCAATTGAATCTAGCATAGAAAATAACTTAAGGAGTGTTGGATTAGGGTTTGACAAGGTTGCTGAAATCTATTTTTAATAATCCAAATTAATTAAATTATAATAAGCTCCTAGGGGTATGTAAATCTCGATGAGGCTGTTCTGTAGGATGCTGACACACACCAACTACATGGTTGTACCTTTGAGAAGATTAGGATCTTCTCGAGGATACAACAATGTAGTTGACATGTTGCAACACCCTTCTGCATTGATCATCTAGATCTACAAACATTGGACTTGAACTTAGTTTCTCTCTAGGTCTAGTTAGTAGCATGTTTAAGATAAGGAGTAGCCCTCTAAAACTCAGGGTACCTTGGCACACGGGGTTGACTTAGGTTGACCTAGTATGCTGAATTACCCTAAGTTTTCCGAGCCTCTCCCTATCATAACATATGTTATTAACTCTAACTAAGATTAAACCTTGGGCAATTGGATCGACGTGTAAGTCGGTAAAAGACATTCTAGATAACAATGGAGTGGGGTGAAGGATGTATTCCAGATTGTGAGTATGCCGTCAAGGAATAGTAATATGAATAGCATGTTAGAAATCTTTGGCCAAATTATCATAAGTCTGCTGGTTACATTGTCTTATGTCACCTAGTCTAAGGTTCATGATGCAAATGAATATTATTAAAAATATTTAGATAGGTTCCTTAGTCATATCACTCAATACCCCTGAGCAGGGGGAAAGAGAACTAAGAATACGTAGTATATGGAAAAATTATTCAATACTTAATGTTAAACATGAATAGATCAAGTAGTTCACCGAGAGTCATGAAATGAATAGATCAAGGTAGCACACCAAGTCATTATAGCTACATATGGTTATCTCTGTTATATGAATTGTTGTTTAAGAATGTGTGTTCTAAATTATGTATTTAGAACAGAGAACATTATTCATGCAAAACAAAATTTCCTTGTTTCTAAATTCTTAAAATGGGAATGTTACAAACACAATGGATTTTAAAGGGAATGTAGTCCTTAAAAGCGGAATTTGTACACACCATACGTAGTGGTGTTCCACATTTCCGAAGCATTTAAAGGTTGGAGGATAACACCGGAATTTTCTCCCTACACTTCTTCCATATCATTAGCGTGAGATCACCCCAAAAACTTATGCTGCACAATGACGTGAAATCACCAAAAAACTTGGTCTTCTACAACATCATCAGGATCCTTTCTACACTATTTTCCTCATCACATATCAAGTGCACATGTTCCTTTTTCACATTTTTCATTTTACACACTTCTTTACGTACTTTTTACACATATACATGTGTATTTAACTATGTGTCTGTTTTCCTCTTTTGCGAGTCCATCCATATGTGAAGCGGTAGTCAACATCATTCACAACATCGATATCAATGACAGGCACATCGCGACATCTACACATACATTTCTACCCTATGTTCATTTTCATCATCACTTTTGTACTTTCTCCTCTTAAGTATCCACACTTCACATTTTTTATCACTCCACACTTTTTCATGTCCTTCCGCATGCTCATTTACATCGATCTAAATGGTTATCGGGTATGCTTATATTATCTACTTTATGTTACCGATATTTTGGTCACTAACATAAAGTGGGGGATAATGTACACACAAAATCACACACTTCGGGTAATTATCTAGTCTTGATTACATACTACTATTTAGATGATTCCTAAGTGAGAAAAGTACTAATTAACCCATGTTTTTGGCCATATTTCTTTGTTTTTTTGTCACTTCACTTGGTCTTACACCTTTACTTTCTCAGGACGCCTTTTTATATCTCAGCATGTATGATCCTAGACACCAAGACCCGGCCAAGATGCTAGCGTCAGGCACCCTCGTCCCCTCCAGGAAGCCCAAACCTCAATATACTTTGTTCACACTTTTGGGCCCTTTCTAGCCATTTGAGCATCTTATATTTTTGGTAGTTGGCCTTTTCAGGGTTAATTAGGAAATTCAAGAAAGGAAATCATATAAATATAAATTTATGTGATCATAATAAGGTACCAATCACCAAGCATTAGCTATCACCACCTAAGGTTGCATCCATCAACTGTCTAAGAGCTTCATTGCATCCATCTAACACCATCGAAGGGACACAAGGGTTGGTTATTCTACATTAAATTCATAGGAGGGAATTTTATTCTATTCCATGCATAGATCTATTACATTTATTTACATCTAGTTACTTGCTCGCTATCAAGTGTGACATGCAAAAGAGACACCTCGGGAATGATTCCACAGAGAGAGAGAGAGAGAGAGAGAGAGAGAGAGAGAGAGAGCTGCATTGGGTCTAAGATGTAGTGCACGACTCAATAGTAAGTTCACCATTATGATAGATGATGTTTATCTAACACCTCATTTTTCATCTTTATTTTTTAGGATTTGATGTCTATTTGAGGGTTTTGCATGTTAACACTTCATTGCAGGTTTTCAAAGCGACTTTGGCAATCACTTTGCAAACTTGTAGTGACAAAAGATGATTAACAATGAACAACTAACAACCACTCGAGATGAGGTTTTTTGAATGTTTCGCAAACCTAGGCACCCGAAATAGGCCTAGGAACCCACAAGAACCTATGTCCCTCTCCAGAACCCCAATCTAGCTTATTCTTCTAGATCTGCATTTTTCTCGAGATTTAGTGCAACGGTCAAGTGATTCATATTTTCTAGCTCTCCAATTTTGTACACCTTTGGGATTTCTATGAATCAACTAAGTCATTTTACCTCTTCTTTTCACTTAGGGTTTCATATATTTTGGCTTAGTTTTCTTGGGTTAATTTTTATACTTAATTGTATATTCATTTACTACTATAATAACAACTAGATTATGCATATATTACATATTTATCTTAATCGAGTGTGTAACACATCATAATCTACCACAATATTGTGTGGATTATACTTCCTATACTAGCTATGTGCACACCTTTGAAGTGTGGTGGTAGATTGACTTTCCTTTCTATCAAATTTTTTATGCCCTTATCTTTCCATAACAATTCACACTTGTGCACATACTCACCACATCCTGCACACCTCTATACTCTAGCAAGTGAAGAGACATCTCAAAGAAAACTTAGGGTGTCTCGTTGTTGTGAATTTTAGGCTACGATGGTTGTTGGGGTGGTTGCTAGGGAGGTTGTTGTGGTTGCGGTCCCTTCCTTGGATTAAGACAAGTTCTAGAGCCACGATCCTCCACTAGGATTCCTTCTATGTGGTAGTTTTCCTAATCCTCCCAAGCCTCTCACCATGACTTTTGGTGTAGTATATTAACTCTCTTGTGTCCCAAAGACACCAATTATTTATGTTATAGAAGAACCTATAGGATTATTTCCAATGGTTTACATGTAAACGCTTTATCTTGATTACACGCCATTAAATATACCCAAAAATTACATGTTCCAAGAACTAGTGTCTCTTTGTGAGACCATGTGTGTGTTCTTAATCTTCTCTACTTCTTGATTTGTAACTAAAATGTGTCTACCTGTGTCTCCTACCCAATGTGGTGAACCTATATTATATTATTTCTCACTATCACTATGATTCTCTTTAATAAACTACTTACGGGTTTGAAACACCTTGTGTAAAGGCTAGGTTACAGGAGTTGGGTCAAATGTGTGACCACGATTCTCATTCTCTCCTCATACACGCTCTCATCGGTGTCCGAAGGGGTTTCTCTCTCGTGCTTTCCCAATGTCGGGAGGACATGATATTGTAGTTCCTCATCTTCCATGGGGCTTTAATCACTTCCACTAGTCATCATTCTTCCTAACCTCGTGCCTCATCAAGTACCCTATGTCATGCCTTATTATACTTGAGCCATCTCTCCTCTCTCTGTATTTATTCTTCCATGGCCACCGTCATCCTTCCCAAACCTTCTTCTTGCCCCTTTTTGCATGGTGGGGTTTTAGTTTGCCATAGGTAATCTTTCCATTGACATTTCTACCATCATAATATTGATAGCTAAAGGTGTCACACATAAATAGGATCCTCTTGGCTCACAAAAAAACAAAATTTTCTTCCTCTAGGAAAGAGTATGTCGAAATTGTGTACTCTAAAGTATAGCTGCGTAGCACACCTTCCCACAAACAATCTACGAGATATTTTCCACATCTCATCCGAATAAGAGAGTGTTTAGTAATCTTCATGCACCTAAACTTATTTTCTGGTTGAATACCTTTGTTACCCACGTAAGTTAACAACCACCTTTGGTATAACTCTACTAAGAAGAAGATGAAGAACATCTCATACAAGTAGTCATATAGATTATCTTCCACCCACTTTCACATGTTAAAGTCAGGTCTAGTGTTATATCTCTATGTAAAAGTGTTTCAGCCATCATAAATACAATTTTCAATATTCTCCAAGGACAACCGATACGCCATCTATATGCAACATCTTGGTAGACAGTTCAAAAATAGGTCCTAGCAATTAAGCAAAAAAATAGTCTTTCACTACCCAACTAGAGCTATGCGTAGACACCAAAATTGGGTCACACTCCCCTTGGTCCCTTTTTGAATTTCCAACTTAAACATATTCACCTAACCATGACCCTTTTACCCCACATTAATATTAGTTTAATTATTTATAATTAAATTAATACCCATGCTCACAATATTCATTATTTAATTACCTTAATTAAAACTAATTTCCACCTCACCTAGACACCTCACCCCACCACCTCACCTAGAAACCTCATCAAAAACCTATTCTTATATTGTTTTCCTTTTACTAGGACTCAATATTCACTCACCATAACTAAGTAGGACTTAGCCCTACCTACCTTAATTAAATAAGACTTAGTTCAACCCTAAAATCATATGCATATTCTTCCTCTAACCACATCCCCACTTATCTAAGTCCAACACATAGACAGAGTGGCCAAAAGATTTCCAAGATTTGTCATTTCTAGTAAACCTAGGATTTCCCGCCTTAACCGATGTCAATCACCCTAAACCATTTTCGGTTACCATATATTCACTTTGGTAACCTTTTTTGAGAGGTTGGCCACATTCTTGAGTTTTGGAATGAAGGATACCTACATACAAGCAAGAACTAGAGCCCTTTCACACATCCAGACAGCCATAGCCAACACCAAGATGGATCCGAAGGTATTTGCATTCACGGTAGCATTCCAGAAGCACTATCATAACACTAAGCACCATTCCACGATCAACCATCATCATCATCATCCAACCATCAAATCTACAAACAGCAGTAAGTGTATCTCTAACCTGCATCATTTCATACTTGTCTAGATTACAAAGTTTCTTCATCTCTATTTATCAAGTATCTATTTGCATTTTTCATCCCACCCTTGTTACCTTCTTGTGAACCCAACCATTCCATCACCTAGAATCATTTAATAGCTTGTACTTGAAACCTAAATTCCTCTAAGTACCGCCAACACCTCCATAGACCTAACTATTCCCTTTCCATCTCTTTTCAATCTCGGACAAACCACCAAAACCCAATTTATTTAATTTCTACCATCGACTTAACATGCAGACGGTTCTCTCTAAAACCGTCATCGATCATATTGACCGATGTTGATCTCTATATTTGGTAATCCTGCCAATAACGCAAACCTAATAACTTGCATCCAAGTAAGCCAAACTACCTAGAATTTAACCCTAACCTATTCCAACACCTTGACTACCTACCCTACTTCTAGATTTGATCATAACCTAGCATGTTATATTAGATTTGATTATTGTATTTGGATGAGATACCTAAATCATATCAACTACAATAGGATTTTATTTATTTACGTTATTTCATACATTAAGTTGTATTAAACGGTGGGTTGATCGCCATCAAGTACCACACTTCCCGGATCTAGCACACGCTAGGCAGCCCACTAACATATATTTTTTAACTCTCTTTTGTGGTCTTGTTTTTATTTTAGGTAGTTCCTCATAGCCAAAAGGAATCTCTCACAATTAGCATTGGATCAAGAAGTCAGAATGCATGCAACGACCTTTAAACCGACCACCATAACAATTATTCCTCTTTGGCCCATACCCTTATCTATTTTGTCAAATCCACAAAGAAAACGGTGAAACACTATGTGCATTAGCACTTCATCCAAAAGAGTCTGAAGCTCACCCAAAGTGCATGGAGTTGTCGGGCCCCTCCTTTTTCATGTTTATCAAGATGTTAGCATGCATGTTCATATTCATAACCATAGCAATAATTAAAGAAGATATAACAAGTAGTTTCAACAACACATATAATAAGGAAGTAATCAACATAGAGAATGATTAACTAGACCTACACACTCCCATTATTCCATGCTCATATATAGTTAAATTAAAAATCCAAACATAATTATCCATTATAACATAATTTGATACATAACATATTAGCTAAATACATTACAATTCATTACATCGTGTGTTGGACCATGCACGCATTCAAAAGATACCATCACTAGAGTATATATAGACTCTCTATATCAATATTTCATCTTCTAACCAAATACTATCCACACTCCCACAAACACTCTATTAGTCTCTTTTCAAAATAATGGTGCATGACGCAGCCTATAATTTACAAGATAACACCCTATTCATGATGACACATCACTCATCCTAGACTGAGCGCTCACCCGAAGCGCACAAAGGTACTAGGTCCCTCTTTAGGGTTGTTGTAATAGGATGTTAGCATGTTGAAGACATAAACATATATATTCATAACTAATCCATCATTCTACTGATGTAAGCTACCCATAGATCTATGAAAGAACAAAATTAAACAGTAATCATCATTGAAGTAATAACATGCACTACTCAATTACACAGAGTGACACTTAGGTTCAGCCGATATCTTCCATCTATTAATAAATATAGAAGCTCCTTACAATACTGTCAATTTATATCATGACACATATGGATCTGACACATGCACATACCACTCACGTGTTACATGTCATTCCCTTTTCTACTATGCACCTAACCATATATATATAGGGTGGGGACTTTCCTTTCACCGCTTAACTATTCTAGAAATAGGTTGCATGCTATTGATAGCCACACACCGTTTAAAATTATAGCCACACATGCAAATGCGCTATTTATAGTTCTCTTGTAGTTAACTAAGTGTCAATTATATTCTTAGCTTGTCTCCATGCATAGACACTTTGAACCAATTCTCCAAATATAGACAATGCATGGTGTGCGTGTCCCTACTTTGTTGGTGTGTTCCACACGCCATCTTCTAAATATAGATCTTCATGCTCAAAATAAGATAAGTCCCAAAATCTAAACTTGCCTTCTCACAAGACGGGTCCTTCTTGTCCTTCAAAGCACCTTTAATCTTGTCCTTCTATCCCATGTAGACTCCTTATGTTATTTTTCAAGTATTCTTTGATTAAGCGATTGCATCACCTATATTTATACTTTGTGGGGACTTTTCCTTCATCGTCTACATGTACCCTTCCTAAAATATACATGTTTATAATAGCTTGCATGTTGTATACAATTTTTGTAATAATAGACTAAGCTAAATATAAAACATGATTTAATCATATTATTAAACCTATTCCATTTGTGATCTTCGCATGTGATTTATTTTTCCTTTCTTAGCCACTAAGTTCTCATGATTTTGTCTATTTCGGATCTTTTCTTGAGGGTAACTCTAACTCTGCTTTGTTAGAATTTAGGCTTAATAGGTATTGTCATTGATGCAAAATCACATATTGGTGCTAACATACTAGTTCAGATGTGTTTGAGTTGATATAGTGGGATTCGGTGAGTAATTGTTTGTTCTAGCAAGCCTATACATGTGCTTAGGAGGTGTAGCTTGGTAGTGTGAGCTTCTTGGATGCTTTGGAATCACTTTTTCATGATTTATATCATTATTTTATGGTTTTTGGGCACTCACAATAGTGGCATAATTAAGGTACATATGATTCACTATGTTATAGGTGTTCATTGGGAGCAGGTATAGGAGTTTGGAGGTGTGACATAGTGGTTTAGAGCTATATGAGATCATAGAATCATGAATTAAGGTGTATCATGGAATATGAGGTATTTTTATTCATTTAGAGATGTTTCTTGTTCAATTATTGCATTATTTCAGTTGACATGGCTTCTACAGTGAGGATCTAACATGCAAGCATAGGTAAGTCTTAGTGACTAGAGAGATTGAGATATGGAATTAACATTATGATGATTGGATATGTTATAGGGATGATTAATAGTTATCTCAAAAAAATTCAGGTTCCCATGATGTGT
Organism: Taxus wallichiana var. yunnanensis; assembly: GCA_018340775.1. NCBI lineage: Eukaryota > Viridiplantae > Streptophyta > Pinopsida > Cupressales > Taxaceae > Taxus > Taxus wallichiana. The sequence continues at coordinate 541,741,390 of CM031243.1, forward strand.
ATTTTGTCAAATATGACTGATTTTGTGAGACAGGTCAAAATCAAGTGTATTTCTAGTTCTAAGTGCAACTTCAGATGCTCGTTGTGAAAATTTTGATATGCATGGGAAATTGTTCATTTCAGAGAATACTATAAGGTAATTTTATAAGGTTTCACAAAAATAATGAGTTTTTTTTTATCGTCATGCATTTATGAACGAATGTTAAGAAGGTAATGTGGTCGAAAACCCTAGTTAAACCCTAGCTAGGAGCAGTTTACAGAAAGTGAAGTATATTGACCCCATTTTTATTTTTCATTAAAATTAATGATTTCATGATTTAGAGGAATACTTAGGATTTCCATAAATATATGGTTGAGGCTATGGTGATGAGTGGGCCCCACCTAAAATAGCAGTTTCGAAGAAGAAGGTTTTAGGACAAGATGGTCCAAAGAAGTAGCATGTGAAATTGATGGTGCATGATGTTTGAGAGTTTTTATTGATTTCCATGGATGTTTCAGGAAAATTTCATGTAGGTACATGGTGATTTGAGGTCCAAACAGTTGATTGGTTCAAGGGGTTTTGAGATCTCAAATATCGGTCTTCAGTAAAATGAGCATAACTTGAGCTACATATGGAGTTTTAAGATGATTCAGTTTTTTTGGAAATAGGATTCATATATATTTCCATTTATATTATTTATGCCTCATTATGAGGTCGTTTGATAATATTTATATGGAATTATTTGGATATGAATATTTTTGACAGTTCAAGACAACATGTGTTTTGGTGTAAGTTTTATGTTTTTGAAGAATGAGATGGCTTGGGTGATGATTTATATCACATGTAATGTTAATAGGGATGAATATTTTCATCTATTTAATCCATTTATAGGTATTTAATGTATGTATAAATGTTTTTATGAGCTAACCTTTGGAAACATATTTTTGGCAGGTTGTTTTAGTGAAGGCAAAAGTAGTTGTGGTTTGAAGATATGGATGTTTCATGACTTATAACTTACTTATAAGTGTTATAAAGTTTATTCCATTTCCATAAAGTGGTTACATATTATGGTGTGAACTTGTTGAAGTGATTTGGTGGTATTATGAAGTTTCCAAGGTGATGAAGGGTGTAAGAAACAATTGTTTTGAAAATTATAAAGGGAACTGGGCCTAGTAAATGAAATAATTTGATTGGTTGATATTAATTATGAGCATGTATAAATTTTTAATGATATTTAATTCATTTGTAATGTTTTTGGGACATGAAAAATTATGGTACTAATGTTAGGACAATTTTAAGATTGTGCCCATGGGGTTTTGAGCCATTTTGGCACATGAAATGTTGGTTTGAGCTAGACCGGCCTGATTGGGTCACTTGTAGCTGTTTTTTTCATATTTTAATTTTTCCTATATGTATGGGTGTAACTAAATTGAGGGAAAATTTTGGCCCTAATTTTGAAATGTGGAGAAGCATATAAAAGCATGTTTTGGGTGCTTTTTGGAACTAGTTGAGTGTGTGCATGTGGAATGACCTAGGTAAAGTGTGATTGCAGGTGTTTGAGAATAAATTGGATGTGATTCAATTGTTTTACATGTTAATAAAAATTAGAGGACATGAAAGAAATATTTTTATTATTTTTAGAGGGTTTGAAGATCTTGTTTTGTGAAGTGTGATCACCTAGGGTTTGAGTGAAGAAGTGCGAGTTGGATATTGGATCTCCATCAGTTGTGGAGGAAAAAATAATATATATACACATAATAAGGTGGTTGAGTGGGTACTTGATCATATTTGGGGGTTGTAGCCTCCTTATGGAGTTGGTGCTTCACAAAATTAGGGGTTTGTGCTCTTTGTAGGGTTGGTTCTCTACTAAACTAGGGGATGGTACTCCTTATGGGGTTTGTGCCTCACTAAATTCAGAAACATATCAATACAATATTTTTTCACTGGTTTTTATTCCCCTTGAGGGTTTCCCACTTATATCTTGTGTTATTTTTTTTCTTTGCTTTCATGGTTACATGCTTTATTGATGGTTTATGGTGTACACACATTAAGAGTTGAATAAGTGGTTATTGTGATTATATGCTTATGGTATTTTTAGTTTCATATCTGAAATATAATTTGAAGTTTTTATAAGGACTGATTCACCCCCTCTCAGTCCATTTTTATTCTAACAATTTGTATCAAAGTAGGTCCCTTTTGTAGAAGTTTGACAACTTGAAAGGAGATCCTTGAAGCAAAAAAATGGCTAGCAGAACTGCAACTAGAAATCCACCATTGTTTGATGGAATTAATTATAGTTTTTGGAGCATGAGGATGAATACTTTCATCATGGCATAAGGGTTTGATGTTTGGGTTGTTGTAGAAAAGGATTATGTTCCTCCTGCAACCTCTCCAAGCACTGAGAAAGAAAAGACTGATTATACCAATAACTCAAAGGATTTCAATGCAATCCTAAGTGGACTTGGAGAATCGGAAATGGGAAAAATGATGCACTATAATAATGCAAAGGAGGAATGGGACAAACTTCAAGTTATCTATGAAGGAGACTCAAAGGTAAGGATTTCTAAGCTTCAAAATTTTAGAAATTAGTTTGAATCTCTTAAGATGAATGATGATGAGTGTATTGTAGCCTATCTTCTTAGAGTTGACAATATTGTTAACAGTATGAAAGGGTTAGGAGAAGATATAAAAGAGGATTTTTTTTTCAAAAGGTATTAAGATATTTGACTCCAAAGTTTGATTCAAAAGTATCAACTATAGAGGAAGAAAAGGATGTTACTAAGATGAATATGGATGAGCTACATGGTACCCTAACAGCCTATGAAATGAGGGTAATGGATTCCAAGCCTACTAAGAAGGAGATATCCTTCAAGATGGAAAAGGTGGCTAAATAAAAGAAGGGAAAATATGAAGATTCCACTTTAGAGCTTGAAGATGAGGAGCTATTTTCTATGGTTGCTAGGAGATTGACACTTGGGACTAGTAAGTACAAAGGTAAACTTCCTTTCAAATGTTTTTCATGTGGTAAATTTGGTCATTTTTTTGCCAAGTGTCCTCATAGACATGATAAGAAAAGGAATGATGAACATGATAGTGATAATGAGAAGAAGAATAAAAAATTTGATAAGAAGAAGAAAGGGTTCAAGAAGAATGAACCTATGAACAAGAATAAAAAGAGTCTCTACACTAAGAAGGAATAATCTGATAGTGAAGTAGAGAGATCTGATTCTGAAGTAGAATTTGATCACAATGATGTTGGAGATGAAGTAATATTCATGAAAAAGAAGCCATGAGATCTTCTAGTGGTGGATCTATTCCTTGGGGTGATATTTCACCCAATTATTGCAAGGTAGAAGAAGGAGAAGATGATGTTTTAAGGATTGAATTATCATGTGTGAAATCTGAACTTGAACATGTTGAGAAGAACAACAAAAATTTGGCAGCTCAAGTCAAGGAATATGAGACAAAAATACAAGAACTTGAAGGAAACATTGGGCAATCTCTGAAAAACTAGAAGAATCAGTAAGAAGACTAGAATTGCATATGAGTAACATGACTCTAAGCCTTCAATATAAGGAAGAGGAAGTAAAGGTTCTTAAGAAGGAAATTACAGATGCTACAAGCAATGCTAAGACCTATCAAAAGTTTGAAGAAAGTAGTAAATCTCTTGATGATCTCTTGAGAAATCAAAAGGATGTTAGTGATAGGACTGGTTTAGGCTTAAAATTTGAATTCAAGAGAAAAAAGAGGTGAAATAATATTTGATTCCATGCAAAGAAGTGGGAGAATCAAGCACCAAGGAAGGAAAGACGGAGCCCGAAGAACATGGAGAAAATCAAGCAAATTAGGAAACCTAATGCCTCAAGGTATGAAAGGTCTTTCAATGGTTTTTGTTATACATGTAATGCTTTTGGTCATAGGGATAAGGAGTGTAGGAGAGATCCTAGAGATACTCAACCATGGAGAAACATCAAAGATGATTATGACAAGAAGGTTGTATGCTTCAAGTGCAATCAAGTAGGTCACATTGCTAGTGATTGTATGAATGAATCATCTAGACATTTTCATGAGCTAAACAAAAGAAACACAGTGGTATGCTACAATTGTAACTAGTTTAGTCATGTGATAAAGAATTTCTTTTAGGCTTACTCGTGTCGGATGAGAATCCATTCGGTTCCTAGAGTGTAAGACTATGGTGCATTAAAAGAGCTAGAGTGCATGCAAATGGTTCTAGAAGGACTTGGGAGCCTAGAGGAGACCATGGTGTGTCTTTAAATACATATTTTTGTGAAAGGATATGTATTTCGTAGATCTCATATCAGAGAATGGAAGATGAAGGAGTTTTGTAGGTGCCCAAGAAGGCTTGGGACCTCTTTAATACCTTCTTTTAGGTCTCTATGGAACCTATATGCCTTCATTATGCTTCTTGAAGGAATGTCATTGCATATGAAGCATATAGGTGATCGATATCTATCTAAGTCATCCTATGTATCCTCCACAAGGTCAAGGTATGTCTTTTGAGTCTCTTAGTATGCATCTTGGTACATTTTTCAGTTTCTCTTATATGTAAGTTGTCATGTTCTCTGTGTTGGTATAATAAGATGCATGAATTTGAGCTCTTGTGGTTTGTATGGTGGTCTTCTTGATTTGTGATTAGTCTGAGGTGTCTCAGTATGTTCAAGAGCCTCTTGGTCATGTCATTTGGTTTGTTTTTGTGTATGTGTTGTCTTCATGTATGTCTTAGATGTCTGTTGTATCTCAATGTTACTATAATAGATAAACATGTTGTCTGTGGTGTCTTGTTGACAAAGTTGGAGCTCTATACTATGTCATTGATATTTTATGAGGTTTCCATCATGTGTTCAATGGTTCTATCATGTTTTTGTTGGTTTGATTAGGTTAATGAAGTTTAAATTGGTCATTATGAGTTTGTGTGTACTCAATTTCTCAACATGTGTGTCTGTTTTGTGTCTTGGTCTGAGTGTATTTGGATCTATGTCTTATATTTGAAAAGTTGTGTCTATACCTTTGAGTTTCTCTTAGGATTGTCTAAGGTTATCAAGTACTAACTTGACCAATTTGCATTCAAAAGGATGAACTGTGACCATGATATGGTCAAGATAACACTAATTTTAAGAAAAATTGAAGTGTTACATTTAAAATAATTATTGGTTACTGATAAATACTCATTGAATGGGGTCCTCAACAAGTTTATATATGTTTTTGAATTTTTTTTGGTGAAATCATGGGAGTAACAAGTGAAAAAACAAGTGAATTTGATACTTCTTGCGCTCTCGATTGTGTTTACATGGTCCTCTTGAGTGATAGAGAGGGAAACTAGGTTTTGGAGGGTCAAAAGATGGAGTTAGAAGCTAAACATTTGAGAAATTATTCTATGTTCATGGGGCTAAAGGATGGAAGAAGTTTTGGGCTTCAAGTAAGTATATTACTTCAGTTATGCATGACAGTGTTGAAAAGTTGCTCTTGTGGCCTAAAAGGGGCTAATTGGCAAGTTAATAATGGTTTTGGTCTACAAAGTATTTCTTCAAGATTTGAAAAGATGATTTACATCAGTATGAGCTTCATGAAGTGTCCCAATGCATATATAAGGTGACCTATATAATCTAAATTAGTTTCTTTGGTTGCTTGGTTGTTCCTCATCATGATTTGTGTCAAGATTTTCTTGCTATTGTATAGAAAGCGCAGAGTTGATGGCTTCTCAAGTAAGTGTGATGATGTCTCATAATATATTATGATGTAAATAGCTCTGGTGTGCCCTTGAAGTATTTAAAATTGGTTGGGAGAGAATTTTTCCTTAATCTTAGTTGATATGTGCTAGTGGGAGTCTCTTGGTGCTCCATGAAGAAACTAATCATCTATAATTTTAGAAGGGGCGGAGTATGCTTTTCTCAGTGGTATGACATATGTTCTAGAGTTCATTCTCATTCGAAATAGTTATGTTCTTCATATATATATATATATATATATATATATATATATATATATATATATATGCTTTGCAAATGATGGTAGCATATGGAGGTATTAGTTTGCTTGTCAAGGCTTGAAAACTTGTTCTTGCTCCATACTATTATCCTACAAGTCTATAGGAGCTAAGGTTTAGCATGTTGATAATGGTATTGAGGTACTAATGATGTCTTTCAATCCTTGGTATGATTTTTTATGATGAATGCATATGGAGAAGTGTGTTCATGGGTTGAAATGATATATTTTGGGTCAATATGTTGATCTTGGCCTCCAAGTGAAGGATTAGACAATGCTACAAAGTGTCGTGAGACACAATATTGACTGGTACAATGTTGTAATTTTTCTTCTCATGATAGGGGGAGCTTGATATAGCTCACTATGCAAGAGGTTGTAAGTATTTAAGAACCATAGAGACACTTTATTGCCTTCTCAATGGAGTTTTTACAAAGATAGGTTGTTGATAATCCTCTAACAATATTGAAATGTTGTCATTACAAGAAGAAATGTTTCTCAAGGTGTGTGTGAGCTCTCCAAGACAAGGGGAGTGCTTAGTTGTTCCTTCATGGGATTGAAATTGTGTTCTAAAGGCCATTCAAGGTGAGAAAATGAGGTTTTATCCTTTATCCATGCTTATGATGATATGTATTGGATCATATTAGTCAAATATGACTGTAGAAGACTGAAAAATTTTCTTTAGGACTGCTAAAAGTTGTAAAGGTGATTTTAAGGCATGGTAGCAAGGCTAGTTGCTCTAATTTGTGCTCTTGAGCTAGTATTTGAGGCATTATGTCCAGGGGGAGTGATAGTTTCTTGAGTCAAAGCATGGTTGACCTATAGTTGGATGTTGAAATTGGTCAAAATTGCTCTAAGAAGTCTATTTTGGTCTCATAATATTGTTCTTGGTATGAAGAGTATGCATGATTTATGCCTAGAGAAGATGGATTGTTGTCAAAAGAGGTGATTTAATGCTTTGAGATGCATGAGACTAACATTTTTGGCATGTTAAACGTGTTGATGCCCTTGTTCCAAGACTACTACAATGCCCTTAAGAAGCTCAAAACAAGGTTATGGAAGAAAATGTGCATGTTTGCATGCCTAGAGGATGAAAAATTTTGTTTTAGATCCTAAAAAGGTGAGATTATGATTTTTCATGCTTTACTAATGGTTTTCATATGTTGGAAGTGCTTATTCCAGGGGAGCATGGTGCTTGCATGCCAAAAATGAAGGCAAAAATTAGATTTTGTGCAAAAATCAAGAATTTGAGCTTGTTTAATACATTTGGTTGATGTTTCTAACCAAAACATGATGGTATGAAGCTGAGGTAGGTTAATTATGTGAGCTACAAGTATGAGTTTTTAATTAATATAAAAAGGGGAGAAGTTCAGGGTGTTTTCCATCAATGATAAAGGGGGAGATTGTTGGCATGTAGGCCTAATAAGTGTTTTCATTTATGAAAAACAAAATTAATGAAAAATTTAATGATGTATCATGATATTGTGATGATGTATATGGTGTTAACATACTGGTTCATATGTGTTTGAGCTAATACAATTAGATTCAATGAAGATTACTTGTTCTAAAGACGCCTATACAAGTGCCTAGGAGGTGTAGCTTGGTAGTGTGATATTCTTGGATTCATGGGAAGCATGATGGAATGATGGATAGCATGATTTGAGGGTTCTTTAGAACTCAAAATAGTGCCATAGTGTAGGTACAGATGATTCACTATGTTTGTAACACCTTGAACAAATTGTTATATTTTCTTTTGCATTACAAGTATTGGCATGTGATTTTCTTAAATTAGGTATGTTTCCTTGATGGTTTAAAATCATGCTTGTTATGTATAAATCATCTCTGCTCTTGGATTCATTGGACTGGAATGATATGGATTTCAGGAATCCATTTTCACTTCTTATTTGATAAGTTGCAATCTTGTTTTAAGAGTTACAAATTTATCTCAGATTTCGACTCATCCTTGGATCAATTTCGAGTGATCCAAGGAATGTTTTAAATATTATTAACTAACCGAATGAAAAGCGATGTTCATTGATTAAAGGACTTAACGGAATGAACTTTTTTCATTGCAAATTCTTTATTATTCTAAAAGACCGTGCTCGCATTCTATTGTGTGAGGTACTCGGCTCTTCTTGATTGACCTTTGCAAAGTGCGCTTAATGGCATTAAGGGAAACCTACTTCAGGATTCTTGAGAAAGAGAGATTATAATGTGTCCTATATCTATAAGGTCTATCCTAATAAGATTTGAGACTCAGGTAAATTTTTCCTAACTCTTCCTACGCCACTCTACGTGGGATGACAACCTAACCTAAGTTGTAATACTAAGTTAGCATGAGGGAAATAACCTAAGGGATGCTAAGTTATTTCTAACCTATTGCCTATACTATTTGGTTAAACTAAGACCTAACCTAAGGTGACAATCTATTGTTTGAAGGTTATATCCTAAGGTTATATTTTTAAATTAACCTAAGATCTAACCTAAGAAAATTGTATCTATCCTAAACTAATGGGTATGAAAGGGAACCTATGGGTCGATTGGCAAGTGGGAGCTAAGCGGTGGTTCCTAAGCTATTAATGAGATGTGATTTTTATTTAAAAAGGCAGAGTACTGCCAGACTTGGTAATTACATGGAAATTTGGAGGAACCTACGTGGAGGCATCACTAAGTTTGGAAATGCATGTGGAAGTTAAATTTAGTCTCACCAACTTTGGATGGCGGTGGCAAGGAGAGATAGGTGGGAATATGTAAATTAATGGCATTAATTCACCTCAGTTTTGGCAAGCAAGTTGTCTTAGAAGGCATGTTGGTGGATTTTTTGGGGTTGTTTTGCTTTGCATGCTTCATGATTTTTACTCTGCATGGAGCTATTTGGTTTTTCAAACCAACAGTTTGATCTACACTTAGTGGCTATTTATGAATTCTCTGATCTATTTTCGGTTCGAGGAATGTATAAGAGGCATTGTGGAAAAATATTATTGTTGTTTGATCTTTCTTGGAGAAGAAGGGGTGTTGGAAACTCGGCTAGAAGTATTCTTCGAATCAGCGAGAAGCACTATCGGACGATAGACTCTACCCATTAAGATTTCTTTATTTCTTCTAAATGATTCATAAAAACAACTTTGCTCACTGGAGATATATTTTTGCATGTTGAGAATGGTTATTTACTTGCATGTTTTCTTGAAATTTATGTGGGTTTTGGAATGTGAATCCTTTGTTGTTAATGGTAGATTTGGGAAATTTCTTTGTACTAGTTATCAGTGGTATTCATGCAAAATTTGTATTGAGGGCTCTGTAACTTGTACTGGGAGCTCTGAAATTTGTAGTGGAAGCTCTGTAGCTTGTATTCAAAGATTTGTTTCTTACATTCGAGACTAATGTTGAAAGAACTGGCTTGTTGCTTGTTTGGTTCGAATCTTTGTTTAGTCTTGTGTTTTTGAAGTAGAGCTCCATAGTGTTCTAAGCTTGTACTCGAAGCTCTAAAATTAGTATTGAAGCTTCAAATTTGTTAAGAGTTTGTATGGGGACTATGTGTTTGTGTTGGACTATGTTGGAACTTAGTGTAGATCTGTACTTTAGGTTGAACCTTCGTATTCGACATTGTACTTACATTTGGTTCTTATGATGAACTTGTAGTCGAGTTGTGAGTTTTTCTCTGTACAATTACTCGGAGCTAAGGTTTTATTCTTTTTATGGAATTATGAACTCTAGACTCACATTGGATTTTTTTGTTTGTCGAACCGGTAATAGAATCTTGTGGAAAATCGGAACTTATGTTTGAAGCTCGTATTCATCTCTGAACAAGTATTCCATTATTGTGAAATTTAATTCTCTACCTATTTTGTGAGCTGGGTTTTGTTGGTTTATCTGGTTTTGGAAGCTTAATCTCCTTTATGGATTATCTGCTCGATGGTAGCTTGAGAGTTTATTTCGGTTTGATGCCAAACTGGTAACCTCCTTGTAATCTCCTTTGTGTCACTCCTTGGGTGTGAATGGTTTTATTTCTTATGTCCTTTGGACTGTATAGCCTCCCTTGAACTTGACAGGGTGAGAGAAATCGAAGTAAAACCTCTCCCTCTCTGCCCTGAGTGAACCTGTGTCATGTGGGAAGCTTGGTTGTTTTATTCTTAGGAATTAATGGACTGGAACTATGATCTGTTTTGGGACAGTCGTATCGATTGTAGAGGTTTATGGAATGTATTATTTATTTCCTTTTTGTCTTGATGTTGAACAAATTCTTACCTGTCATAAGCTTTTAAATGGAACTCGAGAGGCTTGTGGTGATTCTGTTTAGTCGAGTTGGAAGAAGTTTGGGACAGTACTTGTCTTAAACAAATTGTTTAGTTTCTTACTCTATTCTTATCTTTCATCGATTTAAGGGTTTTATTTGAATGTTGATTATAAACCTTGTACACTAGTGTAGTATGAAGGGATATTGTATTCATGTTCTGAATGCTTGGAAATTCAATCTTTGGGTCTATGAGTTTTATTGACCCTTGTCTATCTTGCAGATCTTTGTTGTGTATTTCTATTCCTTATTGGGTTCCTTAAATGGATGTCCAGCTTTGAGACAGGGAAGTGAATATGATCTTTTGGGGACAATATTATGTTTAGAGACAAGATCTTGAATTTTGTTTAGAGATTGAATTCGAACTTGAGCTAGGTGAATGGAAATAGGTCTTCATTTGTAAGTTTGTAATGGAAGTTAGTAATGTGCATTCTTTGATTGTGCATTCTATTTGAGTTCTCTTTTGGGAACTAGCTAAGGAATTTCTAAGATTGTACTTAATAAAGGATTTCATTTCATAGTATAAATGAAAGGAAATATGGATTGGGTCCTTTTTGGTTTAAGATCCTTTTTATGTTAACTGTATAAGTTCATTGATTGAACTTCTCTTTAATTGACTCTCTTCTAAGATGGAAATTTTCTAGTGGATTGATAAAGAGATTTAGTTACCAAAGTATAGCTTGGATTTGTGGGCAATCTAAGTTTCAGACCTTTGCATTATATCTACTAGCAGATAGAAGTTAGTAAGGCCTTATGTTAGACTATTTTAAATCTGCTTGGATTAAATTGGGGCTCTTGGTTAGATGTTGCCTCTTTATTTATGGACTCCTTATATTGATATCTTGGACTGAGGCAGTGTTGTGTGTACTAAACCTGATTTCCTCTTTCAGATGAATTGTGTCGGGGGAATAGATATGTATTGATTCTCTCCTTTGGTTTAATATGGGAAGATGAAGCATACTAATATGAGCTATGTTGTAACTAACTTTTTTGCTGCTTGGAAAAGTTAAATGTGTTTTTCTATTCTTATGAATTTATGAAACAATGGAAGGACAAGACTTGTTGACTATTTAAAAGTAATTGATAGGATCAACTAGGTCTTGTGATGTAATTCGGATGTTACTGATTATATTATGCTCTTTTCTTAAAAGTGAATTCAGACTCTCTTAATTGTTCTTCTTTCTGGATGTTATTACTTATGATTATTTGTATGATGCCTATTAATTGTTTCATAAAAGTAGAGTTGTTTAATGAAACAATTAGTGGAATGCACTTTACTTTAATGCTTAGTGCTTATCATGCTCAGTTCATTGAACTGACCCATGCTAGAAATTTTGTAGATGGACATCGTAAGTGATAAAAGAAGACAAGAACTTTCATGTTGTATTGGCTTATTTAATTCTTGGATCTTATGTAAAGAGTTTCGATTCATTCTTTAGTTGTATGAAAAAGAAAAGTTGTATTCTTTTTGGAATGGAGGTTGTTTGTTATACAACATGCCTGAATTGCATAGTCTTGTAATTATATAGTTTCCTAAAAGATGAATTGAAAGTTGGAGATTTACTTGTAATTGTTGTGTAAATTATCTTGTATTTTATGAAGGAGATTGAAATCCTATCTTGATGATATTCTTCATATCTGTTATATGCTTAATTCGGATAAACTTGATAAGCTAGATAAAGGGAATTAGTTCAATTTCCCTTATTGATATGCAATTGTTGAGTTACATAGGATATCAATCTTTATCTAAACAATTCTAACTTAGTAATGGAATGCGTAATGAATATGCATTAAAACTATAGAAATTGTGAAAGATAAGAAGGGTATGACAAACCCTAATACTTAATCATGTAGAGGAAGACCCTTCCTTGATCAAAGTAATGTAATCTAAAGAATGGTGATATGATCATTAATCATTAGACTTCATTTCCTATAAAGTCTACTCTAGTTGAACCTATTTGGTGGTTACACCTTTCTTGAATGGTTAGGTTTCATTATAATGGAACTTATGATGTTGTTGTCCCGTTTCTAGATATCTGTTTGTTAAGCCAAGTAAAATGAACATAAAAATCAATCATAAGTTAAGGAAGTTCTTTTATGACTAATTGAATCAAATATAGAAAAGAACTTATGGAAGGTTGGATTAGGGATTAGCAGGGTTGCTTGTAATCTATTTAATAATCCAAATTAATAATGTATTAATAATCTCCTTGGGGTATGTACATCATGATGAGGTAGTTTCTAAAGGATGTTGGCACACACCAACTGTAGGATTGTACCTTTGAGAATACTAGGGTCTTTTCGAGGAAACAACGTTGTAATTTACATGTGGTAACACCCTTCTGCATTGATCATCTAGATCCACACACAAATAAGGAATTGAACTTAGTTTCTCTCTAGGTCAAGTTAGTAGCATGTTTAGGATAGGTAGTAACTTTCAATGACTTAGGGTACCTTGGCACATCTGGTTGGCTTAGGTCAACCGAGTATGCTCATCTCCCCTAAGTCATCGTGAGTGTCTTATTATAATAAATTATGTTCCTAACACGGGCCATGGTCAAACCTTGGGTAGGTGGGTGACGGTAGTCATAAAGACCAATATAGATAACAAAAGAGTGAGGTGAAGGATTTGTTACGGAATGATGAGTATGTTGTCTAGGAATAGTAACATGAATAGTATGTTGAAAATCTTTGGCCAAAGTATCGCAAGTTGTTGGTTGCGTTGTCATATGTCACCTAGTTTAAAGCAACGTGATGCGGATGAATATTGCTAACAAATATTTAGATAGGTTCTTTAAATAAATCACTCAAGTACTGGATTAAGGTAGGGGAACCAAGTATATATAGTATACGTAAATTATTATATACTTCAAGTTAACATGAGAGATCGGTTGATAACTGAGTCATGGAATGAGAGATCAGTATCATACCGAGTCATTACAGCTACATATGGTTATCTGTTATGAGACTGATTGGCATGGAATGTGTGTTCTAAATGATGTTTTATTTAGAATAGAGAATATTATAATAAAAAAAAATCACTTGTTTCTAAAGTCTTAAAATGGGAATGTTCAATGTTATAGGTGCTCATTGAGAGCAAGTATAATAGCTTAGAGGTGTGAAAAAATGGTTTGGAGCTATATGAGCTCATAGAATCATGAATTTAGGTGTATCATGGAATATAAGGTATTATTGGGTCATTTTAATAGGTTTCTTGTTCAGTTATTGCATTATTTCAGTTGATCCTAGCTTCTACATTGAGGATCTAAGCATGCAAAGCATAGGTAAGTCTTAGTGATTGGAGAGATTGAGATATGAAATTCATAGTATTATGATTAGATATGTTATAGGTATGAGTCATATTTATCTCAATAAAATTTCAAGTTCCCATGATGCGTATTTTGTTAGATATGACTGATTTTGTGAGATAGGGTCAAAATCAAGTGTATTTCCAACTTGAAGTGCGAATTCAGATGCTCATTGTGAATAATTTTCTTTACATGGGACCTTTTTCATTTCATGGAAGCTTATAATGTGAGTTTAGAATATTTCACAAAAATAATTAGGTTGTTTTATTATTTTATTTTTATGAACGAATGTTAAGAAGGCAAAGTGGTCTAAAACCCTAGTTAAACCCTAGCTAGGAGTAGTTTATAGAAAGTGAAGTATAGTGACCCATTTTTTATTGGTTCATAAAAATTAATGATTGGATGATGTATAGGAATCCTCTGTATTTCCATAAATGTATGGTTGAGGTCATGGTGATGAGTGGGCCCCACCTAAAAATAACATTTTCTAAATAAGAATGTTTTAGGACAAGATGGTTCAAAGAAGTAGCATGCAAAATTGATGGTGCATGATTTTTGGAAGTTTTTATTGATTTCCATGGATGTTTTAGGAAAATTTCATGTAGGTACATGGTGTTTTGAGGTCCAAATAGGTTGACTGGTCAAAGGGCAATTTTGGGATCTCAAATAGCAATGTTCAATAAAATGAGCATAACTTGAGCTACAGGTGGAGTTTTGAGATGATTCAAGTTGTGTTGGAAAGAGGATTCAAATATATTTAAATTTATGTGATTTTTATACATGATGTGGTCATTTGATAGGATTCCTATGGAATTCTTTAGATAGGAATATTTTTACTGATTCAAGACAACATGTGTTCTAGTGCAAGTTTGATGTTGTTTTAAGAATGAGATGGATTGGGTGATTCTTTATATAAACTAGAATGTGAATAGGGAGGAATTTGGAATCCAATTAATCCATGTAGAGGTATTGAATGTATGTATAAAATTTTTTATGACCTAACCTTTGGAAACATATTTCTTGGCATGTTTTTTTGGATGAAGGCAAAAGTAGTTATGGTTTGAACATATGGATGTTTCATGACTTATAAATTTCTTAGAAGTGTTATACAGGTTCTTCCACTTCCATAAATATGTTACATGGCATGGTTTGTGCTTTTTGAAGTGATTTTATGGTATTATGAATTTTCTAGGGTGATGAAGGGTGCAAGAAACAACTATTTTTAGAATTGTAAAGGGAACTGGGCCTAGTAAATGAAATAATTTGATTGGTTTTGATATTAATTACGACCATGTATGAATTTTTAATGATATTTTATTCATATGTAATGGGTTTTAGGCCGTGAAAAGTATGGTACTAATGTTAGGATACTTTTAAGATTGTGCCCATGGGGTTTTGAGCCATTTTTCGCACATGAAATCTTGGTTTGAGCTAGGCTGACCTAATTGGGTCACTTGTGACTATTTTATTTCAAATTTTAATTGTGTCCTTGATTTATGGGTCAAAAAAATGGAGGGAAAAGGTTTGGCCTAAGTTTGAAATGTGGAGAATCATATAAAAGTATGTTTGCGGGTGTGTTTTGGAACTAGTTGAGTGTGTGCATGTGGAGTGACCTAGGTAAAGTGTGATTGCAGGTGTATGAGCATGATTTGGATATGATTCAAGTTTTTTTCATGTTAAGAAAAATTAGAGGACATGAAGTAAAGAATTTGATGATTTTTAGAGGGTTTGAAGAGCTTGTTTTGTGAAGTGTCACCTAGGGTTTGAGTGAGGAAGTGCGAGATAGATATTTGATCTCCATCGATTACGGTAGAAAAAAATCCTATATCTACACATCATAAGGTGGTTTAGTGGGTTCTTGATCATCTTGGGAGGTTGTATCCTCCTTGTGGAGTTGGCACTTCATAAAATTAGGGGTTGGTGCTCCTTGTGAGGTTGGTGCCTCACTAAATTTAGAAACATATCAATATAAGATTATGTTTCGGTGGGTTTTCTTCCCCTTTATGATTTCCCACTTATATCTTGTGTTGTTTGTTTACTTTCATGGTTATAGTCTTCATTGATGATATATGGTGTGCACACACTAAGAGTTGAATAAGTGGCTATTGTGATTGTATGCTTATGGTAGTTTGAGTTTCAAATATGAAATATGAATTTAAGTTTTTATAAGGACTAATTTACCCCCTCTCAGTCCATTTTTCTTCTAAAATGTTGTTATATTTTTAGCTCTCTTGTAAAATTGGCTAATTCCTTCGATTTGCATGCATGTGCACAACCTCGTGCATTGACCTATTTCACTATTGTGCACACCCCTTACACTCTACTCTATCCTTCTATTCACACACCTTTGTGTGTAAGCCTCTAAGCTCTGTTTGTACTTAGTCAATTTTCTCGACCAACAGTCAAGTTGATTGTGACATTGAAGATAGGTTCACCAGAGAGGGCTTAAATGTGATTGGGAGGAATAATTTTTAACTATGGGATTAGTTTCCATGTTTTAAAGTATAAATTTTAGGCTATTAATTTTTCATAACAATGGGAAGGTAATGAGCCTCTCTAACTTTCACATTTGGGTGGAAAATATGTTGCATCATTTTCATATGTTTCCTCATTTGTAGCATCTTATCAATCTAAGTGACAAGCATGTTTATAAGGATGAATGTGAATAAAGAAATTTGTTTGATATGATAAATATGTATATAATATTAGAAAATAACATTTACCAAATCAACGGATGGTGCATTTAATTTCAATAAATTCCTTACAATATTTTTGTGATTACACATACACTTGGTCCTCTCTCATCTTCTTTGACCAATCCTTCATACTATAAAGCCCCATAGAGCCAAAAATTAAAAATAATATGCATAATATTATACATATGAAAAAGGAGTGTTATAAACTAGGAATGTTGAGGTGGCGGTGTAAAATACAAATCCGTAAGGAACTATCTTACAATTGATATATTTTATTTCTTACGCAAGCATAGAGAATACCCTAAGATATATATGTAGAATTCACAAAGACTTAGAAGGATAGAAGGGTCTAAATTAGGGACAAGAATATTGAAATAACAAGAAGACGATCATTACGGTGACTATGATTTGTATGGAAGGGATCAAATATTACAAGAAACATTTTGACAAGGAGGAAAAGGAACCAAAAATTACTCAAACTTGGAGAGCATCTAATCCCTTTGCATGGTGATTATATGCATGATTCCTTCCCAAATCCTTTTAAGGAAGTCCGTAAGATAATAATCAACTTCATTACCTTGGAGGAGATTCCATATTTTCCACATATTTCACTTGATTTTTCTCAACTACTCTAGACACAAAGCACTTGTGAGTTTCCCTTTTTAATTCTCATGTCCTTAGAAAATTATATAAAATATGTTCAATGGGGAAATAAATTTATACTCTTCATCAAGACGTTATACTATTGATTTATAACTATGTCATAAGTGTGATACAAAATCCTTCTATTACCAAACCCTCTCCTACCCCTAAGCTCCAGACTAAGAAATGGTATAGGGAGGATATTATCCCCATATATTCCTCAAAAGATATGTTGAAAAAGTAGAGGAAAAAATAGGAACCCGTGAAGAACATGGTTAGACACACACCAATAACGATAGAGTTATAGCTTCTCAGAATCTCCCCTATATGGGGAAAGAGATGGAAAATATCAAGTAAGGTAGTAAGAATAACTATATTCATAATGAGATGGAAATCTATAAATATTTGATAGAATTGAAGAGGAAAGATCATAGAGTGATGAAGGAAAATATTAAAGGCCTTAAAGGTATTAAGAAAGATGGAATCAATTTTAGAAATCAATAGTGGCAAGATATGTATGAAAAAGTGAAAAAATTGAAGAGGAGAGAAATGTTATTTCTCAACATGTCACTTTGCCCTTATATCCTTAAGTAAGATTCTCATGGAGAGAAACACCATCCAAGATAACATGATAAGGACACTCCTTTCTTCTCAAGAGGATATTTATGAAAAAAATTCTTGATCGAGTAGGAATTTTGGACATCGAAGAGATAATATGTTTCAAGAGATGCATAAAGTGATAGAAAAAGTAAAGGTAACTTCTAGCAACCTTTTGAATTAGATAGTTGTTTGGATTGGGGTTTCTAGTTGTTTTTCTTCTATTTCTATATTATTTTAGGATGTTTTTTCTTTGTATATTTGTAATCTAATGTTTTGTTCATATGTTTGTTACTTTTATATTTGGGTTTAAGACCCCTTTGATGTTTTTATTTTGTAATAGGGTAGGGTCCCTTCCAACAAAAAACATCCTTTACCAATATCTTAAAAAATGTCTTACGATAATGGTCTATAAAGATCATGCAAAACCACCAAGCTTATCATGTCTTTTGGTTATAAAATTCAAGTACTATATCATCTTGACATGGGATAGTGAGTCCCCTCAACATTTCCATATCTCTAAAGTATCACACATCACACAGTAATTGAAGTCCCCTAAAAGTGCCTATTCCTTGGCTATCCACAAAACACAAGGAATAAAATTATAAAAAGATAATTATTGACATTGTGAGTATTGATCAATAGGGCCTTGCTTTCAAATATATCTCCAAAGTACGTTTCTTCAACACTTCGTGAAATTTGGTTCAAACTTGCACAAATATATATAATAAACTTCTTTTTTATTCATAAAATTTGAATAGGCCATACATATAGGCAATACAAATTCTCTAAAAAGGCATTTTTACAACTCCACTCTCCTCACAAATATCTCTATGTGGTTATTACACGAGTAGTTGTATTAACTCACATGGAAATAATAACATACTAATATCACACAATGTGATATAGGAAAACATATTGCACATACTAAAAATATAACCCCACTTAATAATGCTCATGTGGAGCATTAATAAAGGATATTTCTAACATTTCCCTAATACAAACATGGTAGAAAAATTATCACACTCCTCAACTATAAATTTCTACCTTTTCTTTCTCATGATCTTGATCATTCGACATTAAAATTTTTCTCTATAATTTCTATTTTATTATGTATGTATTAGGAATAGGATGTTGTTAAGTATGATTAATAGTAGCGTCGAAAGAAGATAACGTATTGTCGTCAAGACAAAGGTGCCACTAATAAAGTAGAGTACGGTAATAGTCAAAGTACAATAGGAATGTATGGTAAAAGTAAAAATTTGTCGTAAGTGATTCGGTAATGTTAAAATGTCAAAGTTGGGGCAAGTAGAGAAGTAGGGTCTACATGATTAGGAATTAGAAATATTATATTTGTAATAAGGAAAAGAGTGATGTCATAAATATTTTGTGTATTTTATTTTTGGAAAAGTTTAAAAGGTGGAACCCATGTGGGATGATAAGGTTTATCTTATCTTAGAAGATAAGCCTACATGTAAAGGCAAGAGTTTAGGCATGGAATATGATTGGCCGGAAGAGATTTCCTATCCTATCTTAGAGATAGGATGGATAAACCTGAATTCCTATAAATAAAGAGGCCACCCCCTCATTTAGCATAGAAGGAAGTAGTGAGAAATATTGTATGAGTAAGTGTGTAAAGGAATCCATCATTTAGAAGGTGTGTTAAAGAAGCCATTGTTAAGTTTCTCCCATAGTTATTGTTGGAAGGCAAGTGAAGTTAGTAACACTTGAAGTACCTCATGGGTGAGATTATAACAATTTCATGTTGATATTATAATTTACACTTATATTTCAGATTTGTCATCATTCCTTCGTATCATAGTCTATGGTATTCTTGTGTTATGTTTGTTGTTGTGTTTCAGATTACATCCACCAAACTAAAGGTTGTGCATTAGTAAATAATCATAGCACGAGGAGTTCCGGTGGAGAATTATCATAGTGCCGGATTGGTGATGACATTTTGGTTCCATTCTTTGGGACCATTCCTCGTTGGTGGATTTTCTAGAGAGATATTCCCACTTAGAAATTATTTGGAGGGTAACCTTGTTTTTACTGTGCATAGTAGTTACCATGGTAAAGTCACTTTTACCATGAATAGTATTTACCACAGTAACTTTACTTTTTACCATGAATAGTATTTACCACAGTAACTTCACTTTTTACCGTGAATAGTGTTTACCACAGTAAAGTTAGTTTTTATCGTAGTAAGTCAAGTTTTACCATGGTCATTCCTATTTTACTGTAGAAAGGTGTAAAGTCACTTTCTATTATAGTGATTCCAATTATTTGTGCACATAAGTCTTGTTGATTGTACTTGTGGGTTGGTATTTCACTGTGGTTACTTTTGAAAATGGGGAAGATTCCTATTTTTTCAGCCCAATCTAATAAAGATGTTTCTTCTTTCATTCAAGAGTTTAAACGATCTTGTATTTGTAATGGCCTCATAAGAAGGGAACAATGGACTGAATTTTTCCTACCTTTTTGGATGGTTCAACCCTTAGGTGGTTTGAAACACTAGGTGATAATATGAAAAAATCATGGGATTTATTAAGCGAAAGTTTTCTTGAAGAATTTGGTGAACAACAAGAAATATGCGAGATCTCATAATCGATATCACAAAGCTATCCCAAGGAGAGAAGGAGAAGATAAGGGATTATCATGCTCATGTTCTAGAGCTAAGGAGGAAGCTCAATGCCTAAATTTGAAAAGAAGGATTAGCGGATGGGTTGATGAATGGCATGGATAATCCCTCTGTAAGCAATTCATTCTTGGGATGAAGCCGAGAGCGAGACAACGAGTGAAGTATGACCACCCGGTGACCCTCGAACAAGTAAAGGAGATTACACGAAGACAAGAAAGAGCATGGAAGAGAGAGCCCAAAGAAATTGTTGCTAAGGTAGAGCCTACACCAACACCTTTGGTCTAGAATCTACAACCACTCTCGGTGAGCACAAATCTTTCTCCTAGTACATCTACTAAGTATGAAGATCTGCTTAGGAAGATAGGCCGGTTAACTATTACTCTTCTTGAGGAAAAAAATTTAGTTCTCGGGGAGGAGATAGAGGTCCAAAAAAAATATTTCTGAAGTTGTATGTTATGGTTCTCATGAAAAGGGTCATTGTAAGTATAATTGTCTAGATAGAGCTTCTACATCTGGTACAAGAGATAATGATAAAGGAAAAACACCTGTGAATTCTTTTGATGTAGTAGATAGGAGCATAAATAATGAAGCGAGATGTGTTTGTAACAAAAAGAAAGATAGAAAAAGATAACCAAGATGGAAATGATCCTAAGAAGATGAAAGGAGAAACTAGTAAGAAACATAGGAGAAGAAAGTTGGGTGTGCATGATTTTTACGATTTCATAGGGCGAGGACCATACTCCATCTTAGAAGATCTATCCAAAATGCCTACAAATATTACATATGGTCAACTTTGATTGTCTTCGAGAAAGGTGGGAGCTGTGAAGTGGACTCAATGCTCGGCGAAGGAAGGACGTTGAGGTCCTTTTTTTTTTTGGAGGCAAAGGCAGATCCTTATGCTCCACTGGTGAGGTATTATGTAATGGTATTTCAATTCATGATGTCTTAGTTGATGGAGGTGTTGCGATTAATGTAATAACCGAGTCTATAATGAATATTTTGGGTTTAAAAATTGATCGTCCCTCAACACTTATGTTAAGGTCATTAAATAAGGGAAAAACTAAACCAGAAGGTGTTGTTTCAAATGTGGCAATATCTGTTATGGGTGTTGTATGTGTGGTAGAATTTCAGGTGATGAAAAATGGCACCGTTGCGTACCCAATATTTTTGGGAAGGCCATGGCTAAGGATATTTCATGCAAGAAACTAATGGAATGAAGGCTTTATGACACTTGGACGTGGCAGAGAGAGGGTGAAGATAAACGTGATCCCTCGGCATCATAAGGAAAAACCTGTGGATTCAAGTGATGAAAATGATGATTGGACATCCTCTGATTACTCTAGTACTAGTGAAGTTGACATAGAAGATGAAGAAAGTGAGGTTGATGTTTCAGTCATGGATATCCTTCCAATCACACTAACTCATGAACCCATAAGATTATCGAAGAAGAAATTGTTGATCGTCTCCAACAAAAAAGATTGGTGATCTTTGTGATGGAGAGTGGGAAGGAATCCTACCTCTACCTCTTTCGAAGGTACATACACCTATTCACTTTTGATTACAAGGAACTCCATCAAGTAAGTTGGGTAGAACATTCTATTGAGCTGGTAGATGGTGCTAAGCCCATAAAGCAAATTCCATATAGATTGAATCCTAATTTTTCCAAGCTGTAAAAGAAGAAATAGATAAGTTGTTTGATGTAGGATTCATATTTTTATGGATAATTCATAATGGGTTTCTTTCATTGTGATCTCAATAAAAAATAATAGGAATCTAAACATTTGTGTTGATTATAGGAATCTCAACAAGGCAACAAAGAAGGATCATTACCCTCTTCCATTCTCAGATCAGATCTTGGATGAAGTAGCCGGTCATGAGTGCTATATTTTTTGATGGATATAGTGAGATGCAACCAAGTTTGTATAGCACGAGAAAGATCAAGCTGAAGAAGCCCGAACACCACGTTCACCACTCCTTGAGGAACATTTTCTTATAGAGTTATGTCTTTTGGGTTGTGTAATGCTCTAGCAATGTTCTAGCACTTGATGAATAGGGTGTTTGAATCCTACATTGGAAACTTCACGAGAGTATTTACGGATGATTTTTTCATCTATGGGAGCAAGATGGACCACCTGCACCAAATGGA
Organism: Taxus wallichiana var. yunnanensis; assembly: GCA_018340775.1. Taxonomy (NCBI): domain Eukaryota; kingdom Viridiplantae; phylum Streptophyta; class Pinopsida; order Cupressales; family Taxaceae; genus Taxus; species Taxus wallichiana. The sequence goes on from CM031243.1 coordinate 541,763,690, forward strand.
GACAACATTTCAAAGGTTAGATGGAGCACAAGCCTTACTAAACCCTACAAAGTGTGTCATTGGATGTTCTAAAGGTGTTTTGTTAGGGCATGTTGTATCAGAGATGGTATTAGTCTTGATCGATAAAGTTTCAAAAATCAAAGAGTTACCATTTCCTATGAATAGAAGTAAATTGAGATCATTTTTAGGCCATGTGGGTTACTATAGAAGATTCATCAAGAATTTCTCAAAGATTGCATAGCCACTAACCCTTGATTCTTGAAGAAGGATGTTACTTATGAACTTGGAAATAAGGCACATGAAGCTTTTGATCAACTAAAGGAAGCTTTGGTGTCTTCACTGCTGTTTTAAAGAATCTAGATTGGAGTAAGCCATTCATTGTGTATACTTGATGCCTCGAGATGAAGCACTTGGAAGTACTATGAGCCAAAAGGATGAAAATGGGAATGATCATCTAGTTTACTTTGGGAGCGAGACAAATGAGCGATCTTGAGGTAAATTATATCGTAATCGAAAAAGAGGCTCTAGCTATCATTTTTAATGTAAAGAAGTTTAGAAATTACTTGTTAGGGCATAAATTTATAGTTGTAATAGATCATCGGGCTCTAAAATATATTGTAAATAAGCCTAACCCATCGAGAGAGGATAGCAAGATGGATAATTTTGCTACAAGAATTTCAATTTGATATTATAGATAGGCGGGAAAAAGCATGTAAATGCAGATACTCTCTTGAGCCTATGATGGTTTAGGTTCATCTTGTGATGATGATGATTTCCCGAGATGTAGCATTATTATCCCTTGACACAATCCCTAGTGAATATATAAATATTTGGAATTATCTGAATGAATTCAAGTTTCTTGATGGTGCCAATACAAAGACTAAGAGGAAGATTACTCAAGCCATTCATCCATATTCTATTTTACATGGAGTATTATTTTGAATAGGACCTGATGGATAGTATAAGAGGGCAGTTGGACGTGATCAAGGGAAGGAGCTGATAGAAGAATTCCACAATGGTACATGTGGAGGACACTTCTCTGGACAACTTACAACAAGAAGGATCTTGGATGCAAGTTATCACTGGCCCACTCTTTTTAGAGATTGTTATAATTATTGTAAGACATGTGATATTTTTCAAACACATGGTAACCGTAAGAATTCATAGCTCCATTATGCCATATTCTTCCACTTGGTCCCTTTGAAAAGTGGGGAATAGATATTGTAGGTCCACTTCCAACTACCCCACGCCAAAATAAGTATATTATAGTTACCACAAATTATTTAACCAAGTGGGTTGAAGCTAGGCCATTGAAAAAAGCTTCCATGGGTGAAGTGACAAGGTTCATATATGAATGCATTGTCACTAGATTTGGTTGCCCATTAGAAATTGTAACGATCAAGGAAGCCACTTCATTAATGAGGTGGTAGAAGCCCTAGTCAACAAGTTTTCTATTAATCACATTAAAGCAACAACATACAATCCAAACACAAATGGACAGTGGAAAGAACAAATTTTGTGTTGTGTCAAATTCTAGCAAAAGATGCAGCCTTATAGGTACACATAAGTGGGATAAAAGGATTCATGCAACATTGTGGGCATATAGGGTAACATTAAAGTCAGCAACAGGATACTCCCCATTTCGGTTGGCTTATGGCATTGATCTAGTTCTTCCTATTGAGTTTGATAATCATCTTTGTGAGAGTTATGAAAAATGAAAGGATGGATGAAAGTGATTGATAAAAGAAAGGTTAGTGCATCTTCATTTGCTAGAGGAAATGAGAGAAATAGAAAAGGATACGAGCTATAAGAAGAAAATGAAGCAGAAGGAATACTTTGATCAAAAGATCCGTTAGTCTCCATTTCATGTGAATGACTTGGTTCTAGTATATGATTCTAGATACAAAAAAAAGAAGGCAGAGAAAATTTCTTCCAAAATGGATGGGGCCCTACAAAATAGCAGTTGTGCATGAAAATGGTACATATCGACTGGAGGAATTGGATGGCACTCCCATTACGAAATGGGTCAACCACGACAAGTTAAATATTTTCAAGCACTAGAATAGTCTACTCCGAGGACGGAGTAGAAGCTAGGAAGGGGGAAAATGTCAACATTAAAATTTTCCTTTGTAATTTCTATTTTATTATTTAGGTATTAGGAATAGGATGTTATTAAGTATGATTAGTAGTGGAGTCGATATAAGATAACAACGTCATCGATGCAGTGCCACCAATAAAGTAGAGTACGAGTAATAGTCAAATTACAATAGGAATGTTGTGGTAAAAGTAAATATTTGTCGTAAGTGATTCGGTAATGTTAAAATGTCAAAGTTGGGGTAAGTAGATAAGTAGGGTCTACATGATTAGGAATTAGAAATATTATATTTGTAATAAGGACAAAGAGTGATGTCATGAATACTTTTTGTATTTTATTTGTGGAAAAGTCTAAAAAGGTGGAATGCATGTGAGATGATAAGGTTTATCTTATCTTAGAAGATAAGCCTACATGTAAAGGCAAGAGTTTAGGCATGGAATATGATTGGCGTGAGAAGATATTTCCTATCCTATCTTAGAGATAGGGTGGATAAGCTGAATTCCTATAAATAAAGAGGCCACCCCCCTCATTTAGCATAGAAGGAAGTAGTGAGAAATAGTATATGAGTAAGTGTGTAAAGGAAGCCATCATTTAGAAGGTGTGTTAAATAAGCCATTGTGAAGTTTCTCCCATAGTTATTGTTGGAAGGCAAGTGAAGTTAGTAACACTTAAAGTACCTCATGGGTGAGATTGTAAAAATTTCATGTTGATATTATAATTTACACTTATATTTCATATTTTTCATCATTCCTTCATATCATAGTCTATGGTATTCTTTTGTTATGTTTTTTGTTGTGTTTCCAGATTACATCCACCAAATTAAAGGTTGTGCATTAGTAAATAATCATAACACGAGGAGTTCCCGGTGGAGAATTATCATAGTGTTGGATTGGTGATAACAGATCCACATGCATTGTTTCATAATTCTCCAAATATGTATTCCGATATGTTGCTTTCATGGATGGATAGTGTAGACACTCAAATTTGATAATTTGTATTTGTGCAACCCTTGATTTGACAATGCACTCTTACTATGATAAATGAAACTTCTCCATTCCAAATTAGCACTTTCTAAGGTCTATTTTTCAAATTGTTTATCCTTACACACCGCATGACATGGTGACACATCCTAATAATACAATACACAAATTCAATAGAGAAACATCATTTTACTAGCTCGAAACTTCTTTTTGCATATTTCTTTCTCCCATTTGGGATTATGCATGATTTGGTGAGAATTTATATCCAGTCATAACCCATCTATATATTCTTTGATCGACATGTTGTCTAACTCTTCTTTCAAATTGGCATATTTCATTAGGTCGTATACTTCATCTAGATAAATCATCTACAAAACTCTATATAAGAAAGCAAACACTACCTCATTTGTTAATATGAAACTCATAAGAAAATACACTAGAGAACCAACTTCATACACTTACAAAAGGAATCTAAAGTCCTTAAACCTCACAATAGCACATTTCAAGTCATTAGAAAGTGCCCACATTAGGTTTGAATCTATAAAATAGGTCAAGGAATCCATATCTGTCATCCATCAGAACTCAAACATCATCTTTCCAAGTATTATAACAAGATGTAAGTCAAAGAAAACATGATAAAAACTAATTCAAAATATAATTGATCTATCTAGATATCACATGCTATGTGGAGAATGACATGTGGTTTGAGGCCTCTTGAGTAGTGCCAATTTAAGCAATGTACTATGGTTCCCAAAACCCTTATAATTTTTGTTTTATAGGAATCTTCACACATGGCTAGGGTTTGAGATGATGATCAATCCATTTAGAGATCCTTGTTACATGTGTGACAACTATGGCTTGATAGAGACATATAAATCTAGGAAGACAACTAACTCAAAGAGATGTAGAAGTTAATGTAAAGTAGTTCTAATACTGTATGATAGGGTGACGAATGTGCAATACATTCCTAAAAGTTTGTTACGGTTCTAATTTGGGTCGATTTATAGTTCCAATCCTAGTTGCAAATGTCATCCAGGTCCTGGATCTCCCAACTTCACTATTACACAATCCCCAGACATCTCCATAAGTCAACTAAAAACAACTAAGTTCCTCCATACATCTGTTTGAGCTTTCAATTGCATGTTAGGTTGATTGGTGTATGTTAACTCTTTCTATCTAATCTGAGTTGTAAATTTGATTTAGTATTTATATTGTAACATATTTATAAGATTTGTAATCAACTCTAACTTATTCTCAAACCTAATTAAATTGACCCAAAATACAATTTAGGGTTAAACATTTTGGTGTGAACTGTTTTTGATTAAATCCTAACCTTATCTAGGATATTCTTAGTTCCTTTTTATTCAATAAAATCTAGTTATTTTATTAAATTTAGAATGCAAAGATGTTATAAATTATGTACAAGAAAATATGAATGTTAAATAATTTATTTAATTTTAACTAAGGAAATAAAAGGGGTAAGGTACTTATCTTAATTTCACTTATCCCACTTGATGAGCTAGGACTAGAAAGTATGATGAAACATTAGCATGACATGTCACAACGAACCAAAAAAATGCAAGTAGAGGTGGAAATGGTTGGGTGGGGCACTGGAGAGGGATATGGGAGGTTGTGGGTGCCGGGGACTACTTTAGGTACATGGGTTAGCAAAAAGGTCATAACACTGGTTCCGATATGGTCGCATTAGGCTTCACACTTTCTCTCCTTTGGTCACCTTTATGTCACACTTTGATCGCCGAGGTACCTATAAAACTGTAATGAAGTATAGACCTGCAAAACCCTTAACTAGGCATCAAATACGAAAATAAAAGATGTGAAAATGAGGGTTTAGACTATCATGTTTGTCATAATGGTGAACTTAAGACGAGTAATGTACTACATCTAGACCCATTATATTTTTGTGTGCTTATGTGTGTAATGGTGCTCATGGTTCATCTTAGCACCAATGACATCAATTGAAAGTGGCAGTAGCTAGATAAAATGCAAATGTGTTGATGGAATGAAATCCCCTTCCTATGCAGTGTGTATGTAAAGTAATGTGCCCAAATGCAGTCCATTGATCTATGTAGATAGATAGCCCTTAATAAGAATTTTCTGCCCTTATAATGGTATGTATGTTGTGTTTATATAGGGATCTCTTGTTTGAATTTAAACACTAATGACCCAACATGCCAACTAGTACCTTAGGAGATGAGAAGAAAAACCAAAAATATCGATCTCAAATGTAAAAAATAAGAGAAAAAATAAAGAGGAAATGAATGCCCATGATGGATAAGATCGCCTGGTGCTAGTGTCCATCCCTAGGCATTAGTGTCTAGAGATGAGTGACAACAAATGAGTGAGAAGCTGGTAGGATGGGATCCCTGTGACCTTACCGAAGCTGTGTATGAGTGACAAGTGTGAAAGATAAAATCAATAAATACCAAAAAAACAAGTGGATGGACTATTGAATGGGTCATTAATGAATAATTTTCTTACGCAATATCCATTTATAAAAAAACATAATTGGTGGTATAGTAAATAGTAGTAAGTACGTGATTTTGTGTCTACATTTGCCCCCACTTTATGTTTGTAAATGAAAATATCGGTAACATAAAGTAGATAGAGATGCATACTGAGAGAAATCAGAGAATCCCATGTCATTGAAGTACGCGAAGAGTGTAGTAGAAGTATGTGCCGAATGAGAACATATAACATGGCGAAACATGGATCAACGTGTTGATCCATGTGGCGTAATGAGAGACATGGGACCATTATGAGGATCATTAAGAAATATTTATTATTACAGTGTTAAATTATTGGATATTTTGATTTTTGTCATTTATGGAGATGTGATGGGGTAGGGAGTGATCAATTCCCAACTCGATTGTGTGTGTGTGAAAATTTGAGGATTTGGGCATCCTTCCACCAGAGGAAGAGTGTAGGGAGAGAGGTCTAGTTTACCCTCCAAATTTAACTACAACCTCAAAAGATCTAGCTATTGTAGATGGAAAAAGATCATATTTTATTAATTTTGGATCCAATTTTGATCAAACATGATAACCCATATATGAGAAGTATAGGAAAGGCAATGATGTCTCATTTCCCCTACTCCACGGGTGTCATCACAATTTTTATGTGTTGGCTTCCAAGTTAGGTCATCTAGAAGCAGTTGTAAAATGTAGAATAACTTCCCATGTTAGGTCATTTGAGAAAGTGGTGATATAACTCCCAAGTTATGTCATCTGGGAGGATAAATAGACTATGTTTGTGTTTATTTATTAATGTGATTTGTGATGTCAATATTTGAATATATGATTTATTGATTGGTTACTCATGGAGATATTTTACGCTTGTTGCCCCCATGTTAGGTCATTAGGGGAATTGATGGAAAGTGATGTGAAATGTCACATGATGTATGAGAAAATGTTTGATAATGATGGGTTAGAAATGTAGATTGATTGCGTAATGGTGTAAGGGGAATTATAAGATGACCCTAATTGTATGCCCCCTTTTGAAAAAAGGGGGAGTGGTGATGAAAATGAAACATTAAGCTGAAAGTAAGCACACAATGATATAATGAAGAATGTATGATAGATATCATAAAATTATGTGTATATCGAATGAGGATGATGTCAAGGAGGAATATTATGTGTGAAATGTGTACGATGTAGTAGTAGGTGGAATTTTGAAAAGAATGATGTGAACGGGATAGAAATTGGAGTAAGTATGCTCAAGATATGAGTGAAATCATGTAATGTGTATTAGTTAAGAGAATGATTGCAAATAATGACTATAATAAGGTAGGTAATGAGAGTTACTATAAATAGTAATGTGAAAAAGTGAATAGGCAATTCATTTTATTATTGCACGAGTGTGATTGTGAGCTCTGGGTGTGCGAAGATGCCTCAGTGAAGGCACCACGATTGAGTCAATTTGAGATGGTGGTGGAATTGTGGCGCCACATATGACAACGGAGCTAGTAAGTGTGATTATTTTCAAAAAATGTGTTGATATTAATTGTTTTTGATGAATTTTTGCAAAAAAAATTGTTTTTTAATTTCTTGTTGTTTTAGAACCAGATAAGAGCAATGAAGATGTTAATGACCCTCGGGATACTAACGCATAGGCATGGGCACTAGTGACCTAATCTTGGGCACTCCGGTCATGCTTCTAGGAACTAGCGTGAAAAAAACATGGGTTAAAACTAGAGTGTTGTAGATATGAAAATGGATGTCTATATATATGTTTAGTGGTTGAATTTGCACATGTATGATGTTCTAATGTTGTGTTTGTTGTCATTTTATGGTGTGTAGAGGGACATCCACTCATAAGAGTTTCATGGTGGCTGCCATTTGAGTACATTGTTAGGATTTTGGTTGTCAAAAAATGAGTGGGATGTTCTAGACCGTGCGGGTTTGCGACACATAACAAGGATGGGGATGTACCCCATAATATGCCTATAATTACAATTTTGTGTGAGAGGTGGTGTGTAGATACTTTCGCCTTTTAGATACCCACAGAGAGAGATGATAGTTATGTTAGAGGATATGTATCATATACTATGATTGCCTATCGTCGATGAGAGGGCTCAAGTTATGGCCATGGATGATGCACAAAGGCAGACGATGGTCACTAGGCGGTATTTTATGGGGACTTGAGTTCATACCAAGGTCCACAATATCCTGGATGCTATTTTGAGATAAAGAGTTTTGTGATTGTAGAAATTTATTTCCATTATGATTATGTCATCGATTGTAGTGGAGGGTGGTGGTGTAGGCATCTTGTATAATATGCATGACATATGTCTTCAAATAGAGGAGGAGATTATGAGGTATTCTTGGGCATGATATGTATTGGCCCACCTATATAGGGATCTATACATATTTAATCATGAGGAGTATGGGGGTGGTATTGGAGCTACCACATTGCTACATATATGGGTCCATGAGCATATTTTGGTATTGGGGCTAGATGGTGGACCATGAGGAGAGTGGGTTAGGTAGGATATATTTATAAGGAGATAGATAGTTGTTCGTGGCAGGAAAATGGATACATATACCTATAGAGATATGTTATATTGTATGGGCTCAAAGGCCAAGATATGGAGGTCATACCGAGACTAAGGAGGGTGGCCATAGGATGTAATAGAGCTATGATGCATTCAATGGACTATGTGGCTAAAGGATCGGTTTCTAGGGGTGGCCAAGTTGTTTCAAGTGGAGCGCATATCACAAAAAAAAATTTATGGCCCAAGATGTGCCCCCAAAGTCATATTTATGGTTGAGATCTATTAGGGCACCAAGGAGGGATGGAGCTAGACTAGGTCCCACAGAGCGTAGCTAGTACCTCTTGGGCCAAATGAGGCTGATGCAAAAATAAATCTGATATATGTTGATGATGGGGTACATGAGAGGCCTATCGTGTATGGTGGGCGTTAAATTGGTTGGGTTTTTGTTTCTATTTTTGTAGATACAAGGATTATTTCTAGATGGAGGAGTAGAGGGGCAAGTACATGCCCTTGATAGTGTAGCGATAGTGATAGTAGAGTGTGAATATTTGTATAGTGGTGTTTAGTGATGTGTTATTTGGTTGTGTAATGGTCATTATTGTCTAATGCGTTGATCTATGGGTGTAGGTGTTGCATATTGGTCATTGATTATTGACACATCCATCTACACATTAATGTGGAATGTTCCCACCAATGTACTTATGGGTGGAGGTATACTAGAGCATGTAGATGATATTTCAAGTGATCATTCCCATTTGTTTGAGATAATGGCAATAATAGTAGTGACGTGTACTATGTTATTGAAAAAGATGGATGAGGCGCGTGAGGAGACACATCAAGCTAGAGAAGTCTGTGGGTGATGGTCCCCTAGCATAGGATGTATTTACGTGACTCGTCAACCTATAATATCATTACATAGAGTATTCGATTGAGCTTACTCTATTATATAGGAAAGTATAGATATATAGGGACCATGATCAATGCCATAAAGTGAGTAGTGAAGCTTCTAATTCTAATTCTAGAGAGATCTTGTAGTAGGGGGAGATAGTGATAGCGATGACAAGATATGATATGTATTGATGTATTGATGTAGGGGAGTTTTTCCCTTGGTGTTGAGATGTTTTGTAACTATGATTGTGAATAATATATAGATGGATTTATTTACATATGATCATTGTATTTGATTTTTATTGATGTGATGATGTGATGATGATGTATGATTCATTGATTATTGTTGTTATATGTGATGTGTGATGTGTTGAATATTGTTTGTATTTGTTGAATTGATTTGCAATGGGTAGTTGTTGAGATTGAGTAATGTGATTATAGATAGATAAATGATGATATAGTGTATATGATGATAGATGATGTATGTAATGTGATTGCGAAAAAGTGGATTATATGTAGGAATAAAGTTGTGATTAATGATAAAGTAAAAATGAATAATGTGTAAAAGTATGAGATGGTTGTAATAGTGTAGTGAAGTGAATGTTAGTATGATGAAAATAGGGGGAAGAATAGATATACCCCTAGTGTATAGATGATAAGGTTCATTTATATAAGACCCCTCAATAGTCAAGAATGAACCGTAAAGCAAGAGTGATTCATAAAAATATATATGATGTGTGCATGAGATAGATTGATTAATAAAGTGTATAACGCAAAACGTGAAGATACGTTCTTATTGTAACAAATACCTCAATAGTCACATAAGAACACGAGTGCATCATTAGGGGGTAAGGTGATAAAAATCACCTACCAAAGACCAAGTTGGCGTGAAGTGGTGGAAGCATGTGGAATGAAAGCAACATGAGCATATGATCTGAACTGAATGTCATGTGGAGTGGTGCCAATGATGGGTGGTATAGCATTGGGAAGTGGGGATGTTGATTGTTGTAGAAGCCAATGTGTAGAATGACATGATGCACGCGAATGAGATGAGTACAGCGGTGGATGCGAGATGAGATGGAGAATGTGCATGACCAAAAAACTAGTGGTGACGGGTGAATAATAACCTTAGAACTAGATGAAGGAGATAAATCAACTAGAGTAACAACATGCCTACGTGGGAGTGGAGACATAGAATGCTCATGAGAGCGAGATCTAAAGGAAATGACACCCTTATCTTCTAATTGTTGCAAGTGATCATGAAGGGTGCAATAGTCATTGTCACATGATGTCCATTGATATGATGATAGTTGTAGTAAGGTCTATCATGCGTTGGCATTGCAAGCGATGAGGTGGATGATGTTGATTAGAAGGTAAGTAAATCAAATTCTTGTTAAGCAAGGTACACAACACATCATGAGGTCTAGCATGATTATAAAATTGTAATGGTTCCCATGAAATAGGTGTAGAAGTCTGAGATGTGTCCCCCAACACAGAGGAGGAGACAAAGGATTCTTATGCAATGGATAATATTGCACCTTCTTGCAAGGTGGAGGATATGGATACCCTATAGGGCACTCAATAGATGGGATGGCAGGAGAACTAGATGATGCAATAGTGGAAATGATAGGATAAGGATCTATAACATGTGTAGTAATGAGATCTTGCTCTAGATCAAAGACCTTATAGAATAAGAGCATAAAGGATTCACATTTTTCATATTGCAATTGTTGCTTTAAAATGGGAATCAAACCATGATAGAATATGAATTGCTTCTCTAATTCAATGGGTTAGAAGACTAATTGATGCATGTAAGAATTGAATCACAAAATGTAATCAAGGATAGGTTCTGTTTTTCCTTGGTGTAATCCAGGTAGATGATCATATATGACTCTAGGGTCTTCGTTGAGTATGAAGCGATGATGAAAAGATTCTTCCATCTCACAATAGTTACTATAGACCTAAAGGGTAGATGTGTGTACCATAAGAGAGCATAATCAATAAGGCTATGGTGAAATGCTTTGAGAAACATTAGACCATTAAAGTATGAATCCATAGCCATACATTAATGTTTGAGATGCAAATAGAGATTTCCAGTACCATTAAAGCATGAAAATGTAGGCATAATGAAATCAAAAGGAAATGCTGAATTGAGAATATTTTTTGAAATAGGATTCCCATACAAAGAATTATTATTAATAGAAGCATAATAGGTTTTTATTTCTAGTGTAAGTGATTGGACTTGAGATTGTAAGTGTCCAACATCATCCATGAGTGATTAAATGTCCTATGGAGGAATATTAAAGGATGGAAATAGTGTATTGAGTGGTTGCAATTTTCCATTATGAGTGATCATAGGAATGTCAAGAGGATACATAGAAGATGCCAATGCTAAGGGCACACTAGATATGGGTGCCGAAGAAGTAATAGGTGGTGAAGAACATGGAATGTTAATAGAAGTTGTAGGACTAGCATCATAAACATAATTAGGAGATGATGTAATAGAAGGAGATGAATCATGCATGGTATTAGAGACAATATTAGAGGAAGATGAAAGTGGAGTAGTGGTTTCACACTCAACAATATGAAGATAAAATAATTGAACAAAGACTCATAGCAATTATTTCATTAAGTGTATCATCAATATATAATGAAGGAGAAGGAGGACTAGTATGTGATGCATCATGAGAAAAGTTTTCAGAAGCGGAAGGAGTAGAGAGGTAAATAAAGAATTATATGAACTAGTATGAGAAATAGAATAAGGCACATGTTTATTTTCTTCCTATTTGTTAGCTAAAGCATTATCATCAAGATTAAACATGAAAATAATAATAGCATCATCTAAGTTCTTATTAGAAATAACAAAAGGAGTGTGGATAACTGTATAACAAGGTGTACAAAGAGAAAATCTTGTCGAATCGAAACGATGCTAATGGTGGAATGATCAAAGCTAGTAGGCACATTGCATTCATTAGCTAAGAGTTGTCTTTGAGTATCATCTGGAATAACTACATTGTGATATAGAGTGGAAATATCAGCTATGGTTGTTTCATCATAGATAGGATTGATACTCACATGAGGCATGAATAGCCAGAGGGAGAAGAGTTTTCCTTAGCCATAAGATTTTAATGGATCCTAGGGAAAAAAATCTAAGCTATAGGTTCACCAAAATTATTCAATAATATATATTTATTTTATTAAAATTGGAATGCAAATATCTGCTATACAATGAAATATGAATGCTAAGTAATTTATTTAATTTTACCTATGTAAGGAAATAAGAGCGGTAAAGTACTTATATTAATTTTTCTATCCTGTAGTGAGTCTAGACTAGACAATATGATGAAAAGAAGCATGGACTATAAAAAAAACCACAAAAAAATGTAGCATATGTGGAAATGGCTAGACTGGGGCACCTGGAGAGGGACGGGGGCACCCATGGGCATCTTCCATCTATTTTTGGGTGTCTGCTGCGTCTATAAAAAGGTCGAACCTAGTTTCTATATGGTCATTAGGGCTTCAAAATTGATCACATTTGGTTACTGTATGTCGCACTTGGATTTCTGCGGTACCTATAAACCTACAATGAAGTATAGAGACTGTAAAACTCTCAAACAGACATCAAATCCTAAAAATGAAAAAAAATAAAGATGCAACAAAGGTGAACTTAAAATCGAGCATTGCACTATATCTCGAGACCCAATGTATTATTTTGTGCTTGTGTGTGCAATAGTGCTCCTAGGTTTCCCTCGCACTAATGACACCAAGATAACAAGAGGTAGCTAGATAAAATGCAAATGTGTGGATGGAATAAAAGGAATTCCCCTTCTGTGTAGTGTTTATGTAAATTGATGTGCCCAAATATAGTCCCTTTCTCTCTATGTAGATAGTTATCCCTTGATAAGAATTTTCACCCTTATAATGGTATGTATGTTGTGTTTATATAGGGATCTATGGTTTGAATTTCAACACTAATGACCCAACATGCCTGATTAGTACCTCGAGAGATGAGATGGAAAACCAAAAAGACTGACCTCAATTGTTAAAAATAAGATAAAATATAAAGAGGACATGGGCTCCTAGGATGAACAAGAGCACTTGGCATTAATGTCCAGCCCTAGGCACTAGTGTTTAGAGATGAGTGACGATAAATGAGTGAGAATTGAAAAAATGGGATCCCGTGACTGTGACTTGACAGATCTATGTGTATGAGTGAAAAATGTGAAAGATAAAATTAATAAGGACTAACAAGACAAGCAGATGGACTATGGAATGTGTCATCAGTGAATAATTTTCTTATGCAAGATCCATATATAAAACAACACTTGTGTATTAGACGTACTATTTTCTAAACCATAGTTGATTTAGGGTTTCTATTTACATACATGATTTATTTCTAGGCTTGTGCTTTATTTTGTTTTCATCATGCCTACTTTTTGGGATCACTCGAGATTATATTTCAGATATATCACAAAAATTATATTTACTTTGATGAATTTACCACAACCACAATGATTCAACCAAATATTATCCCTAAATTATTTTGGAAATTCTTGTTTTGTGATTTATGCCACCGAATTCAATCAAGACAAAAATGCTAATGATCTAACAATTGTACCTACTCCTATGAATATATTGAATTTTAATTATTGTGATGATGATATTAGCACCACCCTTCCTAAAAAAGGTTGTGAAAATTTTCCTCTCGCTTCTCTTCATGTGACACCACTTCCTATTGACACTCTTCATCATTGATTATGCTCCTATAATTGTACCACTTAAATAATATTTTGATTCCTCTTTCTTCCCCTCATCATCATGTTGATGATCCAATACATGATTTTCTCATTAATACTTCATTTTATATCATTCTTGATCACGTTCAGCCCAACAATCTTATTCTCACCCTGATCAACATGATCAAGGTCTCCCTGATGAGGATTCCTAACAATCTGATCAATTCTTTCAATAGAAGCCTCTAATATTGATCTTCTCCTCAACGTTTTATGAGATCAACTTAAGCATGTTTCATTATCACACACCCTAAGCATATAATGTTCCCACATCCATGGTGCCTATCCCATCTATTAATTTCAAATGTTTATTTGTCTATTCATATTGTATACAAGTAAAACTAAAACAAATTACATAAAACATCAATAACAATGCAATGCAAATCTTCCTTTAAGTTCTCTTGCAACATAAAATGAGATAGCTGAAGTGTGGAATGGAGTACCACACTTGTTGGATCTCTTTGAATGATTTGATTGTGGATGCTCCAAAATTGTTTCCAAATGGAAGACAAAATTGATATGAGTAATTGATGATCAATTGTACTACCTTTTGGTATGCAAATTCTAGTGGCAATTGGGAAGAGTATTGCTACTGATTGTTAAAGCTTCCAAGGGGTGATTTGTGAAGGATTTAGCCTCTTATTTATAGCTAAAGGAGAGGCCATGGATTTTGGATCAAACTTTGAATGAGTTGTAGGTAAATGAATGCATTTTCCTAAATTAACAAGTTGATTAGTTTTGTTCAATTGGCTATTTTGAATAATAATTTAAGGGGTAATTAATTTGAATAGTTAGCTCTTGAATTATTCAATTGTACGTGTAATTTTTATTCCACCTTTGTAGGGTTCTAGAACTTGAGTGGAGTGAGCTATTTCAACTTGAGTGAGTTGGATAGTGAAGTGGAGATGAGTGGAGGGTGAGTGGATAAATAGATTTTATTTTATTTAAATAGCTAATTAAATTAGCTAAGGTGTGCAAGTGTATGGTTAATGCATTATAGAATTAATTAAATTAATTCTAATGGGATGTGGGTAAATAGTAGTCTAGAATTTATTCTAGAACTTAATTTGGCATATTATGCAAATAATGTATATGATTAGAATTAGTTATGTAATTTTAGGGTGTCTACATTTTCCCATCTTTAAAGTGTTATTACGAAGTAACAAATTTTGAAGATAGTGGACACATGTAGATCATATGTTGGGGTCATGTCAAAAAAATATACCAAAAGAAATCTTTCATACAATTTAAATCACATGTGATTACTCATATAAATCCAAAGAAACAATATATTTGTTCATGCTAGGAGAGACAACAAGTCCTTCAATTGGATTTTACCAATTAGTAGGCCATCAATGGATCTAAGTGTAGTCAAAATCTATAAGGTTGCCATGACATCATCTTGGAATTAGTCGAGATAATCTTGATTGGAGATGAGTTACACTTTCCAAAATCGACCATTGTTACACCTTGTGTCTTTTCTTCCATCATCTTCATTCACACATCACTATGTCCTCTTGCCTCTCGATGGTGAGTCCTCACATATTACTAGTTGTGTGGAGTCTAGAATGGATTCATATATCATATCACTCTATTATCTACAATCCATTTACGCCAATGGAATAAAATCTTAGAAATTATTTGAACATGAGTTTAGATAGTGCACTCTTTACCCAGTCAAAATAATCCAAAAACACTCGCATAATAAAAAAAAAAATCAAAAAAATCAAATAATAAAAATCCAAAAAAATTCAAATAATCACAAAATCTTAAAAAATTCAAAACCAAGAAAAATCGCCAAACAATCAATCTAGCTAAACAAAATAAAACTTTTAACAATTTTATCCCTTGTGTGTATCCTTGCTTGGGCCAATGACCCATTCAATCCCATATTAATCTTTGATACGGATCCATTAAAGAGTGTCACTTGACCCCAATATTTCAGTCTAATCCAATCCCCTTGCATGAATCCTTTCTTGGGGCATCCAAATTTTCTCAATCATCACTGTGGAACACATCAGGGGCATAGTTAATTATGTTTATGTATAGTTGTGTTGCATTGTTTCTGTTCTTTCTTGACCAAATACAAGTATCTTGTTGTCATCTTGGTTAATTTATAGTTATGGTGCACATGTTTCTTTGTGTATATTGGGTTTATTTTATGTTTTATCTTTTTTTTTTTGTGTTTTTTTGTTTATGCACATAATGGTTTAAACATCGTTATTCTTTAATAATCATGGTGAAAAACCTATTATGCAATAGACAAATAAGGCTTCTCTCAAATACAATCCGTAAATGGTAGCTTAAGCTAAGAGAAAAACACTATCATCATATTTCTAATCCTCCAAAATCATATGTATTCTCCTTCTTCCTATCAAGTGGCTTTCCACCACTTTGTTGTATCACTCATCCGCTTGAGGGGGGAAATCGCTTAACATAATCCACAATCATTGGGGCATCTAAATGAATCACCAAATAAAATCAAACATCCATACTCATTGGGGCATCCAAATTTCTAGAATGTAAACAAGGAAAACTTAAACAAATGAAACAAAAAATAATAAAAATACAATGCAAACCTTCCTTCAAGTTCTCTTGCAACCTTAGATGAGATAGTTGAAGTATGGAATGGAGTACCATACTTGTTGGATCTCTTTGAATGATTTAATTATGGATGATCCAAATGTGTTTCCAAATGGAAGAGGAAAGTGATACGAGCAATGGATGATCAAATGAAAAACCTTTCGATATGGAAATTCAAATGGCAATTGGGAAGATTATTGGCTTTCGGTATGAAAATTCTATTGGCAATTGGGAATATTATTGGTGTAAATGTTTAAATCTTCCAATGTATGATTTTTAAAGGATTGAAAATATTATTTATAGCTGAAAGAGAGGCCATGGATTGTGGATCAAGCTTTGAATAAGTTACAGGTTTAAATGAATGTGTTATCTTGAATTAATAATTTGATTTGGTCTGTGTAGTTGGCTATTTTAAATAAGAATTTAAGGGGCAATGAATTTGAATAGTTGGCTCTTGAATTCTTCAATTGTACATGCAATTTTTCTTCCACCTTTGTAGGGTTCTAGAACTTGAGTGGAGTGAACTAGTTCAACTTGAGTGAGTTGGATAGTGAAGTGGAGATGAGTAGAGGGTGACTGGATAAATAGATTTTATTCTTTTTAAATAGCTAATTAAATTAGCTGAGGTGTGAGAGTGTATGGATAATGAATTATAGAATTAGTTAATTTAATTCTAATGGGATGTGGGTGCATAGTGGTCTAGAATGTATTCTATAACTTGATTTGACACACTAAGTTATTTGACTAAGTATGAAGTTGAATGCGGAAGGTGTCCATGCGTCCCTTTGGCACACTCGGGGCATGAAGTAGAGAAGGAGTGTTCTCAAACTTACGTTGCATCACCCACGTATGTCAACACCCGATAAGTTTCCCAGGTGGGTTGAAAAGTCAAGAACATATTAGAGATGCACAGGGTCTCCACGTGTCGCCTAAGCACAATTTCAAATAAAGAAAAAGAAGAAAAGCCCCCAAACAAACACACACCCTCCATGTGTCTCTTAGGCACTAGTTTTGGAAAATAAATAGTTGGATGAATTAAAGGAAATGGAAATATCACCAATAGGTAGTTGAGATATTGACCCAAAAATGAAAGATCTTGTAAGAAAATTGAATGTTGTCGGTGGAAGGTCTGATTCTAGACATTGAAGCGAGAGCCAAAAGGATCTATAAAGGAATGTTCGATCCAATCCAAAAAAAAAAAAAAAGGGGGAAGAAGTTAGAAAAGAAAACATACTAGAGTTGTGAAAAGGGATTCTAGGCTTAGTTATTGTATTGGCTAGCCTTAGCAAGACTCTATTGTAGAAGGAAGTTGTAATTTGTGCCATATCATGGCCTTATGTATTATTTTCTCTATGAATAAAGAGTTCTTGTTTTGTGCATTTTAGCTTTCAATATTTTGTGTCTTTCATCTTTCATTCTTTGGTAGTTTTAGATAATTTTGAAGATCTATCATGTTATATGCCCTTGGGTTTTCTATATGCATCTATCATCTACATATTGTTATGTTTTACACCTTCTCGGCCTTTGATAATCAAGATACTTCTAAAAATAGTAGATCATGCTAAAATGCTCTTGACTATTTTAAGTAGTTTCCCAAGATCCATCTTTGTGTCTTTTTAAGATCTATTTTGGTGCATCACCTTAGTTAGTTTTTACTTCATTTTAATTTTCCTCTAACCTTACCCACACCATAGAGAAGATCCAACTTCTTTAAAATCTGGAGGTTATCTTAGGGCACATGTCCCACTTCCCTAAGGTATCCCATGACTCTAATGATGGTTCATCCACAAAAGATAATCATCAAATATTTTTTCTGCAGCATGCCCGGTGGGACATGAACACCTACACATCTTAAGACTCCATCATCAAAAATATGTTGATTTTAGTAGTACTAAGTTTGGTCTTCTCTAGTTTACAAGATGAATGCAAACAAGAGTGAGGACAAGAGAAGAAGGTGTGTTTGAATACTTACAGTTATCTCCACCACACAACAAGAAGAGGTAGACAGATTCAAAGGTCTCCGTCTCCTCCGAACCAGACTCTCTCAACACCTCCACTAGGTAGGCCCTTCTTATAGTCAACTAGAATCCTCAAGACCTATTTTAATGGCCCACCTCAAGCTCAACCCCCGAGGTAGTTTTTTTCATGGAATCAAGGAGTCACTCATCCTACCCACACCCCTGGTGGTGTGGAATCCTATTCTAGCTAACGCGCTAAAAAGCACTACCCAAATTTAGTGAGAAGACTTCAAAACTCTGGAGGAACACCTCAAGATGTAGGAAATATGCATGGTACATTATATCAGGGAACATGACGTCGCCTTATGGTTGCTAGTTGCTTCCCTTAAGGGAAGGCTCTAGATTGGTACCGATCCTAACTCCTAATACTATCGACACTTGGGACCAACTGGGAAATGTATTGGTAGCAAGATTCAGTGAGAAAGGGGATAGATCCTGCTCCTACAACAACTTATCAACATCAAGAAGGGTCACAAGAGCTTATGACTGATTTTAACACTAGATTTCACAAAACATGGCAAAGGATTCTTGTTCTAGTGAGGCCACCTGTAGGTATGGCTATTGTTTTTTACTTAAAAATCTTTGAATTCAGATATTTTTGTGATGATTCAATCATTAGGAGGGGACTCTTTACCACAAGCATATGATATTGTGATCAAGCCATGAGAACAATCTAATAGATGCCGGTAAGCTTCCCCAAGAGCCCCTTTTCCAATGTACCCCAAAATAGCTCCCTTCCACAAGCACAAGTCCCAAGCTCTACCCAAGCCCCTACGTCCCTATATAATTACCCATCCTCTCATCGGCACCAATTCCCACTACAACATCATCATCCTCTTCTCTTGAAATGGAGGAAGTCAAAAATATCCTAGAAACTTCTCTAATGAGATAGTAAATCTTAAAAGGAAAAAAGTCACTTACCCAAGACAAAATTATCAAAGCTATCAGGGTGGTAGGCCTACCTATCCCTCTCAACATCAGAATACCTAGAGACCACCATCTATGTAGTCATCTAACCAGCTATCATCCCGGTGCCAACACCACTCCAAGACTATCCCACCCAATAGCGGAAGAGAAATGGTACCTGGGAAAAACCATTTGGTAGAAGATCCCAACGCATGGTGCTTCCCTGTAATATTTCCCACATGCCAAGAGACTATCCCAAGGAAATTTGCAACAAAAGGTAGCCAAACAAAGAGAAAGGGAAGGCTATGATGTTAACACATCAAGACCTTACCAGATCCATGGGAGTCCAAAATGTGGCCTTTGTTGCATAGATTCAAGGGATGTCCCTAGAACAGAAGCAGAGATCACACCAGAGCACACACTTTTCTCTTGGGTAGAAGGAGAGGAATTCATATTTACAAATGAGGTAGCTTCTTCCAAGCCTATTCAATTTAATTACAACACTCACTTCAAAAAAAGGATGATAGAGATGGATGCTCCTATCCCAAAGTATGACTAAAAGATGTAAAAAGAGCCTCCAACCATCATGGTCTCACCACCGATGGTCGTAAAAGAAGCTCTGAGAACTATCCTAGAATAGGATGCCCTCCATCCCATGGTTGAAGGAATAAAACACTAGTCATCATCAAGACATCATCACCTGAGACCAATTAATGTGGTTCAACAACTCAAGAAAGTGCTAGCTAACACATCCTTGTGGGATCTTCTAGGCATTCCAAAGAAAAAGGAGTTGCTCAAGAAGCACTTAAATCAAATGATGACCCAACCACCACCAAGGAAAGAGAAGGAATGGGTAAAAGTGATTTGAGCCCCAACAGAAAGTGTTGTTAAATCAAAAGGGAGAAGTAAGTAAACCAAGGCCCAACCCCTTTTTATGACTCTTATCATAGGTAGGAAATTATTACATAACTCCATGATAGACTCTAGTAGTGCAAGCACTACAGTCATGCCCAAAGCAATTGCAGATGCCTTGGGAATTGAATATGAGCCCTTAAAGAAAGAGTCATGCAACTAGATGGAAAATCAGTCCAAACCATAGGAGCTATCAAGGGACTCCTGTTGCAGCTTATTCCTTCCCGAACATAACCATTCCATAGGATATAGTAGTAATTGACGTTTCCACTAGTCTTTGGATGTGTCTCTCCCATGATTTCATAGCTAAAATAGGAGGCTATATGTCTCTTGATTGGTCCCATCTGATTTTGTAGACCAAGTATGGATCTAAGATGAAGGTATTATCAGAACCCCTTGCCAAGGAACATATAATGGACCAAGTGGTCTTAGGATTTGAGGCTTCCCATGCTATGATCACTAGAGAAGAGGAATCATATACAAAGGAGGGTAATCTTCAAAAAGTGGTGGTCATTTAGCCAACCTTCCCTGGTGATCCCTTTGGGAACTTTGATTCAACTGGTTTGGGTACTTACATCATCTTGATGAGGACTCCATGATTCCAAAGGTGGTAAAAGAAGAGGATAAAAGAGAAGGGAATCCCGTCAGAGATTCCTAGATATGGACCTTGCATTTTCGATGGGGCTAAAAGAAAAAATGGCTCAGGAGCTGGAATATGCTTGTTATCCCCAAGTGGAAAGAAGATACTCCAGGCATTTCCACTTCAGTTCTCTATACCAGTAATGAAGTAGAGTATGAGGCCTTAGTACATGGCTTGGCCATGACACGAAAGGAAGGCATCAAACAGTTGAGAGTCTTTGGTGACTCAGAGTTGGTAGTAACATAGGTAAGAACACATTACCACCACAAAAAATCCAAGAATGAGGTCCTATCGACATAGGGTGTGGGATCTCATCAAATATTTTAAAGCCTTTAATATCAAGGTTATCCCCGAGACCAAAATATAGAGGTTGATAGGATGGCCTTAATCGGGTCACAATTCAACCCAATACAAGATTTGATAGTGAATGAAAGTACCATAAAATTGATCATCCACCCTTCTATACCTGATAACATCGATCATTGGAAAGTTTTTAATAGTGACCAACAGATTATACACTTCCTCAATAATCGACTAGTTTGCAAACCAACTCCAACCCAAGATTGAAGAAGCTTATGGAGATCAGATTATTCAATTGAAGATGAAAAAACTTCTGAAAGGGTTAATAACACTAGAAATCCTTTTTGATTCTAATGATGCTAGTTTAGATCGAAGGAAGTTTTCAAAGTGGTAAAGGAGGATTATGTTGAGCTAGAAGTGACTAAAGAGAGAAAGCTAAAGGTTGGGAGATTAGTCACTCAAAGAGAAAGGGAAAGACTTGTGGCTCTATGCCATAAGTATGAAAAAGTGATGGCTTGGACATATGATGACCTACATGGTTACAACAAGGATATCATCCAACACACCATGACCTCGAAGAAGGAACTAAGCCCGTGTGCTAGAAACAAAGGCCCGTGAACCCAAAAATAGAATCCCTCATGGCTGAGGAACTGAGAAAACTCCTAGAGGCCAAAATAATCTTTCCTATCAAGCACACAACATGGGTCTCTAACCTAGTCTTGGTAAGGAAGAAAAATGGTGAAAAATTTGGCTTTGTGTAGATTTTAGAGACCTAAATAGAGTGTCCCTAAAGGATCACTACCCTTTACCCTCCATGGAGCAGATATTACAAACAATTATAGGCTCATAAAGGTTTTCTCTTGCTGGATGGTTTTTAGGCTATAACCAGATATGGCTCATGGAAGGGGACCAACATAAGACCACTTTCACAAAAAAATGGGGAACCTTCACATATACAAAAATTCCATTTGGACTCACAAATGTTGGAGCTACCTTTCAAAGAGCCATGGACTCCACATGTTTGGAGCATTGATCAATAAGGTAATTCTTATATACCTAGATGATCTCACGGTGTTTACCAAGATAACGAGAGGGTCATTTTGATGCCTTGGAAGTTGTATTCAAGAAATGCCAAGAATTTGGGATCTCTCGAACCCAAGGAAATGTGTTTTAGAGTACCCCAGGGAAAACTCTGGGACACATTGTTTCAAAGGAAGGAATCTCTATTGATCTAGAAAGAGTTGAAGCCATTCCTAGGACTGCCCTTACCATAGTCAATAAGAAAGTGGTCCAATATTTCTTAGGAAAGATCAATTTTGTTAGCAAGTTCATTTCAGACTTTTTTCCGGGACAATCCACCCGATCACGCTAATGCTCAAGAAGGACCTTAACTTCAAATGGACCATTGAAGGTCATCAGGCCTTTGAGGTAATTAAAGGGCTATCACACCCCCTAGTACTACACAACCCATGACTTCTCAAAGGATTTCATCATGTATGTATATGGTGGTAAACATAGCATGGCATCTATGCTAACACATAAGGGAGAGTCTCAAGGAGAAGAACATCCGATCACCTTCTTCTCAAAAAACTCTCCATGACTATGAAACAAGGTATAACTTTGTAGAAAGACAAGCTTATGTTATAGTTAAGGGTCTGAAGAAATTCAGGCACCTTGTCACTCATAGTAAAATCTAGGTTATGGTGGCACACTCTAGCATCAAAGAATATATAATAGAGGGTGAGATAATAGATAAAAGAGCTAACTAGATCACTAAGATCCTCAAATATGACATTGAGGTAAAACCTACAAAGCTAGTATGGGGAAGGGGCCTATGTCAATATCTAACACAAGACCCCATGCCCCTGATTAATGATGAGCCGAAGAGATACTCTATATCCAAGAAAGTGACTCAAGGTAGTTGGGTCTTGGATAGGATCCACTTCATGCAAATAGGGAAATACCCAAGCCATCTCCCCTTAAAAAGAGGAGGTACTATAGGAAAGGAAACAGGATCCAATTTCACCATGATTGATGATTTCATTTTTAAAAGGAACTTTAATGGAATCCTGCTAAGGTGCCTAGAGAATGAAGAAGCTGAAAGAGTCTTACGTGAGTTGCACCATGGGAGCTCGGGAGGCCATTTTTCTACCCAAACCACAACCATAAAAATCCTACAAGAAGGATACTGCCGAGCATGTTCATTGTTCATTGATATCAAAAAGACAAACAAATGCAAGGTTTTTCAAGTTTATATGGGTTTTGGAGGAATGCGGCATTACCTCTTAACCCCATCCTAATTGAGGAACCATTTTGCACAATGGGGTCTAGACTTCATCGGAATGGTCAACCCAACTTCGAGCACCAAGCACAAATGGATCCTCACTGCAACCGATTACTTCACCCGATGGGTGGAGGTAGTTCCACTAAAAGAGGCCACCGAGAATGTGATCTGGGACTCCTACAGATATCACTACCACTTTGGACCCCCCCACACTATTATATCAGATAATGCTAAGGCCTTTTTGGGGGCCAAAGTATTTGACTTTGCTGTAAAGCATGGGATCTATCTGAAAACATCCTCCAATTATTACCCACAAGGAAATGGTTTGCATAGAGTCCACTAACAAAAACCTGATCAAGCTCATAAAAAGAATGGGAAATGAGCATAAGAGGCTATGGCATGAACATATCAAAACAACCTTATGGGATGATCGGATCACACCTAAAAAAGATCTGAAAGCCTCACCATATGAGATAGTCTATGGGAAAAGCATTGTGATGCCAATTTCCCTAGAAATCCCTATGTTACAACTATTAAAACAAATTGAGATAGAGGAAAATGGGGTGATGCAAGTGAGACTCACTAAGCTAGTAGAGCTCAAGAGAAGGGAGGCCACTCATGAAGCCATGATCAGCCACCAAGTAGGTGGTGAAAACTTGGTTGATCAAAAGACATCAAAACCAGAATTCCAAGTTGGTACTATGGTTTTGAAATGGGATGCAAGGGCTGCCAAGCTTGGAAATCATGGAAAGTTTGACCCCTTATGGAGGACCCTTCAAAATCAGTGCATGCAAGCAACATAATGATTTCAAACTTGAAACCATGGAAGGTGACCCTTGGTGATTCCAGTAAATGGGATTCATTTAAAACCTTTCCTTTGAGTCTCTTTGTTTTTAATATTGTATCATATGTATAGTTTTTCTTTTCCTTGTTCTTTTTCTTCATTTGTTTTGTCCCTTTCATAAGTGTCTCGGACACGTGTCCCTCATGGATCCCCCTTGCCTCTTTTGAAGTTTTGGAGGGAGTGCACCTTCCTAATTTTCCCAAAATTAATGATCCAATGTCCTCCTAGGATATTTGAGGGAAAAAGATTGAGAATTGATATAAAATCTCTCAAAAAGCACAAAGTTTGGTGCTTAGGGTCATTAATTAAAAAGGGCCATTATGTGATGTGACTCTATATACATGTGAGCCATTACTCTACAAGTTAAGGTGGTTATTTAAGATATTGGGAGCATCCAACATGTTCATTTCAAATGCTAGAGTCTTCCAATCAGTCTCTCAAGTGTCGAAGTAAAAGAATCAGAGCCTTCTCCTAGTCCTAAAAACTACCATGGTGACTCCTAGCTCTACACCACAAGAAAAGTCTTATGTAGGAAAACCCACACCCCCATGCCCTCTCAACCAAGGTTGAGATTCCTTGATGGGGGTCTCAGTCTAGTGACCCTTATGGTTTTAACTTTTTCGATGATGTCTTTGACCCTATTCTCAACAAGAAGCCCAAAGCTCTGAGAGAGGCAGCCTACGCCAGGTTTCTTAACCTAGGAAATTCCAAATCTTTTGGCTCAAGAATCTAGAGCAAACTCACCCAATATATGGTGCCTCTCATGCACCTGTACCTCAGAGCTCATACAAATGTGTGGGTTGTTTCAACTCCAACACCAATACCATCTAGGGAAGGAACATAAAGGTGGTAATTACACCTCAAGCTATCAGGGACATGATTAGCTCTAATCTATGACCCAATGGCTAGTTTCTATGATATGGCCAAGCTCCAAAATGTTTGGGATCAATGCTAGAATAAATATTCATTTCTTAATAGGGAGTTAAGGAGATAGATTCAGGTGGTTTGGGAACCACATGATTCCCCATTCCCTTGAAGTCACTTATGGTGGATTCTCAGGATGCCTGCTCCATGTTGACATTCATTTTTGGCCAAGATTTAGAAAGGAATGTCTCAAGATTGGTAGATGGTGGCCTTTTTAGAATGAGGTCCGTAAAGAAAGAGAAGGTGTACCACTTTGACTTCATGAAGTCATTGTGAGAATCTATTTGTGAGTAGCTTGTCAGGTTCAGTAAACTCCACCTTTAGGTATTCTTCATATTTGTTCCACCTTATTTATATCAAAATGCCTAGTACCTCATCTAGTTCATGACTCTAACTCTATGGGATGTGGAGGTTGATCCCCAAAAATATCATTCCAGTGTCACTTGGACTCATGTACTATCCCATTCATCAGACGTATATGAATTTTTTAATTCTTTTTGTGGAGCCCCTCCTACTCAAACTTGACCCAGAAGGGTCAAACAATGAATGAATAACTCTATCCAATCCATCCTCACAGACCCCTACACCCTTGTGATTATTTTTTCAAGGCAAGGCATTCGATGATTCGAGTTGCATGGTTTTGAGATGAATCCTTTATGCTCCCGAGGGTCCTCATGACATGGGTGGTGGGTCTTGAGATAGCCAGGCAACTGGTACTCCTAGATATTGAATTCAACTCCAAAAAAAAAAAAAAGAAGGAACTTTTTGATCTCCCCTTGAGAAAGGAGGAATTACTATGATTAAGAGAAAGGTGGAGCATAGCCTCACACAAAATTTGGCTTCCTACGGCTTTACCCTAATTCAAGACTTGTGGAGGTATGACCGGATGGGATGATGGCCATGACTCTAGTTTGGAACAAGGTTAGACTCCTGTAAGCATGAGTCCGGGGAATTTTTTTGAAGCAAGGTAGTCCCCTTGGGTAGAGTCACCCGACATATTCATCGAGTTCAATGACATTCCAATTCTAGAATGGGAGTCATTCCACCCAATTAAACACAAGTATGATCCTACCCTTACCATGAAAAAGGACTTGAGAGCAGCCCTCGTAAGAAAGAGACTGGAGTGCAAAAAAAATTGAATCCTATTGGAAGTATAGGAAGGAGATCAAGAAAACCACCCTCATTTTGAGGTCTTATCTAGTGATGAGAAATGGGAGGAGTTTTGGGATGCGGATCATGGGTCTAATGTAGAGAGTGAGGACATGGTGACCATCACCTCGAGTGGCTTGTGAGATCGACCACGAGTCCTTAAGGCCATCCTAACAATAATTGCTAGTACTTCCCCACCCTTCATAACCGAACAAGGTCCTTGGTTCGAGACACCTATACCATAGCTTGCATCAATTCCCAGCGTGGGGAACATGTGGAGGAATCGATGTCGACCCCACATGCAAAAGGTTAAAGTTGGTCATGGCTCTGGATTCTCTTCCCCTTCTCCCTCCTGGGGCTCCATTTAAATCTTCTCCCTCTGCTAACATTTTCCCCTACAAGGGGTATCCCCTTATCAATAACCCCATCTTAGACTCTCCCTCCACCTGGAGCCCCTCTTTTACCTCAATCTCCCTCCACCACAAGTTACAATTCCATATGGTCGCCACCCGGAGTCCCCATTTGTGAGTGGGGTTATCACTTCTCCCTCAAATTTTTTGAATCAATTCAAAACCACCAAGGCACCTAAGACAACGAAGGGAAAATCAAAAGAGCTACTTGAACATCACGTGGTGAAATCTTATCGACACTAAAAATTTTCTCTGTAATTTTTATTTCATTAATGTATGTATTAGGAATAGGATGTCGTTAAGTATAATTAGTAGTAGCATCCGATAGAAGATAACGGTCTTTGTCAAGATGATGCCGCTAATAATGTATAGTACGGTAATAGTCAAAAGTACGATAGGAATGTTGTGGTAAAAGTAAATATTTGTCGTAAGTGGTTTGGTAATGTTAAAATGTCAAAGTTAGGGTAAGTAGAGAAGTAGGGTCTACATGATTAGGAATTAGAAATATTATATTGGTAATAAGGACAAAGAGTGAGGTCATAAATATTTTGTGTATTTTATTTGTAAAAGTCTAAAAATGTGGAACCCATGTGAAATGATAAGGTTTATCTTATCTTAAAATATAAGCTTACATGTATATATAAGAGTTAAGGTATGGAATATTATTCGTGCGAGTGGATTTCTTATCCTATCTTAGAGATAAGATGGATTAACTGGAAGTTCTATAAATAGAGAGGCCACCCCCTCATTTAGCATAGAAGGAAGTAGTGAGAAATATTGAATAAGTAAGTGTGTAAAGGAAGCCATCATTTGGAAGGTGTGTTAAAGAAGACATTAAGAGGTGTAATTGTGAAGTTTCTCCCATAGTTATTGTTGGAAGGCAAGTGAAGTCGATAACACTTGAAGTGCCTCATGGGTGAGATTGTAACAATTTCATATTGATATTATAATTTACACTGATATTTCAGATTTATCATCATTCCTTATTATCATAGTCTATGGTATTCTTGTGTTATGTTTGTTATTGTGTTTCTAGATTTCATCCACCAAACTAAAAGCTATGCATTAGTAAATAATCATAGCACGAGGAGTTCTCGGTGAAGAATTATCATAGTGCCGAATTGGTGTTGACATTTTGGTTCCGTTGCTGGGACCATTCCTTGTCGGTGGATTTTACGGAGAGATATTCCCACTTAGTCGAAGACATTTGGAGGGTAACCTTGTTTTTACCGTGCATAGTAGTTACCATAGTAAAGTCACTTTTTACTGTGAATAGTATTTACGCAGTAACTTCACTTTTTACTATGAATAGTGTTTACCACAGTAAAGTCAATTTTTACCGCAGTAAGTCAATTTTTACCATAGTTTACCATGGTCATTTCTATTTTCTATTATAGTGATTCTAATTATTTGTGCACATAATTCTTGTTGATTGTACTTGTGGGTTGGTATTTCACTATGGTTACTTTTGAAAATGGGGAAGATTCCTATTTTTTCAGCCCAATCTAATGAAGATGCTTCCTCTTTCATTCAAGAGTTTAAATGATCTTATATTTGTAATGGCCTTATAAGAAGGGAACAATGGACTGAATTTTTTCCTACCTTTTTGGATGGTTCAGCCCTTAGGTGGTTTGAAACACTAGGTGATAATGTGAAAAACTCATGGGATTTATTAACTGAAAGTTTTATTGAAGAATTTGGTGAACAACAGAAATATACAGATCTCATGATCAATATCACAAAGCTATCCTAAGGAGAGAAGGAGAAGATAAGGGATTATCATGCTCGTGTTATAGAGCTAAGGAGGAAGTTTGATGCCTAGATCTGGAAGGAAGGATTAACAGATGGGTTGATGAATGGCATGGATAATCTCCTCTGTAAGCACTTCATTCTTGGGATGAAGCTAGAGATTAGACAACGAGTGAAGTATGACCACCCAACTACCATTGAATAAGCAAAGGAGATTGCAAGAAGGCAAGAAGAAAGCATGGAAGAGGAGCCCAAAGAAATTGTTGCTAAAGTAGAGCCTACACCAACACCTTTGGTCAGAATCCACAACCACTCTCGGTGAGCACAAATATTTCTCCTAGTACATCTACTGAGTATGAAGATCTACTCAGGAAGATGATCCAGTTAACTATTAATCTTCTTCAAGTAAAAGAATTTAGTTCTCAGGGAGGAGATGGAGGTCCAAAAAGAAATCTTTCGAAGTTGTATGTTATGGTTATTATAAAAAGGTCATTATAAGTATAATTGTCTAGATAGAGCTTCTACATCTATTAAATGAGATCATGATAAACGAAAAGCACTGTGAATTCTTTTGATGTAGTAGATAAGAGCATAAATAATGAAGTATATATGTTTGTAATAAAAGAAAGAAAGTAAAAAGATAACCAAGATGGAAATGATCCTAAGAAGATGAAAGAAGGAACTAGTAAGAAACATAGGAGAAGAAAGTTGGGTGTGCAGGATTTTCTGATTTCATAGGGACAAGGACCATACTCCATCTTAGAAGATCTATCCAAAAGGCCTGTAAATATTACATATGGTCAACTCTTAGCTATGTCTTCTGAGAAGCGGTGAGAGCTGTGAAGTGGATTCAATGCTCGATGAAGGAAGGAGGTTGAGGTCCCTATTTTAGAGGTAGAGGTGGATCCCTATGCTCCACAAGCTGAGGTATTATGTAATGATATTTCAATTCATGACGTCTTAGTTGATGGAGGTGCTGCAGTTAATGTAATGACCGAGTCTGTAATGAATATGTTGGGTTTAAAAATTTATCGCCCATCAACACTTATGTTAAGGTCATTAAATAAGGGAAAAACTAAAGTAGAAGGTGTTGTTTCAAATGTGGCAATATCTATTATGGGTTTTGTATGTGTGGTAGACTTTTAGGTGATGAAAAATGGTATTATTGCGTACCCAATGTTATTGGGAAGACCATGGCTAAGGAGAGTTCATGCAAGAAACTACTAGAATGAAGGCTTCATGACACTTGGACGTGGTAGAGAGAGGGTGAAGATAAATGTGATCCCTCGACATCATAAGGCAGAACCTATGGATTCAAGTGATGAAACTAATGATTGGACATCCTCTTATTACTCTAGTACCAGTGAAGTGGACACAGAAGATGAAGAAAGTGAGGTTGATGTTTCGGTCATGGATATCCTTCCAGTCACACCGACTCATGAACCCATAAAATTATCTGAAGAAGAAATTGATGATCGTCTCCAACAAATAAATATTGGTGATGTTGTGATGGAGAGTGAGAAGGAATCCTACCTCTAGCTCTTTCAAAGGTACATACACCTATTCACTTTTGATTACAAGGAACTCCGTCAAGTAAGTTGGGTAGAACATTCTATTGAGATAGTAGATGGTGTTAAGCCCATAAAGCAAATGCCCTATAGAATGAATCCTAATTTTTCCAAGACTGTAAAAGAAGAAATAGATAAGTTTCTTAATGCATGATTCATATTTGCTGTGGAGAATTCAAAATGGGTTTCTCCCATTGTGATCTCAATAAAAAATAATGGGAAGCTACACATGTGTGTTGATTATAGGAAGCTCAATAAGGTAAAAAAAGAAGGGTCATTACCCTCTTCCATTCTTAGATCACATATTGGATGAAGTATCTAGGCAGAGTGCTATAGTTTTGCTAATGGATATAGCAGATACAACCAAGTTCATATAGTGGAGAAAGATCAGCTAAAGACCACGTTCACCACTCCTTGGGGAATGTTTGCTTATAGAGTTATGCCTTTTGGGTTGTGTAATGCCCAAAGCAACGTTTCAGCGTTTGATGAATAGGGTGTTCGAACCTACATTGGGAACTTCATCAGAGTATTTTTGGATGATTTTTGCATCTATGGGAGCAAGATGGACCACCTGCACCAAATGGAGACAACATTTCAAAGGTTAGATGAAGCACAAGCCTCACTAAACCCTACAAAGTGTGTCTTTGGATGTTCTAAAGGTGTTTTGTTAGGGCATGTTGTATCCAGAGATGGTATTGGTACTGATCTTGATAAAGTTTCAAAAATCAAAGAGTTACCATTTCCTATGAATAGAAGTAAGTTAAGATCATTTTTAGGCCATGTGGGTTACTATAGAAGGTTCATCAAGAATTTCTCAAAGATTACATAGCCACTAACCTAGTTCTTGAAGAAGGATGTTACTTATGAACCAGGAAATAAGGCGCATGAAGCTTTTGAACAACTGAAGGAAGCTTTGGTGTCTTCACCTATTTTAAAGAATCCAGATTGGATTAAGCCATTCATTGTGTATCTTGATGCATCGAGATGCAGTGCTAGGAAGTACTATGAGCCAAAAGGATGAAAATGGGAATGATCATCTAGTTTACTTTGGGAGCAGACAAATGAGCAGTGCTGAGGTAAATTATACTGTAACTGAAAAAGAGGCTCTAGCTATCATTTTTGATGTAAAGAAGTTTAGAAATTACTTGCTAGGGAAAAAAATTATAGTTGTAATAGATCATCAGGCTCTAAAATATATTGTAAATAAGCCTAACCCATAAGGGAGGATAACAAGATGGATAATTTTGCTACAATAATTTAAATGTGATATTATAGATAGGCCCAGAAAAAAACATGTCAATGCAAATGCACTCTCTCGAGCCTATGATGGTTTATGTTCATCTTGTGATGATGATAATTTCCCAGATGCAACATTGTTATCCCTTGACACAATCCCTAGTGAATACATAGATATTTGGAATTATCTGAATGAATTCAAGTTTCCTGATGGTGCCAATACAAAGAATAAGAGGAAGATTACTCAAGCCAGTCGTCCATATTCTATTTTGCATGGAGTATTATTTCGAATAGGACCTAATGGATAGTACAAGAGGGTAGTTGGATGTGATCAAGGGAAGGAGCTGATAGAAGAATTCCACAATGGTACATGTGGAGGACACTTCTTTGGACAACTTACAACAAGAAGGATCTTGGATGCAGGTTATCACTGGCCCAC
Organism: Taxus wallichiana var. yunnanensis; assembly: GCA_018340775.1. NCBI lineage: Eukaryota > Viridiplantae > Streptophyta > Pinopsida > Cupressales > Taxaceae > Taxus > Taxus wallichiana. The sequence goes on from CM031243.1 coordinate 541,795,419, forward strand.
TCTTTTTAGAGATTGTTATAATTATTGTAAGACATGTGATATTTGTCAAACACATGGTAACCATAAGACTTCATCAGCTCCATTATGCCCTATTCTTCCACTTGGTCCCTTTGAAAAGTGGGGAATAGACATTGTAGGTCCACTTCCAACTACCCCACGCCAAAATAAGTATATTTTAGTTGCCACAGATTATTTAACCAAGTGGGTTGAAGCTAGGCCATTGAAAACAACTTCCATGGATGAAGTGGCAAGGTTCATATATGAACGCATTGTCACCAGATTTGGTTGTCCATTAGAAATTGTAATAGATCAAGGAAGCCACTTCATTAATGAGGTGGTAGAAGCCCTAGTCAATAAGTTTTCTATTAAGCACAGGAAGACAAAAACATACAAGCCAAGCATAAATGGATAGGTGGAATGAACAAATTTTGTGTTGTGTCAAATTCTAGAAAAATATGCAGCCTTGTAGGTACATAAGTGGGATAAAAGGATTCATGCAGCATTGTGGGCATATAGGGAAACATCAAAGTTAGCAATAGGATACTCCCCATTTCAGTTGGCTTATGGCATTGATCCAGTTCTTCCTATTGAGTTTGATATTCCCACTATGAGAGTTATGAAAAATGAAAGGATGGATGAAAGTGATTTAGTAAAAGAAAGGTTGGTACATCTTCATTTGCTAGAGGAAATGAGGGAAATAGTGAAGGATACAAGCTATAAGAAGAAAATGAAGTAGAAGGAATACTTTGATCATTGGTCTCCATTTCATGTGAATGATTTGGTTCTAGTATATGATTCAGATACAAAAAAGAAGACAGAGAAAATTTCTTCCAAAATGGATGGGGCCCTACAAAATATCAGTTGTGCATGAAAATGGTACGCACTCGATTAGAGGAATTGGATGGGACTCCCATTAATAAATGGGTCAACCATGACAAGTTGAAGATTTTCCAAGCACTAGAATAGTCTACTCTAAGAACGGAGTAGAAGCTAGGGAGGGAGAAGATGTCAACACTAAAATTTTCCTCCGTAATTTATATTTCATTAATGTATGTATTAGGAATAGGATGTTGTTAAGTATAATTAGTAGTGGCGTCGATAGAAGATAACCATGCACAAGATACGATGCCACCAATAATGTATGGTATGGTAATAGTCAAAATTACAATACGAACATTGTGGTTAAAAGTAAATATTTGTCGTAAGTGGTCTGGTAATGTTAAAATGTCAAAGTTAGGGTAAGTAGAGAAGTAGGGTCTACATGATTAGGAATTAGAAATATTATATTAGTAATAAGGACAAAGAGTGATGTCATAAATATTTTGTATATTTTATTTGTAAAAAGTCTAAAAATGTGGAACCCATGTGAAATGATAAGGTTTATCTTATCTTAAAAGATAAGCTTACATGTACAAATAAGAGTTAAGGTATCGAATATGATTTGTCCAAGTGGATTTCTTATCCTATCTTAGAGATAAGATGGATAAGCCTGGAAGTTCTATAAATAGAGAAGCCACCCCCCTCATTTAGCATAGAAGGAAGTAGTGAGAAATATTGTATGAGTAAGTGTGTAAAGGAAGCCATCATTTAGAAGGTGTGTTAAAGAAGCCATTAAGAGGTGTAATTGTGAAGTTTCTCCCATAGTTATTGTTGGAAGGCAAGTGAATTCAGTAACACTTGAAGTACCTCATGGGTGAGATTGTAAATATTTCATGTTGATATTATAATTTACACTGATATTTCAGATTTATCATCATTCCTTCTTATCATAGTCTATGGTATTCTTGTGTTATGTTTGTTGTTGTGTTTCCAGATTTCATCCACCAAACTAAAAGTTGTGCATTAGTAAATAATCATAGCATGAGGAGTTCCGGTGAAGAATTATCATAGTGCAGATTGGTGTTGACAGGTACCCCAAGTATCCAAACCCACGAGAATAGATGTAACCCGATGACTATTCTATCAACGCTATCACAGTCAATCTTTCAGAGTTCCAGCCTCAAGATAAGGTCGAGTTAAAGAATGAATTTGCATCCATAGTCACAACAGACTACCTCAAGCTCAATAACCATCTTAGAAAGGCACATTGTAGCCTCCATAGGGAAGAAGAAACTATGGCCAACCAACAAACTGATATGAAAGCAAAAGGAAAGGAAATAGAACAACTTTACAAGGAATTAAAGGAATCTCTGTCACAAGAAGTATTTGTGGTTTCTCAAGCGAAGCTAAAACTCTAGAAGCTAAACTTGCCACGTCTAAAGCTTCATCAATTTTCTCTCACAAGAGAAAGGAGCCCACGAAAATGAGGTTTATTCAAGAAAGGAGAAGGTGAGTATGCTCTCAGGCCAAGTTGCACCCCGTCAAGGCATAAAAGGGCAGCCTCTAAACAAGATTAAAATCATTTGAGGACGCGGTCAAGGAATTAACCCGTAAATTGGGACAACAACACTAGAAAGGGGGAATTGTAACATTAGTGTAAGAGATATATGCCTCTTGTTGTGACTAAATTTCCACCACGGTAATGAATCTAGCCTATGCGCTTGGATTTATATCTGATGCACAAGGGTTAAGCTCAAATGTGGAGACCACATCCTCCACCATCGACGTAGTATCCACCAAGGTCCTTGAATCATTAATGTTGATTCAAAAAATTTACGATGCTTTTGAATCTTCCATATAAGGGGCAAGAATCACTGACAAGCGGATGATCGCTGTAAAAATAAACGAGATCCTGAGCTATAACAAAGCCTCCATAAAATTTAAGAATCTCTTGGCTCAACTCCAACAGGGGATAAAAGAGTGGAAGTAAAACATCAATGAATTAGTCTAATTAGGCTTCCCCTCCCCCTTCCCTGATGACTCTGTAATCCTATCAAAGGACCAAATTCAATAGCTCTTGATTGCCAAACGACAAGACAAGATTGTCTTTCAGTCTTTAAAAGAGAGCTCTAGTGTCACTGAAGTGGAAGCCATCTTGCACCCAATAATGCAGTTGGAGTTCCTCTTACACGCAGTAGTGCAGAGTCTCCAAAAATTTTCCCAGAAGGAGATAATTGATCTGGACCGAGCTTTCTAGGCCTTGTAGAGAAGAACCTACCCAACAGAGGTGGAATGGCTCAGATATCAGCTTGCTTTGCAACATCTTTGAGTGGAATTGTTATCCAAAATTCACCCCCAAGGTAATTTTGATAACATGCATCAGATTATTGGTCCCGAGCAAGTAAGATTGATTCGAGGCCCAAAATCATGTTTTTCGGGGTCCCCTCGGCCTTTTTCTAACTCCCCCACCCAAGAAGAAATCCCAACAGGTTGAGAAAATGGAAGAAATGCAAAAAATAAGGTTGCAGGACTGTGTTAAGAATTTTGGGTGCAGAAGGGTTCGGGTCAAATGCGAGGTTCATTGTACCAAGTTTGGGGCTGAAAAAATTAAGAAAATTGGTTAAGTCCTAGTCCAGGCGGTATGTGGGATAGTTGGGACATCGGGACACGTGGGACGCGAAAAGCCGAATCGGCCGAAAGAGGAAAAAATTGCCTAAGTCTTTTGTGTCATGCGGTTTGGGACAGCTGGGAAAAAGGTACACGTAGGACGCGGATGGGCCGATTTAGCGCACAAGGTCGGTCCATTTCGGGCGGTTTGGAGATATTTGTCCCAGACAGTTTGGGACATCCGGGCCAAAAGTACGCGGAGGACGCGAACTGGCTGATTCGGCCGAAACAGGGGACTTTCGTCTGGGACAGTTGGGCCAAAAGTATGCGTGGGATGCAAAAAGCCAAAGGAACCGCCAACGAATCAGAACGTGCCACGTGTCAGAAGGTTGAAAATTTGCTAAGTGTTTGGTGCAAGGTAAAAATGCACCCCTCAGGCCCGAACCAATAAAATAGTGCCACGTGTCCAAGTTTAAAGGCCCGAAAGGAATTTTTAGAGGATGAACCCGTGAGATGAATCAGAGCCTGACATGTGTCATCCAAGTGACAGAGTGGGAAAAAATTCAAATATTTTCCCGCCGATCCATTTTGGTCTTTTTTTGCCCTAAATCTTCATATCGCCATAACTTTCGATCCAGAGCTCGGTTTTTTGCGTTCTTTATATAAATGGAAAGCTGGTGAAATTCTCTACATGATTCCGGGGTCAATCTTGCATTTTGGTTTAGTTTGGAGAGAGAAAATCAAGAAACATCTCTGGCATGTGTTAATCACCATAACTGACGTTTCAACAACCAACTTTAATGCAAAATATAGTTCGCCACTTTTGTCAGGGTTCTCACCCACCGCCATAATGAGATAAATTAAAAGCAACATAGAAGTGGTTGGGGTAGATCTGACTTTCCTCTCTCTTCCCTCTCTCATTCTTCCTATAAATTGTAAAGAGGGGCTTCTTTCTAAGGGTCAAACATTCATGTTTTCCCTTCCCTTCTTCTCTTTGGCAGGTGAATTTGTGGAGTTCGAACCTCCCATTTAAAACTGTAATGCGACTCTACCTCTTGGCATTTTGTAGTGTATTGTATCAATATTTGGAGCAAGTAATGCATGTCTGTGGATGATTCTCAACCCTCTCTGTGTTCATTTGCATCCTCCTGATCTTTCACTGCAAATTTTGTTATCTGTGCATGATCTTGCATCACATTTTAATGGCTTGTGTTTATTGGAAAGATAGGTGTTCTTCATTCCTCGGTGCATCACCTTCATTAGTTTAGGTTTATTTTTCTGCATCTTCTTACCATGTCTCCTAGCAAGTTAGATTAGATTTTGAGTAAACCCTCTGCATTTTTCATGTGCATCTGAATAGAGGAATAGGAACCAGCCTTCTCTGGAGATTCCTTTCTCATTTTTGCAAGTCCCACACTTGGAGAAAGGATTCAATGTTGTGCAATCACACTGGATGCTAGTATGATCAACCTAGAAATATGATCAACATCCAGGGGTGCTGTGAATTCACACTAATAGTTTTGGCACGCCGGTGGGACCTTAGAGGTCTTCACTTTTATTGCAACAAGATCGATGTGTACTTGTTGTAAGTTCCAGCTTTGAAGAAGCTTAAAATCACACATCTGGCGACTCCAAAAGAAGCATAATCCACTGGTTTCAGCAGTCCAAGCCTAGCAAATTTATGAGAAGAATACAGACCAGGTCAAGAACTAGGGAGGAAGGATTGTTTGTTCATCTACACCTATCTCGGGAAGAAGAGAAAGAAGGGGAAGAAGAGCTCAAAGATCTCCATCTCCACCTAATAGAACCTTGTCAACACCTCCACCTAGTAGGCCTTTCATCCAATCAACAAGGGTTCTCAGGCCAATCAGAATGGCGCAACCACCGAATCCGTATGTCAATTTCACTGGCAGCAGCCCACTTGCTCTCAATGCACAACATCTAATCCCAGTTGCAGCATTAAAGAACATTCCATACTTCACTGGAGAGAACCAGACTACTCTTGGTGATCATGTTAAAGACATTGCCAACCTTTGTGCAATTCATGAAATCAATGAGATGCAAGTTGCTGTCAAATTGTTGGCATCCTCATTCAAAGGGAAAGCTTTGCAATGGTTCAGGAGCCTTGCCTCAGGTTCTATCACGAATTGGAATCAGCTATGTATAGCCCTCCATGAGTAGTTTGGGGAAAAGGGAGATAACTTGTCCCTTTTGGAGCAACTGACAACTATCAAAAGAGCTCCCAATGAGCAGCTGACCGACTTCAACTTCAGATTTCAAAGGACTTGGGAGAGAATTCCAGTGGCGGTCAGGCCAACAGCAGAAGGTGCTTTTCTTTATTATCTCAAAGCCTTAAATTCTGATATTTCTATGTTGATTCAGTCCATGGGAGGCATAACTATCCCTATGGCTTATAGCATTGCCATTAGGGCTGAAAATTGTTTGATCCAAGCTGGAAAGCTAGCTCCTAGGCCTCCCATGCCATTATATCCAAGTTTAGAGAGCCCAAGCACTAGTCAAGCGCCTATCTTAGCTCCTATTCCCACTCCTAGAAATCAGAGTTCAAATGAAGCTTCTACTTCATCTTCTAGTGCCTCAAACGAACTTCAAGAAGTCATGAAGCAATTGAAAAATCTAGGCAATGAGCTAGTTACACTCAAGAGGTAGCAAGCCCAAAGCTTTAAACCTTCTTATCAACCTTGAGCTTAGCCTAACAGATAGCCATATCAGCCTCAAAGACCACCCAATCTAGCTGCAAATCAGAATCAAGCAAGGCCTCCTGCCAACAGACCATTTCAGCCCGATAACCCCAACGTTGCATCCACATCTAGAGCTTTGGTACTGGTGAAAAATAACATGGCCCAAGAATATGATTGGTGTTTCCCGTGTGGTCAGCCACATAACCAATCAATGTGCTTTAACAGTGCATTAAATTAGGATCTTATGGTGTAAACCATTGGTGGGTCGCAAGAGTCCAGCCACGAAGAGGATCAGTAGCAAGAAGCACCTCAGCAAGGAACATCTCCAAACGAAACTACTCTTGTCAATTGGCAGGCTAAAGATTTCTGTGGTATGAATCAAATACCCTCTCAAAGTATTGCAGCCAACACAAGGTCAAAAAGGAGAAATTTGGGTGAAGAACAGCCATTGGCCCCAAGTAATTCATGACCTTCTATCACTCCACAAGCCACTGGCAAACAAAATGTAGTTCCAAACATGCAAGGGGCACCCAAACCAGCTCCTAAACCAACTCACATGCCAACTATTGCTGCCCATGTGCAAGGGATGAATATGCAAGCCAAGGGACAGCAAAGAGATCCTTCATCACCATTTAGTATCATTGATTAGATGAAGAAGACAAACGTAAATATATCGATGTGGGAATCCCTATCTATCCCAGGCCAGAGAGATTTTCTACAAGCTGCCATGAAGGACTAGCCAACTTCGAATCAGCAAGCCCAAATGCAAGAGAAGGTGCTCACAAATGCTGCCTAGCCTGAAGGGAATCATGGAGGACAACAAGGTAAAATGTTGAAGCCCCCTCCTTTTTATGTCTCATTAATCATTGGAAACCAATTGGTGCACAATTGCATGATTGATTCTGGGGAAAGTAGCTCAGTGATGCCCAAGAAAATAGCTGATCAGCTAGGACTTCAATATGAAACCATATCCAAAGGGGTAGTGTAGTTGGATGGGACAAAAGTAATAACAATGATTGGAGTGATTAGAAACTTGAGTCTTACCTTGCATGCATGTCCAAATGTTGTTGTTTTACAAGATGTATCAGTTATAGACCTTCCACCACTCTTTTCCCTATGTTTGTCAAGAGATTTCATAGCCAAGATTGGAGGATATTTTTCATTGATTGGTCACACATGCTGTTGTTCGAATGAGGTATGGAACCAAAGCTACAATCAGTCTCGAACCTATTTCAAACTTCCACATTGAGCCCTACACCCCAAGTCAGATCAATGCCAACTGTTTGGCATTTGATCAAGAAGATCACCCAAGCACTGATGAAGCTGACACCAAGGTTGGAAGCATCCCGGATCTAACTCTTGATGAATGGGAAAACAAGGTGCATGCTTTTGATCCTTATCAAGAAGTAGAAGAATCTGAGATAGGAGTCTATTGCATACATGAAAAAGATCAGCCCATTCCTAGCATCACCAAGCCAGACCACAAGTATGACAATGAGGTATGGCAGCTATTTTTTGATGGATCAAGGAGTAAACAAGGTGCCGGAGGGGGAGCCATGCTGGTTTCACCTCAAGGAGTAAAGTACTATTCAGCTTTTAGATTTTAGTTTGCATGCTCCAATAACACTGCTGAATATGAAGCCTTGGTGCAAGGGATGCATTGGGCAATAAAGAAAGGGATAAAGAACTTGCAAGTTTTTGGTGATAGTGAGCTGATCGTAAACCAAGTCAAGGGGAAAAATGCCGCCAAAAATGATCTGTTGAAGAACTACAAAAATCGGGTATGGGACCTCATTGAAGATTTTGAGGGCTTTGGCATCAAATCAGTCCCTAGGAAAGAAAACCAAGCTGCTGACAGGCTTGCGGTAGTTAGGGCAGCCTTTGACGTTGTGGAGAGCATTCAAAAAGACAAGATACAGCCAAACATCCATGTGATTGTGAGGCCTTCAGTGCCGGATAAAAATGTAAGTTGGAAAGTGTTTGAGAATGACCAGCAAATCATCCATTTATTGCAAGAAGAAGCTAAGTTCTCAGCTAAAAATCAGGAAAAATTGGGACAGCAGTATGGTGACCAAGTGGTACAGCTGAGAACTAACAAGCTGCCCAAGGGACTTATCACTTTGGAGTCCATTTTCAATCCCAATGATCAGTTTAGGAAAGAGAAAGAAAACATTCAGGTCAAGAGAGAAGATTCAGTATCCATCTTGGTGGAAGAAAACAAACCATTGCAAATTGGAAAGATGACAACTGAACAAGAAAAGTATGAGTTCATACAGCTGTGTCAAGAGTTCCCTGATGTGTTTGCTTGGAGCTATGAAGACTTGAAAGGTTTCAATCCCGAGTTAGCTCAACACACCATTGAGTTGGATCCAAATACTAAGCCCATCAGGTAGAAACAAAGGCCAGTCAATCCACACATGGAACCTCTCATGAGGAAGGAATTGAACAAGTTGATTGAGTCAAGAATCATATTCCCAATCAAGCATTCTAGTTGGGTTACCAACTTAGTTCGATCGAGAAAGAAGAAGTGGAGAGATCAAATTGTGCGTTGATTTCGAGAGATTTGAATAGAGCATCTCTCAAAGACCATTACCCACTCCCTTCTATGGAGCAAATTTTGCAAGTGGTGGCTGGCTCCGAGAGGTTTTCACTACTTGATGGCTACTCGGGCTACAATCAGATTATGGTGAAGGAAGAAGATCAGTTCAAGACAGCCTTCACAACCAAATGGGGAACTTATGCATACAAGAAAATGCCATTTGGGTTGTCCAATGCTGGAGCTACCTTCCAAAGAGCAATGGACATGGCATTCAAAGGTTTGATTAACAACATGGTGCTGATATACCTTGATGATATCACTATTTTTTCAAAGAATGCAGCAGACCACCTCTCTCATTTGAGACAAGTCTTCTAAAGGTGCAGGAAATTTGGAGTGTCTTTGAATCCTAAGAAGTGTATCTTCCTAGCACATGAAGGAAAGCTCCTTGGCCATATTGTCTCCAAAGAAGGATTAGCAATTGATTCAGAGAGGGTTGAAGCCATAAGAGCACTACCATTGCCAAGCCACAAGAAGGCCCTTCAGAGTTTCTTGGGGAGAATAAACTTTGTTCGGAGGTTTGTCCGAGATTTTGCAACCCTTGTCAAACCTATCACCAAAATATTAAATAAAAGCATGGCTTTCAAGTGGACAGTAGAAGGCAAGGAGAGTTTTGAAGCAATCAAAGAGGCCATCTCCCAAGCACCAACTCTCATCAACCTGGATTTCTCCAAGGATTTCATCCTCTATGCATTTGGGGGTGATGATACTATCTCTGCAATTTTGGTACAGCAGAATAAAGACAATGATGAGCAGCCAATTGCTTTCTTCAGCCAAAGCCTGGAGGACTATGAGGTGAGGTATTCTTTTATTGAGAAGCATGTTCTTGCAGTAATCAGAAGCTTGAAGAAATTCAAGCATTTAGTCTCAAACAACAAGGTCCAGTTGTTGGTCTCTCATGCGGGAGTTAAAGACTTCCTCCTCAACAAGGATTTGAATGAGAAAAGAGCAGGTTGGATCACTCGTGTCATGGAGTATGACATTGAGATCAAGGTCACCAAGCTAGTAAGAGGAAAAGGATTGTGTGAGCAGCTGATTCTGGGAAAGCAAAAGGGAGTATGCAATGAAGAAGAGGCTGTTTTGATAGTTCAAGACAGCCATGTGCAAGGTAGCACTCAAGAAGAGGATAATGTTGTCCCCACTCCTTGCTGGACCCAAGGTATAATGCACTTCCTAAGCATGGGCCTATGCCCTCCAAAGATGAACAAAACCCAAAGAAGACACTTCAGATTGCAGGCTGTCCCATATGCCATAGTAGATGGTGTTTTGTTCAAGAAAGATGTGAATGGAGTGCTGCTGAGATGCATTAACACAAATCAGATTCATAGGGTGTTGGAAGAGTTCCATGGTGGACCAGCTGGTGGTAATTTTACACCAAGAGTGACAACCCTAAAAATCATGAAGGCTGGTTATTATTGGCCCAAGATTTTTAGTGATTGCTTCGCATGGATCAAAAGGTACAAAAGTTGTGCATTCTTCACAGGTAAAGAGAGACTTGCTGCCCTGCCATTGCATCCAATTTCAGTTGACTAGCCATTCATGCAATGGGGTTTAGACTTCATTGGAGTCATTAATCCCAATTCAAGCCAAGGGCATAAGTGGATTTTTGATGACATGACTACTTCACCAAATGGACTGAAGTAGTAGCACTCAAGGAAGCAAATGAGTCTAGCATCTTAGACTTCTATGAGGGGATAGTAACAGATTTGGCATACCTGCTACAATAATCTCCAGATAATGCATTAGCATTCATTGGATCCAAGGTGACTGAGTGGGCTGTCAAGAATGGGATCTACCTAAGTACTTCATCAAACTACTACCCTCAGGGTAATGGCCAAGCTGAATCTACAAACAAGAACTTGTTGAGGATCATTAGGAGGACTCTTGATGAGAATCAGAGGTCTTGGCATACCAAACTGAAATCAGCCTTATGGGCTGATAGGATAACTCCCAAGAGATCCATAAGTAACTCTCCATTCAGGCTTGTTTATGGAAGAGAGGCAATCTTGCCCATGTCACTTGAGTTGCCAACATTGGAACTCATGAAGCAATTAGAGTTGCTAGAGTTTGGGCCCATGGAGGTGAGATATGCAGAGTTGATGGAGCTCAAGAGACCAGAGATCAGGCATCCCAAGCAATGGAAAAGGATCAAGCTTTGATCAAGAAGACCTTTGATAGGAAGGCCAAGAATAGACCTTTCCAAGTTGGAGATCTAGTATTGAAATGGGATGCAAATAGAGCAAAACCGGGAAGGCATTCAAAATTTGATGCCATTTGGAGTGGCCCATACATGGTCACAAAGTGTAAGGACAACAATGCCTTCCAATTGTCTTCATTGGATGGTGAAGAACTACAGATTCAGTCAATGGAATCTATCTAAAGCATTGCTACTAAAGGGAAATTCTCCATCTTGTAAATATTAGCTTAGGTTTTCATTCCTCCAAGTGCTTGTGCACATTGTTTTGTTGTAGGTTGTTTTGCTTTCCCTAAGTGCTTTGGCACAGGCTTGCTATCCCTGGAGATGTTTTGCAGCCCTTGCTTCCATCAGGTGATTTTCCATCTTCCTCCTTGCAACGTTCTAGTCAGTTGGGGTATTAAATAGAGAATCAAGTGACTCCATGCCCAATGGATGCTTCAGGCAACTGGTAACTTCATCTAGCAGGTAGATGACCCCGCTGAGTCGCCAAATTGTTATCCAAAATTCACCCCCTAGGGTAATTTTGATAACATGCATCAGATTATTCGGTCCCGAGCAAGTAAGATTGATTCGAGGCCCAAAATCATGTTTTTCGGGGTCCCCTCGGCCTTTTTCTAACTCCCCACCCAAGAAGAAATCCCAACAGGTTGAGAAAATGGAAGAAATGCAAAAATAAGGTTGCAGGACTGTGTTAAGGCATTTTGGGTCTGAAGGGTTCGGGTCGTACTGAGGTTCATTGTACCAAGTTTGGGGCCAAAAAAATTAAGAAAATCAGCTAAGTCCTAGTCCAGGCGGTCTGTGGGATAGTTGGGACGCGGGACGCGTGGGACTCGAAAAAGTGAATCGGCCAAGAAAGGAAAAAATTGCCTAAGTCTTTTGTTTTTGCGTGATTTGGGACAAGCCAGGACAAGGGTATACGCATGGAGGACGTGGATCGGCTGGTTTGGTGAAAATCGGTCCATTTCGGCGGTTTGGAGATATTTGTCCTAGACAGTTTGGGACATCCGGGCCAAAAGTATATGCGTGGACGCGAACCGCCGAATTCAGTGTCTTCACCTCAAACAGGGACTTTAAAGCAAGGATAGTTGGGCAAAAGTATGTGTGGGACATGAAAAGCTGAAGGAACCTGCTAATGAATCGAACGTGCCACGTGTCGAGGAAGGTTGAAAAGTTTCTAAGTGTTTGGCGCAAGGTAAAAATGCGCCCCTCAGGCCCGAACTAATAAAATAGTGCCACGTGTCCAAGTTTAAAGGCCGAAAGGAATTTTCAGAGGATGAACCCGTGGACGAATCAGAGCCTCACATGTGTCATCCAGTGACAGAGTGGGAAAAAATTCAAATATTTTCCCGCCGATCCGTTTTGGTCTTTTTTTTCCCTAAATCTTCATATCGCCATAAATTTTGATCCAGAGCTCAGTTTTTTGCGTTCTTTATATCAATGGAAAGTTGGAAATTCTCTACACGATTAGGGTCAATCTTGCATTTTGGTTCAGTTTGGAGAGAGAAAATCAAGAAACATTCTCGGCGCGTGTTAATGGCGAAGCGACGTTTCAACAACCAATTTTAATGCAAAATACGATTCGTTGCTTTTGCCAGGGGTTCTCACCCACCACCGCCATAATGAGATAAATTAAAGCAACCTAGAAGTGGTTGGGGTAGATTTGACTTTCCTCTCTCTTCCCTCTCTCATTCTTCCTATAAATTGTAAAGAGGGGCTTCTTTCTAAGGGTCGAACATTCTGTTTTCCCCTCCTTCTTCTCTTTGGCAGGTGAATTTGTGGAGTTCGAACCTCCCATTTAAAACTGTAATGCGACTCTGCCTCTTGGCATTTTGTAGTGTATTGTATCAATCTTTGGAGCAAGTAATGCATGTTTGTGGATGATTCTCAACCCTCTCTGTGTTCATTTGCATCCTCCTGATCTTTCACTGCAAATTTTGTTATCTGTGCATGATCTTGCATCACATTTTAATGGCTTGTGTTTATTGGAAAGATAGGTGTTCTTCATTCCTCGGTGCATCACCTTCGTTAGTTTAGGTTTATTTTTCTGCATCTTCTTACCCTGTCTCCCTGGCAAGTTAGATTAGACTTTGAGTAAACCCTCTGCATTTTTCGTGTGCATCTGAATAGAGGAATAGGAACCAACCTTCTCTGGAGATTCCTTTCTCATTTTTGCAAGTCCCACACTTGGAGAAAGGATTGATGTTTGCTGGATGCTAGTATGATCAACCTAGAAATCGATCAACATCCAAGGGTCTTTGTGAATTCGCACTAACAGGAATTTTTAAGACATATTTTGAATTTTGAGGCTAAGAGGATTCTCGGATCCTTCCATGACTAACTGAGAGTCCTTGGTGATTCACCATAAGCGTAAAGTTCTTTTTGTGTCTTTTGGCACCCTGACCCTAGTTCTTTTTGTTTGCTTGAGCCTAAATTCAACTAAGTATGAAGCTGAATGCGGAAGGTGTCCACACGTCCCTTTGGTGCACTCGGGGCATGAAGTAGAGAAGGAGTGTTCTCAAAATCACATCACCCACGTGTCTTAGACCCAATAAATTTTCCCAGCAGGTTGAAAATTCAAGAACATAGTAGAGATGCATAGGATCTCCATGTGTCACCTAACCATAATTTCAAATAAAGAAAAAGAAGAAAGGCCCCCAAACAAGCGCATACCCTCCATGTGTCTCTCAAGCATAGTTTGGAAGGAAAATCCCCAAGGAAGGCCCTCAAACAAGTGCACGACCTCCACATGGCAAGGGAGAATCATCACCGATTGAAGGAGCACAAGTTAGATGAATTAAAGGCAATCAAAAATATCACCAACAGGTAGTTGAGATATTGACCCAAAAATGAAAGATCTTGTAAGAAAATTGAATTTTGGTGGTGGAAGGTCTAGTTCCAAACATTGAAGTGGGAGCCAAAAGGATCTATAAAGGAATGTTCCAATCTAGAAGAGAAGGAGGATAAGTTAGAAAAGAAAACATACTAGAGCTACAAAAAGGGATTCTAGGCTTAGTTATTGTATTGGCTAGCCTTAGCAAGACTTTGTTGTAGAAGGAAGTTGTCTGTTCCATATCAGCCTTATGTATTTTTTCTCTATGAATAAATATTTCTTTTTTGTGCATTTTAGCTTTCAATATTCGTGTCTTTCATCTTTCATTGTTGGTATTTTTAGATAATTTTGAAGATCTATCATGTTATATGCCCTTGGGTTTTCTATATGCATCTATCATCTACATATTGTTATGTTTTACACCTTCTCGACCTCTGATAATCCAATAAACTTTTAAAAATAACAAATCATGTTAAACACTCTTGGCTATTTTAAGTAGTTTCCCAGGATCTATCTCTGTATATTTTTAAGATCTATTTCAGCACATTGCCTTAATTTTGTGCTTTGTTTTACTTTTCCTCTAACCTTACCCCACACCATAGAGAAGAGCCAAATTCTTTAAAATTTGGAGGTTATCTTAGGGTGCACATCCCACTTCCTAAGGTATCCCATGACTTTGACGGTTCATCGTAAAGATAATCGTCAACAAATATTGAGGAAAAATTTCTTATGCACAATTCACTCAAATACGACAATGTCCTATTGATCATCTTACTTCCTATTTATTATGTTACAAGAATCTACTCACCAAGATGAACAATATCTTAGTTGATAATGAAATACAAGATCTATTCACATAAATCTTATTATCCCTCTTGTAATATTCAGTCATGCTTGACAAGTTTAGATCTTTCAACCATCTATGCCTTACCTTGACAAAGCGTGAAGCTAAATAATTACATATGAACAAACTCACATATGTCAAGCTAGCTTTCCTCTCGTATCTAATATTAAGTTTGTAAGAAAACCCAAATTCAAAATAAATCCTAATTTAGATGTCAAATCTACTTCCAAAAACATTGTTAATGCTATATTGTAACTTTGTCAAGATAGAATCATAACATGTGTGTCATTGATTTAATCTCTTGATAATTCCTCACATTATCTTGAAACTTATTTTTCAAAGTGCGATCTCATATCTCCCTTTATCACTTGAGGTTACTATGAGTAGACCTCAAGGCTATAAGTTCAATGCAAATTCCCATTGTTATTATCATTGGTGTGTCGGAAACTCAACAAACAATTGCTTAAATATTCTTCAAGTTATTCAAGATCTTATATATTCTCAAGCTATTGAATCGTGTGATCCTACTGAATCCTCAAATTAATCAATGATTATGTATGCATGAATTTTTTAGCAATGCAAAAAGAGTTAGAAATAACACCTAGTAGTCCTAAAAAAAAGATAAATCAAATATCAATGCACCATCATGCTTAGAGCTTAAGAAAGACTAATCTACCAACATCCTTGCATTAGAACATGAAAAACTATTTAAACCAACATGTTAATTTGTTAATCTCTATCTCTATTGAATGTTATCCAAATGAACTGAACCTATTAAGATCCTTATAAATCAAAGGTTTTATTTTATGTTTGAATCCCAAGGTTCTCAAGAATTGGGTCTTGTCAATCCATGGCTACAAGACCATTTGACATATCCCCATACGACTTCAAAAATTGGATGGATGAATATAAGAAATGAAAGTACCTAGCTTCTCCAATGAAGAATGTTCAAAGATGATAAATGGCTATAGCTTAGGCTATATGCTCATTTAGATGTTTAAAGGTGTAAGTGTAAAGGTAGGAGGAGGGCTCTTTATATAGCCCAATGGATAGAAAAATCTCTACATCCTCCTTCATGTGGGATAAATGGAGAGGTTGGGTTAGTTGTGGATAAGAGAGGTTTAGAAAGGGTTGAGTCAACATTAGGAGATTTTATTTTTCCTTTAGTGAGCCATGGGATTTGAGGGCTTCATTAATTAATCAAAGGGATTAATTAATAAATGTGAAATCTTATAGAATCTTTTTAGTGGAATAATTAGCATGATTTAGACTATGAGAGGGATTTAATAAAATAAATGATTATTTATTGATTTAATGGAAGAGGAAGCTAATTAATTAATAATAATTAACTAGTTTAGCTAGAAAAGGGGATTAATTACTTAGAAATAATTAATTAATCTAGATAAAAAGGGGAGCTTATTAACAGAGTTTCGTTAATTGGCATCATTGTTGGATAGAAGGGTTAATTAATTAGCGTAATGTAGCTAATTAATGGTGATAGAAGAGGAAGTGTGCCATATTGATGATATGTCATCAATTTGTGGGAAATAGGATAATTAGCGTAATTTAAGTATTTAAATTGCTCAGGTTAAATTATAGGTGTCTACATTTTCCCCTCTTTGAGGTGGTGTAAGTGATGCCACTTCAAAGATAGTAGACATATAAAATTTTGAAGACGTAGAAGAAAAATTAGTAGAAGTGAGAGATGTCCCCTCGAGTGTCGATGGGGTGATGAAAGAAAACAATCGACGATCGAAAAGGTAAGAGAAATTAAATAGAAGAATGGGCGGGGAGCATGATGTCCCTGGTGAATAAGAAGAATAATGTTGATAGGAGAATGATGTAGAGGAGGAATGAAGATGGGAAGAAAAGAGCAAGTTTTCATCCAGTGTATTGAAACCACTTTATTGTCATCATATTACCAAAGATCTACATCATCGGTCCTTATTAAAAATGTAAGCATATGAAAAAAGTAGGATGACATGAAAAGCCATACTATGAATAGTTTTCCATTGCTGAAACACCCACTCAATGCAACATACAAAAAGCAATGCAATATGAGAAGGAAACAAGCTCATTTAATAGGGAAAACAAGTACGAACACACATATTCCAACCAACAATAGTCAAGATGGTTGTACAAATGTTTTGTTATCAAGCTGAAGATCCCTAAATGTTCATGATTAACAAAAAGGGTTAAAAATGATGCCCGAGAAAGGATACATGCAAGGGAAGATGATGAAGGACACCATGTCCAATGAGAAAGCGTAGTGTGCTACAAAATAGTACTAGGCAACTATATGTGCCCTAGAGTACTAATGAAGCAAGCAAGCTAGCTTTATAGATGATTTTAAATCTGATGATTTGCGAGTCGTTTGATCTATAAATATGTGAAATTTCCAACAAGATATGGAAAGAATATCATGCATGCGAACACAAGTTTTAAGCGTCATGAAAGTGGTTTACCTAGTTTTGCAAATTTTATAATTTTTAGGATTTTGGAAGGTTATATATATTTTGGATGGGTTGGATACATAGAAGAAAGTGGAAGAATCAAAGCAAGAATCTCCCAGATGTAAAAGAAATGCCCTAGGAAAATAAAGAAGTAAAGAGGTGGCAAATAATGCCCCACCATAATGGACAATTAACAAAATAATTATTTATTAAAAATAATTATTCGATAGAGTGTGTAGAAGAAATTACATCACCTAGGAGAAATAAAATTGTCTATCGAGAATAAAGGGGTACTAGGTGGTAAAGGATGCACCAGCATGATGGAAAATGAATTTTTTTTTATTTAAATAACATAATTATTCACGACGAGTAGAAGAAGAATTAGAGTATTAATGGCGGTCGAAACAAGCTTCCATGCATCATGGCCAGCGAAAATGGTTTAATATACCCCACCCAGGGGGTAAATCATCGTGACCAATCCATTTGTTACTGAATGCTACCAAGATTTTATTGCGAGACCCCCAATAGCGATGAGGACGATGGTGAGAGGACGAGCCCGCAAGAGACGCGTTGAACGAGTTTGGGAGTACGCTCGACATACAGATGATTTCTTTTTAAGTAGTTTAACCTAATTTATCAAATTTTGAAATTAATCCCACATTTAATGCATTTAGTAGTAGGTTAGAGGTAGGTTATAGCGCGAGGCGCATGCATGGGGCACAAGTGCCCCTATCGTGGCGTTGAGATACCATACATGTGTGCGTGCGTGTGCATATTCCTAAAATGTGTATGCGCATCTGTGCACATACACATGGCACATGCACGCATGCACAGGCATCAAAACCCTAGTGCACACATGGAGTGGTCGAAAAACATGGTACAAACACCCCTAGGCATATGCACACACACACACACACATGCCAAAAGGGATGCACACACATGTGTACACACACGTGCACACATGCACACGTGTGTACGCACATACGGACATGCCCAAAAGGAGAGCAAGCACCTAGGAGAAATAAGAGGGGAAATTTTCAAAAAAATGACACTTAGAAGAAAGAGAAAATCGGCGGAGGATAGAAGAATAGTAGAAAAATTGTCAGTGTCTAACACATATCATGTTTTTGTAGAGACGGTTGTTAGCATTGTAGACGTGAGAGAGACACATTCATATTGTCAATATAAAGGGGAGCATGAACCGACATGGTGTCACATGGTGGTGATTATACTATAGGTGATTGGCTTAGGCTATGTAGTGTAGATGTCATCTATCACCTTAGACCATGGCCTATTGACCACTTTGATTGAGTGGTGGCATAGTGAGAGCCAGTGTTTCAGGATCCCTACAGGAGAGATGACTATCACACTAGAGGACGTGTGGCAGATTTTGCATGTTCCTATTGTAGGCTCAATGATTGAGTATATGAGTGATTTTAGTTAGATTACCACTGTGATTAGTGACCTTTTTAGCTGTGAGGAGATACCCCACAAGGGTATGACAGTGTCCTTTCATGACTATATAGCTGATCGACCCACCTTTGAGGACCACTTTATTTGATGGCTCTTATCAGTGGGTTCTTACTCACTGATAAGACTGGGACATTGTTTCCAATGGGGCTGATGACATTAGTACATGGAGTGTTCAACGGTGAGTGATATTGTTGGGGCTAGTGCATATTGGCACATCTATATTGGGATTTGCACCTGATTACTTACCATCATCAGAAGATGGTGGGGCTGGTGTCTTTAGTGTAGATCGATTCTGGGACCATATAACGATTAGGCATCCTGTAGGTGCATTACACACCTAAGAACTAGAGGAGCCGACATTCATGGCATGGGTCTTTGTGTTGGATGATGTACGAGGGCATCTAGGCAGCATTTAACACTACCGTCAAGAGTTTGACGAGTTACTAGATAGAGATATCATTTGGAGGCCCTACAAACATATACAGTGGCCTAAAGATGGAGTGGAGCTTACCGTCTGTGTAATAGAGCACTTCCTTCTTGGTAGTCATAGTTATATTATTGAGATATACATGGTGGACCGATGTCACCGAGCAGTGGTAGAGTTCAAGGCATCCCTCATCCCGATATGTGGTATGCTCATCAGGATGTAGAGAGGCAGACTATGGGGCTGTACATATAGGTAGCCCAAGCTAGGGCTAGCTTCCTACAGGTGGTACCATAGGTTTGGGACCCTTCTTGACAGGTTAGGGAATGATATGTCAGATGGCTAAGGTGATGAGCCTACTATAGAAGGCTTAGACCCATTCTGCTAGTGATAGTCGAGAGAGATCGGCTTCGCGCAAAGTGAGCAGTGGGTCGGGATGAGGTTACACAACTAGCAGCGAGAGGTAGTGTCATTTCGATGTAGAGAATGAATAGTACCGATAACTCATACTCATCGAGACTTAGCTACAGTAGAGGGTAGAGCCTCATATTACTAGTCATTCTACTATGAGGCAGTTCTAGCTAGCTAGCGAGCACCTACCTATAGTCAACACTCAAGTGGATTGACAAGATCAAAGAGGCCACATGCATTAGTGGATCAGTAATGAGGGCATCCTATAGGACCATGTGGGACACAGGTTATGGGTCCTCCATTGTGCAGACCAACCACTCCCTATGAGGGTTCTAGTCACCTTGACTCTCATTGTATTTTTTGATTGTATTTGTATCATGTTATACAAACCTCTTATGAAGGTGTTATACTTTGGTGATGTATAGCATTGTTGATGTACACCTTTGATGAAGGAATTTTTATGAGTTGTTCCCTTTGATGACCCATTTTGTATCGATGATGTATATCTTTTGTGAGATAGAAATTTAATACTTGTATATATAGACATTTTGATGTGGCATCATTGTTTATGAGATGATGGACTTTTCTTATTTTTATGATTGATTACATGGATTATAGATGTGTCATGATGTTATATGATTCAATTCCACATTGTGTATGTATCATGATGATAGTTGAGATGTTTGTACTACATGTGTTTAATTTTGATATGATAGATCCATAGATGATATCCATTGATTGTACATGTGATGCTCTAGATTAGTGGATGGGATGACATGATGATATTGGTGCGGGGGATATATTTTGATATTTTTGATCCCTCTTGCCCCATGTGATGATACGATATGTGATGAGTAGCTTAGAATTCATGTGTGATGTATACTTAGCTTTTTAATTATATGATGTATAGATGTGATGATATTGATGGAGAGATGATGATGTGATAAAAAAAACAATGTACATGCAACAAGCAAACATAATCAAATGTTAACCAAAATACACAGTGCCAACCAATCATGAACTAACACAACTATGTACAATTATTTACAAGCATGCAAAAACACACTGCATATGTATAAGTAAGAATGAATCTAATCTAAGCAAGAAAAGACAAAACATACCAAAGTATGTCTAAGCAATAAACTACACAAATGTACAAACAAGAAACAACTATACAAGAAAACAATGTACACAAACAAAGCAAGAAACAAGATAAAGTAAGTAAACTAACGTTATGTTTTTGCAAGATTGTTTTGTGAAGCACTTTTCTACTATTTTTGTGTTTTTATGAAACAATTTTCTATTATTTTTGTGATTTTGTGAAACAATTTTCTATTGATTTTGTGAAACAATTTTCTATTGTTTTTGTTCTTTTTGAATGTTTTTGTGATTTTGCGAAACAATTTTCTATTTTTTTGTGCTTTTCGAATGTTTTTTAATGTTTTTGCGATTTTCTAACATTTTTGAATGTTTTTACGATTTTCTAACATTTTTGAATGTTTTTACGATTTTCTAACATTTTTGAATGTTTTTGATTTTCTAAGCTTTACCAAAGCTATGCACAGGTAGCGAGAAATGTGGATGCCCCAAAGACATCGAGATGGAGAATATACAAGGGCAAGCACTACATGTTATAACCAGGAAGGTGAAGTCATAGGAGTGCCCCCAGTGTTAAATGGGGAATATGCAAAGACCATCCCTTCAGATTAATAAGAGGAGAAAAATCCGGATCAAGGCTTGACAAGATAGGTTCATAGGGAATCTCAGATGCAGATGTGAAACTATCCCTATGCTAAGTAAAAGTACCCTCCAGATGTAAGATTATTATGAACAACAAACCCTCCTAAGGTGCCTAGAAACTAGTTTTCACCTAGGGACCTATCCAACGTGCCACAATTGTGTGGTTTTCACATATGGATGACATGTTTTCTCTTTTCCTTTTTCTCTTATTTTAATTTTTTTGTGGTTTATTTTTCTAATTTTGTGTCATGTTTAAGCATAGAACCACTTAAGTTACATGGCATTCATAGGTTTGTGGATCTCATCACCATTAGGATGGGAAAGTTTGTATGCTCTCGTACCATATTTTGTCACAATGACATGTTGGTTGTCAAATTAGGAATTTAATGAAAACAACCATGGGACAGAAAGTCCCTCCTCTTTAATGGGAGAGGTGCCCTTATTGAAAGCAAACAACAAAACTATTTACAAATGTACAACTTTCTACTTTAATGAGGAACTCTGATATCATGAAAGTGTTTTAATGCAAAGGTAGATCATCAATACAAAATAATAGAAGAACTAAGGGAGGGAAAAGGTAGAACATAACAACATTCTCAAGAAATATAGATAGCAAAATAGTTCCTTATAAATGTTGAACAAGGATGATATATAGAACAAAATCATTCATATTAAACCACCAAGATATTATTTCATAGACACAAAGTTCTAGAAATGACATCCATAAGAATACAAAGCTTCTTAATGCAATAGATTAATGATTCAAAAACTTTAGACAGGAAAGAGAGAATAAATAGATGCAGATAGAAACAGGAAGGGAAATCTTCTGTATTGATAGCTTTTAGTTCTTTTACACTTTCAAAAATTATCAGAGTTCCAACCCCTTGGAATGGCATGGAGAGCCCAATATATAGTTTACAAAGTGGTTACATTTAGTAACCATTTCTTTTAACTAAAATATTAATTAAGGAAATACACAATATAAAGTCCTTAATTAAATTACAAGGAGATCGAACTAAAAATAGAAGAAGAAAATCAAGAGCCAGAAGTAGAGACATCCGGTTGTGGCTGAGGAGGGCCCATTGTTTTGAGGATCTGGTGCCTGAATCTCTTCAATGTTTCCGCTATCTCCAATATCAAGCACAGAAGTCTCCAAAGGGGACAGATGCTCATGCCCTTGAAATTTGATCTTCATTTTGACAGTGAATAGAGGAATGGCCTTCAAAGAATAGACTCATGAAAATTATTGCAAGGAGATACAGGAAGGTGGACAAACAACTCAATTTTACAAAAATGCGGGCAAGAGATAATGAGCAGGCAATGTGACAAGTGCATAGATGGTTGCCCCTTTAAATAGTCATTCAGGAGAGAGAAGATCATAAATGCATATTAAATATACCTTGTGCCAACTCAAAAAGGTGAAATGTAGGAAAAGTGGAAAAAAATGGCCCAGACGGTCCATGGAACATTGGGACATGAGGGACGTGAAAAGCCGATTCAGCCGATGTGGGCCAAGAGAGCACGGGTGTCGAGGGACACAAAAATGTGAAGGATGTGAAGATCGATTTGGCTGATGCGAGCGATGTGGGGAATCGGTGAATAGGAGGCCTGGGCATACTTGGGACAAATGGGCTGAAAAAGTCCAAAAAATCCGACGGACAAGGACTTGTGGGGAAATCAGCCAATCGGTGAACAAGAGGCCCACCGGTACTTGGGACATGAGGGAAAAAAATGTCTGACAGACCCGCAAGTCACTAAAATGACCCCAAGAAATGGAATTTTCACCATCTCTTCAAATTTCTTACTTCACTAAAACACTACTAAAGGGTGCCAACTCAAAATTTTCAAAAAAATTAACTTTCAAAAGAGGGGAATTTTGAGGGGAACAATGCTGGCTCTTTCTAGGGATGACTTGACTAGATCACAGGAACGAGGCAAGACAAGAATTCAAGAAAAAATCTGGGGAAGAAGACCAGTGCCTTATCCATTGGGAAAACAAAGTCAAAGGCAAATCAATACAGAAGGCAACACATGGAAAAAACAAAAAAACAAAGGCAAGGAAAGGAAAACACACACTGTACATAATATACAAAGGACTTCCTATTCACCTAGGATTTGAACAATTTCAAGTACTTGCCCACTATAAGGAAGTGGGAGAGAAGATCCATCCATGTAATCAAGATAGAAATAATTTTCACCAAAGAAAGTTCCCGATTACGAAAGGACCAAGCCAAAGAGAGTCAAACTTACCATGGATTCCTCGAGGTTCATGCCTTTTGTCCCATATTAAAACCATGTCTAAAACTTTGAAATCTCTAGATCTAGTTTTCTTATCAAATAATTTTTTTCACCTTTTGCTAATGGGTAGAGATCCTATCGAAAACCCTGCAACTGTCTTAATCTAGCTTATGGAGATACATGATCCTCTTATCAAAGAATCACTTTGGCCCGGGGTCCTTAATAGCTTTCATCAAATGAAAAGTTGTTAGTTCCACTATCACTTTGGTAGTTGAGCTTCCACACCATACATCACTTGAAAAGGGGACGTCCTAATTGCTCTTTTGGGTGTAATCCTATCTTCCCAAAGAGCATCATAAAGCTTCTTGTGCTAGTTTCTCTGAGATTCATTGACAAGCTTTCTTACAATGGTCACCAAATTCGTGTTTGTTGATTTTACATGTCCATTCCCTTGAGGGTAGTAATCTAAAGAATGAGCAAGGAAATTCCATACACATAAGAAATCCATCATCTCAGTAGAAGAAAAATTGGAAGCATTATCGGTCACGATATTGTTTGGTACTCCAAACCTTACCAAGATGCTTTCTTTAATGAAATTACATACTACCTCAGAAGTAGTACTTTTAACTGGGATGGCTTCCACCCACTTGGTGAAATAATCTATGGCAGTCAACACATGAGTATGTCCTGCACTTGAAGGTGGGTTGAGTGTTCTAATGAAATCCAAACCCCATTGTTGAAAGGGTTCTTCGATCACAACTGGATTAAGTGGTAAAGTAGCCAACTTAGGTCTTCCCACAAAGGTTTGACAAGCTTCACACTTGTCGACCCACTTTGATGCATCTTTGAACAAAGTAGGCCAATAGTACCCCACACAAAGAATTTTGTGAGTAAGCGGCAATGAGATGAGAAATGACCCCCACAAGCTTGATCATGAAAGGTTGAGAACAACTTCTTCTATTTCTCTTTGTCAACACACTTCAAGAATCTTCCATCCACTCCTCACTTGAACAAAGCATTCTCCCACAACACGTATTGTGCTGACCTTAACTTGATAGCTCTCTTCTCCTTGGCAGTTAAGTGAGATGAACACTCACCATAGGTGAGGAAGTGAGCAATGTCAGCGTACCATTCATCTGTCGAGCTGAGGAATAGAACAATAGGGACATCAACTTCATCCTTAGGCAACTCATGACCAGCTCCTTCGGCAATGAGTTCACATAGGCCTTTACCCCAAACTAGCTTCATTGGTCTGATGTCAAGATCATACTCTTGAACCTTTGCTACCCAATTTCCTCTCTTGGTTCCAAACTCCTATTGTGTAAGAATAGACTTGATAGTCATATCGGGCACAAGCACAACAGAGTGAGAGTTAAGAATGTAAAATCGAAACTACTTAACAACTTTAACTACTACAAAATCATGTTTCTCCATCATAGTGTACTTCAACTCATGAGTTTTCATAATATAACTCATGAATGCAATTGGGAGCTCATGGTCTTCAAAATACTTTTTGAGTCAACACAGTGGCCAAGGTACTCTCTATGGCATAACAATAGATAATAAAATCTTTGCTAAAATTTGGACATGCTAAGATAGGAGTCTTAGTAATAGCTTTCTTAATGCCTTCAAATGCTTCCTTTCCTTCAGAGGACCAACCAAACATCTGCTTTACTTTCTTCAATTAGGAGATATTGAAAGTCAGCTATGCAAAATTGGGGATGAATCTTCTCAGAAAGTTGATCTTACCAAATAAAGAGTGCACTCCCTTTTTTCTTGTGGGAAGAGGAATCTGTTGGATGGCTTGAACTCATTCAGGATCAATCTTGATTCCTTCTTTGGAGACAACATGCCCTAACAACTTGCCCTCTGTGACACAAAAGACACATTTCTTGGGATTCAGAGAGACTCCATGTTCTCTGCATTTCAAGTAGACTGTTTCAAGATGTTGAAAGTGATCTGCTCTAGTTTTGGAAAACACAGTTAAATCATCTAGATACACAATAATAAATTTCCTTTCAAACCCCGAAGGCCAAATCCATTGCTCTCTGAAAGGTGGCACCAGCATTAATGAGGCCAAAGGGAATCCTCTTATAGGAAAAAGTACCCCAAAGAGTGGTAAAGGCAGTCTTGTGTTGATCTGCAATATTGACTTCCACTTGGTTATATCCTAAGAAACCATCAAGCATGGACAACATTTCCAAACTGTGACAACTTGTAACACCTAGTCCATCATGGGTAGGGGATAGTTGTCCTTCAAAGAATCCTAATTTAGATTCTTGAAGTCAACATAGATCTAAATCTCACCATTTTGTTCCTAACAGGTACAATATTAGCAATCCATGTTGAATGATGAATGGGGAAGATGATCTTGGCTTTCAACAACTTTTGTATCTCTTGGAAAATGGTGTCGAAATATTTGGATTATATTGCCTTTTCTTCTGCTTGAAAGGTTTAATCCCAGGTTTGAGGGGAATGAAGTGTTGCATTTCTTTTGGCTAGAAAGATCTCAAATCATCATAAGAATAAGCAAGGACATTGACGTACCTCTTCAAAATATTTACCACCTTCTTCTTCTCCTCTTGGTGTAGCACTTTCCAACGTTCACCATTTTGGGTTCGGCAAGGCTCTCAATATTAATCTTTTCACATTCAACAAACTACTGAGCTCCTTTGGAAGCCTTGGACTTGACATATCTATCATGTTTATCAAACAATTCATCCAAACTTATTAGCCCTGTAGGGATCTTGTTACCTTTTTGTTTGATGCAGCCATCTTGATCCATCTCCTCCTTGACACCTTCCTCATTAGAAGAGACACTCTCTTGAGGTAGATTGTCACTTGCCTCAAAATATAATTGATCAAAGTTATCCCTAAACTCCAAGAAAGAGAGAAAATGCTGGTCGTCATTGAAAACTTTCTAGTTGTTTGCATTATCCGGTACGCTTGTTCTATGGATCATTTTAATGGTGAATTTATCCTGAGAGAAATCAAGATGAGGTATCAAGTAAAGACCCTAAAACAACTAGGGAATCAGCTCTAGTGTTCTTCTCCCTTGGCACCGCTTCAATGGAGAAGGCATCAAAGAATTCAATAGAATCCCAGACCAGATTCCTATAGTGCTTCAACCTTCTATTCTTCACTTGGAAAAGGTCTCTGACTTGTTTGACAACCAGTTCCACATCTCCACGAGCCAGGAGGTTCCTCACACCTCTTTCTTTTTTTACGTTCAGTCCAAGGATGAGAGCTTCATATTCTATTGTGTTATTTGTATTTTCAAACTGTAGCTTGAAGGAGAAAGGATGAATCTTTCCTTCTGGAGATATCAATACCACACCAACCCCAGAACCAGCTAAAGAGCAACTTCCATAAAATTCCAAATTCCAAATACTATTAGGATCATGAAGCACTTCTTTGGGATGTTCTGACTCATCCTGAGACATGTAGTTACCATGCCTAATATCTTCATAAAGTATTTGTGCCTTGGGATCATCTATCTTTTGCACAATATATTTAGTTTTCTTCTCGGGCAGTAGCTTCTTCATCTTTCCATTGACTGGTATAAGGGCATGTGACCAATCCATTTGAATTTCTCCTCCTACATCCTTACAAAAATTTCTACTCAACAACATGCCATATGAAGGAGGAATATCAACTACCAAAATAGTAGCTAAGACCTTTTTCTCTAGCAAAGCAACAAAATCTACTTGTGCATCCTTAATTCTTCCAACCAAAGGCACCTCCCTACTCTCCATGGAATAGAAATAACCAATAGTGTGTGTGAGGGTAAGACCCAAAGCATGAGCCACTTTGGCAGGCATCACATTGTTTGATGCTCCTGATTCTATGACACAATTGTTGAGTCTATGGCCAGCTATGAGGAGGGTCACATAGAATGGTTTGATTTTCTCATTAGGTGAGGTGATTGCAGCCACAAGATTTGGTTGGGATGCAAAAGAGGGAGTGGGAAAAAGACCTTTAGAAGTGTTGGATGAAGTTTTGGAATGGGAATTGACAAAGTGGACCATTTTGGCAAAGGATTTTGGATGGGTTTGATAAAACTTAGCCTCTGAAATCTAGATTTTTTTCTTCTTGAGGTGGTCAATGATATCAAAAGATCCAGAGGTGGATGGGGTATCATCACTAGGAATCCTAGGCTTATCAAGTTTTGGAGCTAGAGAATAAGAAGAATTAGCAGAACTCACCTTTTAGTGGATGCAGTGGGAATAGGAGATCCTCTTCTTGTAATCATTGGAATAGTCATGGGATGCTCCTTAGATTTTTTAGCGAGGATGCATCAATTTTTCTCTTGTTTGTCTACTCTCGAGTCATAACAACATATGACTCACTATTCATCTCTGCCACTACTTCATCATAATCATCTTCTTCATCAATGCCCTCAGTAGTGAGGAAATTAACTTGAGATCCATCAAGTTCTTCCAGTTCTTCCTTAGCCTCTTCTCCAGGTTCTTCAAATTCTTCATTAACCTCTTCATCATCAGGTTCTTCAACTTCACAAGTTGCATTAATAGGGACCTTGATGGGTGGTCCTTCGATTGCCAACCTTGTCTGAGAAGAAGGAAAATGGTTTTTAGGCTAAAATTTCTTCCTTGGAACATCTTGATAAGGAGCATGTTGAGCCAATTGTTTATTGATGGTAATGAGGTCATTGGCAAGATTCTATACTAACTGATCTACATTAGCTCCAAGATTAGAGGAAGAGGAAGAAGAATTTTTGGATTTGGAAGAGTCTCTTTTCAATTTTCTAGACATGTTCAAGTCATCTTAACCATTGATGGCTAATCTCTGAGCAGCATCCAAAGTTGCAAGATTGGCTCTTCTCAACACAGACTTACTTTAGGAAATTGAGCATTTAGGAAGAATTTTTTTGAATTTGATCCACAGGCCGGGTGTTTTGTGGGATCTTGTTAATCAGCTTGTTGAACTTGGCCACAAATTATCTCATGGGATCTTTTGGTTCTTTCTTGATTTGAGAAATATGGGCTAGCAAAGCATGCACATCTTCAGTGGGTTTGAAATGGTGCTCAAACTGGGTCGTCATGGTGTTCTAATTGCATGATGGTCCCACGGGGAGATGGTAAAACTAATTTTCCACATTGTCCTACAAAGTCTCCATAAAAATCCTCACAGAGACATCCTCATGTTCAACTCCGAGGACTCCACATGCAACTATGAAGGCTGCAATGTGTTCATCAAGATGTACCTTGCCATCACCTCTGAACTTGGGAAAGTTCTTTCTGTTACACTGGGTAACTCATGTAAAGGTTGAGGGAGGGAAAGAGGCCTAACTCGTTGGCCCTAAGGTAATGGAGCTGCCATTCTTGGAAAAATTGCTTGAAGTGGAACTGAAACACCAGCAAGAATTAAAGCACAAAGATTAGGGTTGAGTTGTTCTTGAGGGATACCACTCCCAAAATCTCTGTCTTCAATAGGGGGTGTGCTTGTAGAATGATCTCTTCTATTTCTCCTTGTTGAAGGAAGGGGAAAGCCTTGCTGCTCCAGGAGTTGAAACTGAGAATCTTCAATTCCAAGAGCCCTTCTTCCGTGAGTAAATCTCGGAGTCGCTAGATCAAAAATGATCAAGAAATTGTTCTTTAAAACTGGAATTCGTTGAAATGAATCCCAGTAGAGTCACAAAAACTATTGGTTGTCAAATTAGGACTTTAATGAAAACAACAATCGGGGACTAGAAAGTCCCTCCTCTTTAATGGGAGAGGTGCCCTTATTGAAAGCAAGTAGCAAAACTATTTACAAATGTAAAACTTTCTACTTTAATGAGGAACTCTGATATCATGAAAGTGTTTTAATGCAAAGGTAGATCATCAATACAAAAGAATAGAAGAACTAAGGGAGGGAAAAGGTAGAACATAACAACATTCTTAGGAAATATAGATAGCAAAATAGTTCCTTATAAATGTTGAGCAAGGATGATATATAGAACAAAATCATTCATATTAAACCACCAGATATTATTTCATAGACACAAAGTTCTAGAAATGACATCCATAAGAATACAAAGCTTCTTAATGTAATAGATTAATGATTCACAAACTTTAGACAAGCAAGAGAGAATAAATAGATGCAGATAGAAACAGGAAGGGAAATCTTCTGTATTGATAGCTTTTAGTTCTTTTACACTTTCAAAAATTATCAGAGTTCTAACCCCTTGGAATGGCGTGGAGAGCCCAATATATAGTTTACAAAGTGGTTACATTTAGTAACCGTTTCTTTTAACCAAAATATTAATTAAGGAAATACACAATATAAAGTCCTTAATTAAATTACAAGGAGATCAGAACTAAAAATAGAAGAAGAAAGTCAAGAGCCAGAAGTAGAGACATCTAGTTGTGGCTGAGGAGGGCCCACTGTTTTGAGGATCCGGTGCCTGAATCTCTTCAATGCTTCCGCTATCTCCAATATTGGGCACAAAAGTCTCCAAAGGGGATAGATGCTCATGCCCTTGAAATTTGATCTTCATTTTGACAGTGAACAGAGGAATGGCCTTCAAAGAATAGACTCACGACAATTATTGCAAGGAGATATAGGAAGGTGGACAAATGACTCAATTTTGCAAAAATGTGGGCAAGAGATAATGAGCAGGCAATGTGACAAGTGCATAGATGGTTGCCCCTTTAAATATCCATTCAGGAGAGAGAAGATCATAAATGCATATTAAATATACCTACGCCGACTCAAAAAGGTGAAATGCGGGAAAAGTGGAAAACATTGGCCCGGATGGTCCATGGAACATTACGACATGAGGGACACAAAAATCTGATTTGGCTGATGTAGGTGATGTAGTCCTTACGAGCCAAGAGAGCATGGGCAGTCCCAGGGACACATAAACGCGAAGGATGCCAAGAGCCAATTCTTCCTATGCGGCGATGTGGGGAATCGGTGAACAGGAGGCCCAGGTGTACTTGGGACAGATGGGCTGAAAAAGTCTGAAAAATATGACGGATAAGGAATTGCGGGGAAATCAGCCAATCAGAAAATAGGAGGCATGCCGGTACTTGGGACATGAGGAAAAAAAAAATCCAACATACCCGCAAGTCACTAAAATGACCCCAAGAAATGGAATTTTCACCATCTCTTTGAATTTATTACTTCACTAAAACACTACTGAAGGGTGCCAACTCAAAATTTTCAAAAAAATTAACTTTCAAAAGAGGGGAATTTTGACGGGAACAACATGAGGTAAGGTCCTAACCAATGTGGTTCGAACTTGCCTTTCTTCTCTCTTTCTGCCCTTGTGTTGAACTAATTTTATTTCATGACCAAATCTCCGACCTCAAAATGATGAGGTATGATCCTTTTGTTATAATTTATGGAGACTTTGTTATGATACACTTTGAGATGGTTAAGTGTGCGGATGTGATTTTCATCCAGGATTTCTATATCTGCCAGCCTGGCCACTTTGTAATCCTCATCCTTGTCAAGATAATCCCTAAGAGATATTCTCAAGGAAGGAATCTCAATTTCTAATGGGATAATGTATTTGATTCCAAATACTAGGGAGCAGGTGTCCAACTAGTAGGAGTTCGAATGGAGGTCCTATAAGCCCAAAGGGTGGGGTGAATTTGCAAATTCCAATTGTGACTTGTATTACTCACCATATTTTCCATGATTTGAACCAATGTTTTGTTAGTGGATTCAACTTGCCCATTACCTTATGGATAATATGGTGTAGACCACTTCAATTTTATTTGAAAGTGATGACAAAGGTCCTTCACTATCTTTTTCTTGAATGATTTTCCATTTTCAATAACTATGGCCTTGAGGAATGCCATACCGCAAATAAGGTGATTCATGATAAAATTTGAAATCTGAGCTCTTGTGACATAAGTCAAAGGAACAACCTCCACCCACTTAGTGAAATATTCCGTAGCTATGATGATGTGAGTATGACCATCAAATGAGGTAGGGGTGAGCTTTCCTATTAAATCTAGTCCCCATTTGGAGAATGGCCATGGGGTTGTGATTGGCTGCAATGGTTATGATGGCACATGGATGAAATTTATATACTTTTGACATAGTTACAGTAGTCTATTTCCATAGTAGGCCAATAGTAGCCTACTCTCAATAATCTCTTAGCTAGAACCATTCCATTCGTATGTGCGCCGCACACCCCTTCATGCACCTCTTTAATTGCTTGGACTGATTCTATTACATCTAGAAAACACTGTGATTCCCATCGTAGGCACGATGATAGAGCGTATCGCCTAAGAGGTTGTAATAGGCTATCGGAGGATAAGGTTTTTTTCAAAATAGGAGATGTCGAAGGGAAGGTGTTATGTTTAAGATAGGCATAGATTTGCACATACAATGAGGAATAGGGACTTACAACTTCACAAGCGAGATGTGATTCGGGCATATCATACGCAGGATGGCATAGATTCGTAACAAAGAATGACGTGTCATTTCTCTCTAGGGGAATTCATATCATAGAACCTACGGTTGCCATAGCATCTGCAGATCTATTTTGTGCTCTTGGAATCTATTCAAATGTGATATGCACAAAATACTCTTTCAAGGTTTCTACCAATTTTTTGTAGGGGATGAGTTTCTCATCCTTGACTTTATATTCATTGTTAACTTGTTTGATGATCAATTTTAAATCAGCAATGATCTTAACATGATGGATATCCCATTTAATTTCTAGTTTCATCCTTGCGATTAGTGCTTCATATTCCACAATGTTATTTGTATAAGGAAAACCAAGGTGAAAATCTTGAGGTATAGGGTCGCCTGAAGGAGTAATTAATACCACACTTGCCCCCGAACCATGAAAACTAAAAGATCCATCAAAGTGCAATTTCCACATGATAGATTCCTCAATATATACTAATAAAGCATCAGCGCAGCTCCAAACTTACGGGCTTTGTACCTAGTAAAGGTGCTTACGCTAAGCTGATCGGTGAATACTTGTCCTTTTACCAATGTTTGATACACATACTCAATGTCAAATTCACTTAGTAGAATGATCCAATTAGCCATTCTACATGTAAGGGTGGGTTTTCACAATAGGTACTTAAGCAAGTCAACTTTGGAAATTAGCTTGGTCTTAGCGTTCAACAAGTAATAGCGAAGTTTTTGGAAGGTAAAAACTACAGCCAAACAATCCTTTTCAATTTGAGGGTAGTTGAGCTCATAAGCAATGAGAGTACAACTGAGATAGTACACAACTTTTTCTTTATGGCTGGGGTCATATTGGGCGAGAAGCGCACCAATAGCAAATTGAGTGGCATAAATATACAGTAGGAGTGGCTCACCAGGAGTTGGAGGTATGAGGATAGGTGGATTGGCTAAGTATTGCTTAAGCAAGGAAAAATCCGGTTGTTTCTCTGGTCCCCAAATAAGGAAACATCCTTTTTAAGTAGATGGGTAAACGGATGACATTTGTCAGCAAGTTGGAAAATGAAGTGGCGGATGGCTTGTATCTTTCCTTGCAAGTTGTGCAGTTGTTTGATGTTTTTGGGAGGAGGCATTTCAGTAATGGTAGTAACTTTAGCTGGGTCTACCTCAATCCCTCTTCATGATACAATGAATCCAAACAACTTTTCTAACAGTACTCCAAACACACACTTCTTTGGATTCAATCGAGGGTGATCTGCTCTTGTCTTGGATTTCCGAGGATATCATGCACATGTTATTCCATGATTTCATGAATCATATCATGGAAAATCATAGTCAATTCCCTTTGATAACTTGCTCCTACATTTTTAAGGCCGAAGGGCATTACCTGATAACAAAAATTCCCCCAAGGGGTTGTGAAGGTTATCTTGTGTTGATCCTCATCTACAATTTTGATATGATTGTATCCTGAAAAACCATCCATGAGTGATAACATTTCATATCCTGCAGTTGAATCAACAATCATATCAATATTGGGCAATGGGAAATCATCCTTTGGACATGCCTTATCAATGTCTCTAAAATACATACAGATTCTTATCCCAACAGGTTTCTTTTGTACGGGGACTATGTTTGATATCCATTCTAAGTAATCAATAGGTCGAATAAAGCTCACCACTAACAATCTTTCTAAATCTTCTTTAACTAGGAAGGCCACTGCGTGGATTCATTTTACGAGCTTTTGTTTGATGGGCTTGGCATCTGCGTGCACGACTTGGTCATGCACTACTAAAGTTGGATCTAAGCCCAACATATCCTTATAGGACCATGCAAATACCTCTACAAATTCTTGCAGAAGCATGGTGAATGTTTTACGTTCCTATTCGAGAGTGAAGCTCCTAGTTTGACTATTTTTGGATCGTCTTTTGTTCCAATATTCACATCAATGGTTTCTTCTACTAGCATTTTTGACAAATCCTCCATATGCGTAGGATCGGGAGGAAGGTTGAGATCTTCTTCCAAGGGTGTCTCTATGAGATTTTCACCCTTGGCGTGGTCACTTTTCTTGTCCATTGATTTTTTTACTTGTTTGTCAGCCAGCGCCTCAAAGAGGTTTTCACTATGTGACTTGGAATTTTGTTTTTGCCGAGGCTTTTCATTAGAACTTTTCCCTCACTTTTTCTCAATTTTTGCTGACCACAAAGCTTAGCTTCCTCACCGAAGTATGCACAGGTATCTAAGTCAATGTATAAACCCTTCTTATGATCTCCAATCGGAATTGTATCTCGAATGCCCATGAATTTTGTAATGGCTTCGTCATTTTCAAAGAGATCCAGTGGCACATGAAGTTGCTGGTCCCATTCGACAAGGCAAGGGTATAAAAGGTCAATTTAGGTTCGAGTAGGGGTTATGGTAAGGATAGCGTTATTCATGAACAGGTTTGTGGAGGCAAGATCCTTATATTGGATATAATGGGAATCCATATCGCTATCTAAATAATCAGAGCTATCTTCGCGCTCGGAACACGTGGCATCTTGATCATTGGGGTGCAATCCATAGGGTCGAATGTTGATGCCGCACCTTTCCATCTTGAAGTGTGGGAGAGGAACTGGTTCTCTTGGTCCTTGCTCATTCTTTTTGCATCCTAGGCCTTTATAGCCCATGGAATACATCATTCGGCTAGACTTCTCATACTCAGGGATTTAGTAGCAAGTTGGTTGAGTATCTTCTAGGACCCAGCTCATAGGTGGGTCCAAAAATTTCTCTTCACTGAGCAACCCTCCAGGTAAAAATGACCCAATAGTTCTCTCATCTCTAGGCCGTCTGAAATGATAGTTGGGTTGGCCTCTAGTTTTAGGTGACAATGAGAGGTCTAAAACCAAAAGAGCTTGTTGTATATTAATATCCCCACAAATTTATTCCAAAACCTTCATCTCCCATGAATCAAAAGGATAATTTGATGTAGAATCCTCCCGGGCACAAGAACTTAGGGAATCTAAATC
The DNA here is from genome assembly GCA_018340775.1 of Taxus wallichiana var. yunnanensis. Taxonomy (NCBI): domain Eukaryota; kingdom Viridiplantae; phylum Streptophyta; class Pinopsida; order Cupressales; family Taxaceae; genus Taxus; species Taxus wallichiana. The sequence goes on from CM031243.1 coordinate 541,830,128, forward strand.
TACTCAGGATTCCATGGCTTTAGATTGAAGAGGAACAACTATATAAGAAAAACTATTAAGTGATTTGCAGTGAGTGAAGGGCTCTAGATCTCCTTGTATTGTGATAGTGTGTCCCCCATGTTTCAGTTTGATGTATTGATGGAACGTTGATGGCATGGCCTACATGGCATGAATCCATAGTCGGCCAAGAAGCATATTGTATACAAGTTCTAAGTCCAAGACATGAAACTTCATGTGATGACAAGTGGGTCCGACTTCCATGTATAATGTGATTGTCTCGGTGGACACCCTTTACTGTGTTTTTAAGTAAGTGGTTATGGTAATGATGTGAGACTCAAGATCTTCTTACGTATGTCCCAATTGATTAACTAATTTCTATTAGAGTAGGTATTTACCTTAGCTCATGTTCACCTAGGTACTTTATTTACCTTTATTGTATTTATCCTCACCCACTTATGTGTGTGAATATTTATTTTATCTTATTTAGATATTAGGAGATATTATCTAGTTGTTAGGTATAGTTCTTTCCTTGATCTATGGTATTGACTAGATCCTTGATGTCTAGTTCTCTCCTAAATCTATGGTCTACACCCATTAAAATCCTTAGCCCTTGGTCATATGGTATGGTCATATGAGGGCTTAAAACTTGTGATTCCTACTAGTAGGTGCTTAACTTTAGCCCCCTTTAATTTTATTTGTGTGGTGAAGGCAACAACATTTTACTTTGTTTTAGTGGCACCTAAAATAAATAATAGAGCAAAATATTAAAAAGCTTGTAACTTTTGATCGATAACTCGGTTTTGAGTGCCATTTTTTGCAAAAGTGCTTGTTTTTTCATGTTATTTCCATTGGAGTTATTTATTTTGAGACTTGAACTATAATTATAAAGTGCCAAATATGGAGGAGTGTTGTAATCAATTGTGGATGTAATTTCAGTTGAGCCCAATGTCCTAAATTTTTGGGAGTTACAGTTTGTACCTATCATGGATTCTGAGAATGATATGCTTTTCTCTGAAGTATGTGGACTTCAAGAGGATATTGTAAAATTTGTGGAAGAAAATAGATCACTCAAGAAGCAAAATTCTCTTCTACAATCACTCATTCACGATAAGGATACAATAATACACTCCTGCAGAACAAACTTGCTAGCCTACAACATCAACATCACCATCATATTATGGATAACCATATCCATGCTCCTAGTCCACTTGCGGTTGTTGCTCTTGTACCCATTGACATTTATCTTCCATTCTTTGAGCACGAACTGCTTTTGATGCTTATAAAACTGTGAGGCTTGTTATTGCATGGTCTTCCACATCGTGCCTATTATAGTACCACATGTTGTGTATTCTACTTACCTTTCAATTGCATGGCTTTTTTAAGAAGCATACCACTGCATTCAGTTCTCACATGCTCCATTCTATGGGTCTCACTAGTGGAGTCATTGCGCAGACATTCACGAGGTATTGTTTCCTCTATTCCACATGTTAAGTGGAATTCTCGTCATGACATTGGTTTTCGAGAAGATAGTTCATTGGGATCACACATTGTGAGCTCCTTTTGTTTTGCTTGACTCTTTATGAGGATCTGAAAGCAACACATGAGTTTTGCATCTTCACTTAGGCTTGAGAAACCTAAGATTTTAGTTTTGAGACATGGTCAATCGGACACACATTCGATGTTCTTTTGCATGCACCCATTGTTCATTTTGCACCAAGTCATATGCAGGCATATTCTTCATCCATCCGTATTGATTTGGGGTGGATATCGATCACTCGTGGAGACAACATAGGCATTCGTTGAGAGGACTCTACAGGAGTGGCTCCTCTACCATTCGGCATCTTGCTCCACTTTCTATACCTTATGCATTGTGATGCTTCTTGTTTTGAGAATTTTTCTTTAGTAGGTGTAGTGTATCTCTCTTGTTTGTTGAGAGATTTTGTATTTGTATTTTCGAAACTTTTGGCATGTTGACAGTCTCTCTTATGGGGGAGCTATTATGGTGGAGCCCAGTGTTAGTTTGTCAATGTTTGAGTAGTTGATTTTGGGCAACTCATACAGATTTGTAGTGTCACTCCACCCATTCAGTAGTATGGGAGGGTGTGGTGTTGATCCTACTTCTTCGGGTTTTGTGTCCTTGCCTTGTTACCTTAGCTTTTCTTGGATCGTGACACTCTGGAGTTTGTGTCCTTGCCTTGTTTCTTTGGTTATTGTTCTTGGATCGTGGCACACCTATTTGCAGCAGTTGATCAAATTATGTTTGGTGTTTTTTTTGCACTTTTGACATCACTCCATTGTGGTCTCCTTATATGGAGCTATTCAAAGTGAAGCCAGTGTCAATTGTTTTTGAGTTCTATGATCGAGCAGTGGATTCAGACCACAGTGCACACCAAAATTCTTCAGCATTGTACAAGTTTTTTGAGCCGAGCTTCTTGGGATGCCTTGGAATGGGTCTTTACTCTCTTTACTTTGTTGTTACTGGTTTTGGGTACCTTGCGGTGTCCCTTTTTTTCTAGTTATTGTACATGAGTACCTCATCAGGCCTAGTTTTTGGGACTCATACTGTGGACATGCCACATCTATTTTGGCCCCTAGCTTCACTTGAGGGGGGGTGTTAGAGTAGGTATTTACCTTAGCTCATGTTCACCTAGGTACTTTATTTACCTTTATTGTATTTATCCTCACCCACTTATGTGTGTGGATATTTATTTTATCTTATTTAGATATTAGGAGATATTATCTAGTTGTTAGGTATAGTTCTTTCCTTAATCTATGGTATTGACTAGTTATTTCCTTGATCTATGGTATTGACTAGATCCTTGATGTCTAGTTCTTTGTTAAATCTATGGTCTTGACTAGTTCTTTGATGATTTGGTTATTTCCTTGATTTATGGCTTGATCTATGACCTTGACTGGTTCTTAGTGTTGTTATTCCTTGCCTATTTAAGCAAGACCCATTCTCAATGTATTGCATTGAGTTCCATAATAATATATGATATTGTTTCTCATTTTTTTGCAAAGGTTTTATGTAAAGTTATTCTGGCGAATTGCTTTCATCTTATTTATCGTGGTGTTTGATTAGCATCTGTGTTCTTGGCTTGGTATGATCTAGTTATTGTTCCTTTAAATTTCAATGTGCATATATTCAACCATGATTCATTATCCACAAGTACCTTTTTTATCTTTCGAAGGGTGACGAATACCTCAATATAAAAGGGGATATTATGTGTTGGATGTTCAATAGGGATCTCCCCATGATTAAAGGAAATGTGCTCAGTTGGTACAATATTGGCTACCACAACTTGAAGATGCATAAGATCTACTTCTAGTGGCACTCTCTGACCCCTGAAGAGTTTTGTACAAAATTTCCTTATGTACATTCAATATTTTGAGGAGATCCAAGATTGAAATCTTGGCAGATGTCTTCTCAAGTTGTTTTAAAAGGTTGTACCTACCATTTTGTAGGGTCGATGGAGAGGGTTCATGATTCGTGAGGCAAGCACACCTTGTTACCACAACTCAATCCTTCACCTTGATCGAATGGTGTCCACATGGTCACTAGGAGAGTGGATACATCCAATAGAGTGAATCATAATGATTATTTTCTTTCTTGGTATATAGATAATTCTTCACTTTGTAACTTTGGGATGACTCTCCTCGATCTGGTGTTGGCTCATCTAACTTGCCATGTTTAGGGAATGGTTCTTTATATATTCCCATCTTTTTGTTAGGCATCGAGTTTTCTCTAGGTTGTCCACTTCTATCTCCCCATTGTCGATGAGGTCTTGGATGTAGTGATGAACTCATAGACATTTTTTTGTCACTTGACACGATGTAATTCACAATATTCATGCTCTTTGTACCATGATGGTTTTGGAGCATTGTCATCAAAGGGTTGTGTCGTGGGATAAGTCACCATGTGAGCTGCATCCAATTGTTTCAATATGACCGAAAAAGGATCATTGAGAGGAGTGAACATTCTATGTTTAGGCAGGGGTTGAATAGGTCCTTTAGTCAATTTAAAAGGTTGACCAGTCTGAACCGTTTACACATGTTTGGAATCTGTGATTCTGTCTCCCACCACGTTCTTGTTTTTATTGAATATTTTCAGATTTTCCATAGGTTTTGTATTTTGGTTATCCTTAGAATGAGGTTTAATGGTTCCCTTGGCAACAAGGGATTTCTCTATTTGAATGTCCTTCTCAATAACCTCTTCAAAGGTGCAAACACAATGCATTTGCAAATGAAAATTGATGCCTAGGTTGAGATTAGGCACAAAGATACTCACCAGTTTGTTTCGGGGAATGTACAAGGGAAGCAACTAGCTATCCCTCTCCATCTTTGTAGGAAGCTAGCGAATGTTTCGTTGGGACATTGTTTAGTGCCACACAAGTCTACCATGGTGATGTCACTTTCTATATTGTATGAGAAGTGTCGTACAAATCTTCCGCGATTCAGGCCATGTAAAAATAGACCCATGAGGTAAGCAAGTAAACCATTCTAAGGCTTGGCCCCCTAGACTCTTTAGAAAGAGTTGTATGAGGTAATTTTCACTATAGGCCACTTCTTAGCATGCCATATAAAAATATTTTACATGGTCTCATGGGTCACCTTTCCCTCTATATTTGTCAAATTTTGGCATGTCAAAATTTTTGGGGAAGGTTTGAAGCATCATAGTTTTGTCAAATGGATAGGGACATAGCTCTTCATATTGATATTTTCTGTTATTCCCCACAGTGCTCTCTTGGAGGCTTGTAAGTGTCACTTTCATAGACTACATCTCTTGAGTGAGTGATTGTTCTTTGGTAGGAGAAGCAGGGATGTATATGCAATGGTGTTCCATATTGTCTTCTCTATGATTTTCCATTTGAAGTTCACTAATTTTGACCTTAGGTTTTTTCTTTTGTACATTCTTGTTTGTTTATTTTTGTACATGAGATGTTAACAAAGCCAATTATTGACTAAGGTTGCTAATTTTTGCTTTGAAGAGTGACTTCTTCTTTGAAAGGTTCCTCTTCTTCTTCATGTTGTAGAGTTTGTTCAACATTACCATGTTCTATTTCGACTTTACGTGGTACTTTAAGGAAAGGTATTATATATCTGTTACATTATCATTTCCCATGTTAGAAGTAGAAGCATGTCCATGTGTTAATATATCATCCATGTTAATAAGTGGTTGTCCTCTTCATTAACATCATTTGTAGGTGGGATTGCTTCTTGTTCAATAGGAATTTTGGCTCCTAAATCTACAACTCGTTCCAATACCTGATCCTTGTTTCTAAAAATAAATTCATCTAACAAGGTGGGGTCGAAGTCAATATCCACCTATGGGGATTCTAACTCGTCACCGCTATGATATATCATTTATTCTACTTCTTTTTCCACGGAAAATAAAGGCCCCAGATCATGGCCAATAAAAGGGTTTGACCCTTGTTTGTTTGAAGCTTCCCAAGTTTGCGCTTGTCTGGTTTCCAAATCTTGCCTTTTGAGTCCTAATCATGTATTAGGAGCCATAATGTGTAATAGGTTCACTAAGGTATCTGTGAATGTGTTCAAATATTTTTATCAAACCTAAGTGAAAGAAGGAATGTCCAAAATTTAAGGTTATGTTATCAATGTCAAAGAACCAAAGTGACACAATAATTCGTTCTTAAATGAGCGAGCGAAGCAAGAATCGATAACACAATGTTGAGCTTTAAACCAAATAATCAATGAAGTACTTCCTAAATTTTTCTTCAAAAAGGTAGTTGGTGTCATATGATGAGTAACAAAATGTCCCTACTTATTTCGAGTTCAAAGAAATGAACAAGGCGTAAGTAATAACAAGAAGTTAATGTTACCTCTAAACAAAGTATACTAGAAGCAAGGCCAAATTCAATCAATACCTATATTCCAAATGGCATCAGTTACGATTATGAGTGACACAAAAATTTCACCGAGATATATTAATTGTACTTTGTGAGAAAGTAAGGTATTGATATAAAGATGATATTGATATAACATGCACAAGTGGTAACACTTAACACTCTTCAAAATCAAGGTAATAATTGAAATCAAACTAAAGCTATAATATACCTAGGAATTGTTAAAGTTTATATAGTGTAACCTTAAAATATAGGTATTAAAGTCAAGTTTACAAGAAACAAGACGTAAATACCAAAATTGTAGTGACACGATATAAACAAGATAATTGTTCAAAGGAGGATCAAAGTGATGAACCAAGCCTAACTACGATGATGATCTTGACTTGGGTATCAAGATCAAAAAGGCTACCAATGATATGAAAATGTCTCCACACACTTAGATGTTTAACAACCCAACCACAAACATGGATGGGTGTAAATGGACAAAATTTTGGCGAAACAATCAATTGATAACACAAAGGCAGTCACTCCTCTTTTGATCAACAAAGTGTCAAAAGAAAGTGAAGGAAGTAGATCAATTGGGGTTGAAAAATGTTGAAACATGTTGGCCTCACTTCGGAAGATTTTGCCTCACTTTAGGACAAGTGAAAAACTAAGCAAAAGTAACGCTTCGCATGTTTCGTGATGAACAATAGCTCTTAACTCAAAACTGGCTTTGATGTGGTCCAAGTGGGCTCCTGGTCAAAGATGGCCTCCTGGGTGGTTCACTCAACTAGGTGTCACAATTCATCTAAGAGTGAGCTTGATTTAAGCAAATGGGACATACCCTTATCCGAACATGCAAATACAAGGTGTTGATTGTGGTGTGCTTTTTATCTTTTTTAAATTTGATGTGGTTTTCTTGAACACCTTTTGACAACCTATCTGAAAACTGTATTAGTAATTTGGTTTTGTTTCAACTCCACCCTTCTTTGACAAGTGTTTTTGGTTCTACACAATGGATTAGTATTTTTCCATAAAATGAATAAACATCGTTTCTGATTCTCAAGATCTCCCTAAGATGCAAGATAAGAAAATCCAAGAATTCAACAAATGGAAACACTTAATTCAAACGTGAAATATATCTTTGCTCAATTTTGGACATTCAACATATTCTTAAAGAAACAAAAGACATAAGAATCATTTATGATTCCCAAGATCATCCCAAAAGACGTGAGGGAAGAGCATACATGATCTTACTCTTAGACTTAACATGCAAGGTTCATTCCATGTCTAGTCTAGCATATCCATGCAAAACAAAAATTTGCAATGATGTTAGTACCTTAGGAAACAAATTTCCACAAATCAAAAAGTGGTATGCCCTCTTCGAAGACCTCGAAGCACCTACACGTAAGTTAGGACATGTGCACGTGGTTTAGGGCATCTATATCCTCTGTGTAAATCTAAATCCCCAGTGTGCCGTGCCACCCCGAGAGATTCTGCACCAGTGTATGGGTGTGTGCGCCAGGGTGTAGGCGTGTGCACCAGGGTTAGCAAAAAGGAGGTACAAAAACTTAGATACAGTGCGCATGCACCACCTGAGAGATGCATGTGCTAGGATATGGGCATGTGCACTAGGATATAGGTGTGTGCACCAGGATTAGCAAAAAGGTGGTATAAGAATTGGACATTACACTTGTGCACTCTGAAAGATGTCTGCGCCAAGATTATGGTATGTGAACCAGGGTTAGGGTATATGCGCTATCCTAACAAGTTTCTAGCAGCAGTGAAGGTACAATATGATCAGATTGTGTGAGCACTGAAACATGTGTCTACGTCAGGTTTAGTGTGCTGTGCGGAGTTTAGCGTGCGTAGTGGCACTAGGGTTTGTACGCCTGTTCCCCTCTTGAAGTCAAAATATAGCCAAAGACACCAAAAAGCTCAAAACACTCCAAATTTTAGTATGTTAGCTTGAAATTGACAACAACCCAATATAATTAAAGCTCTAAATGAGATCCTACCCATGTAATATTAGCAAAATCCTAAGAAATTGAACATTATTTTCCATATGTGTATATCAAGGGTAAGTCAAAACTTGAAATGATAATAAAATTTGAACTAGAATGTTAGCAATGCAAAAAGAGTTAGAACTAACACCTAGTAGTCCTAAAACAAAGCTAAATAAAAAATCAATGCACCATCATGCTTAGAGCTTAAGCAAGACTAATCTACTAACATCTTTGCATTAGAACATGAACAAATATTCAAACTAACATGTTAATCCATTAATCTCTATCTCTATTGAATGTTATCCAAATGAAGTGAACCTATTTAGATCCTTAGCAATCAAAGGTTTGATTTTATGTTTGAATCCCAAGGTTCTCAAGAATGGGGTCTTGTCAATCCATGGCTACAAGATCATTTTACATATCCCCATATGACTTCAAAATTTGAATGGATGAATACAAGAAATGAAAGTATCTAGCTTCACCAATGAATAATGCTCAAAGATGATAAATGATTATAGCTTAGGCTCTATGCTCATTTATATGTGTAAATATGTAAGTGTAAAGGTAGGAGGAGGGCTCTTTATATAGCCCAATGGATAGAAGAATCTCTACATCCTCCTTCATGTGGGATAAATGGAGAGGTTGGGTTAGTTATGGATAAGAGAGGTTTAGAAAGGGTTGAGTCAACCTTAGGAGAGTTTAGTTTGTCCTTTAGTGACCCATGGGATTTGAGGGGATTTATTAATTAATCAAAGGATTAATTAATAGATGTGCAAGCTTATAGAATATTTTTAGAGGAATAATTAGCATGATTTAGACTATGAGAGGGATTTAATCAAATAAATGATGATTTATTGATTTAATGGAAGAGGAAGCTAATTAATTAATAATAATTAACTAGTCTAGGTAGAAAAGGGGATTAATTAATGTAGATAGAAAGGGGAGCTTAATTAATTAGAAATAATTAATTAATCTAGATAAAAAGGGAGCTTATTAATGGAATGTCGTTAATTGGCATCATTGTTGGATAGAAGGGTTAATTAACTAGTGTAATGTAGCTAATTAACAGATGATAGAAGAGGAAGTGTGCCATATTGATGATATGTCATCAATTTGTGGGAAAGAGGATAATTAGCATAATTTAAGTTTTTAAATTGCTCGGGTTAAATTATGGGTGTCTACGAGATAACCCTAAACTAGAAACTTTAATGATCCATTTCCTAAGCATGAAAATGCCAAATCTTCTTTGGATGTACATAATGTTTTGTGTGGTGTCTCCACTTCCATCTATGATCATTCCTTGGTTATAATGATTGAAAAAATTAATCATACACTATCTTCTAATTCAATCATGACCTTTGATGAATTTGATATCAATACTATGCTTATTTTAGATACATTGTACATTCTTGTTTCTATTAATCACATACCCATACGAGTTGTTGTGTTCGATTCTCCAAATAAGGACAATGTTTTTGCTCTCACTCTGCTTTAGTCTTTGGGCATTCTTATAAACAATATTACACTTTATACAAATCCTTTCTACCATTGCATCACTCTACCTATAAATATTGACCCTATTAATAACTTAGTTCCATTCTTGGTGGCTTTTACTCTCACTTCTAGGTCCCATGCGGTTAGGTATCCCTTGGATATATAATATTAGGTATATTCCCTCAATTATACATCAAAATGTTAAGATCATCCATAATCAAGGGGTTATCAACGTTAGAGGTATCCCCTTGGAGGTTGCCCCCTCCTAGCGTGCCTAGTTCTCCTTTTGCATTTCTTCCTCATGGTACTTTTACGAGATAGATCTAAGATTACGCACAATGTCTCTCATGTCCCTAACACTTCTACATTACTCCCTAGGCCAGTACTCTTGCACTTTATTTCCAATTATGTGGTCTCTGCTAGGTCTTATTTTCACACACTTCCTCTCTTGGTGTTGGTCCTCTTAGGTCTCCCAATAGGGCTTCGATTGAATGTTCTACATACCATGCACTTAGATCTCCTCATAGGATTATAATCCCTTACAATTTGTCTCACCATTATCATTCCCCTAGGAGCTCCTATCAGACCTCTAGTGCACATACTACCCCCATAGATTCTCATCACCCTCCTGGCATTTGCCACACTCATTCCTATAGTCCACCACATCAGCACCACTATGTGCATGTTAGTGTTACATCTACTCAAACTTTTTTTTTGAACATGGTACTACAACATTCCCGCTATATTTATATCACCATTAATGTCGAATCTCCATCTTCTATAACATCTTCTTCACCTCCTCAAGAGTATCTAATTGGATAGCTCTCTCCACACCCACATATTTTGTACATATCTATTCACTAAGATAATATAAAAACATTCAAGTATTTATAAAACTACAAAATTAGGACTGTGCATCTTACTTACATTATTATCACTTCAAATTACACATGTTTTTTTCACTTTTATTGGATAGATAAAATGTTTTATTCATTTACACACATGTGTTCACTTGGTCTATTGATTTGGATGCGGGACACATAGATTGGTACATTATTATAGGAGCACTCATGTTTCCTTCCATTATGATCATTGTGGGGAAATTCCACCACATTGTATAGGTGTTATTCTTCTATTATAGTTCATTTACACTTCCTCATCTATGTTTAATTATCTACATTGGGGTAAGTGTACCAAGTTAGGGGGCCAAAAGGGGGTCTTAAGTGGATGCATTTTTCTAAAAAATGAAAAATTCAACTTGTATGATTTTTTTTTTGAAATAGTTACACTCAAGATTGGAAGATGTAGTGTACACATGAATCATAGAATTTTGAGTTTAATTTCTAAGCTACTAAATTTTATTGAAAATGGATAAGTTTAAGTGGGTCAAATAACTAAATTACCAACAAGTGCTCCTATTTTTTTGTTAAAAAACATAACAAAGTGAATTTCGTGTCCCCGCCATATTTTTAGCACCATTTAGTAGTTTTGAAAAAAAAAAATGGTAGAAAGATAACTAGGAGCATCTAGTTTGTGCTAGAAAAAAAGATTTTTTTAGCAAATATTTATTTTTTTATGATTTTTCTAGTATAGAAATTTTATATTTTGAAAACTAATAGAGATCCAACCATGCCCCTAACTACCTCAAAAAATATTGAAAATTAGATTTTTTTAATATGTATATAATTAGGCCTAGTTTGTGCTAGTATATTTTTTTCAATTTCGATGACCCAAAAAAAAGATACACGATGAAAGATAGACATATTTAAACTTCAAAAAATAGCTATAAAAAGGCATAGTTAGAAAATAAATAATATGGAAACCTTATATTAGTCAAAAAAATTGAAAAATTATATTTTTAGAAAGAAGAAACTCTGCTCTACGTCGTGGTATAATTTTTTTAAAATGAATCGATTGTTTTATGTTGATTTATCATGGAGGAAGTGGCATTTTTACATTTTTCTACAAAAATGTGTTATTTGTTGTGTTTGTGTAGGTCCATGCCTCAGGCTTAGGGATCCAAACCAGATCCCAAGCCTTGAGGCATGGCTTGGAAAAAGTGAAAATGTAAAATGCGTATGCACTATAATGTATACGCATTATTTATAGTATTAACATTTTATATGCTTTTGGCATGCTTCTATCTACAAAAATAAATGTTTAAGTATAAGTTTTTCATTTACTATTATTTAAATTTTATTATTTCTTATACTTTAAGTTTAAGTTAGTAAATATAAGGAATTAGGGTCACTCGCACCTAATGGAACTAGTCTCATAGCTCCATTAGTCATGATTTAGGAGATAGTTTTTTTATATTATAATCTAGTCAGTACATAGGTAATTTTAGGATTTCAACATTCAGCCTATATCTTTTAGCATTTAAATTCTACAATCGAAACCCTAAACCCTAAACCTTAAATCCTAAACTATGATCCCTAAACCCTAAACCTTAAACCCTAAATCCTAAGCCCTAAACCCTAATCCTTAAATATTCATCCCTTACCCATGAGCCCTAAACCCTAAACCTTGAGCCTTAAGCCCTAAACCCTAAATGCTAAACCCTAAACCATGAACCATGATCCTTAAATGTTAAACCTTAAACCCTAAACCACGAAAACTAAATCCTAAACCATAAACCCTAAACCCTAAACATTGAATCCTAAACCCTAAATCCCGAGCCCTAAGCCCTAAATCGTAAACACTAAACCCTAAACCCTAAACTTTGTGACCTAAACCCTTAAACCACCACCATGATCTACCTAAACCCTAAACTATAAACCCTAAAAACAAAATAATAAATCCTAAACCCTAAACCCTAAATCCAAAGCCAGGGCTCTAACCCCTAAACCTTAAACCAATAACTCCGAACCCCAAACCCCAAACCTTAAGCCATAAACCATGAACCATGAACCCTACACCATAATCCTAAAACCATAAACCCTAAACCTTAAGCCTTGAACCCTACACCCTAATCCTTGAGCCCTAAACCATAAACCTTAAACCCCGAACCCCGAGACCTAAACCTAAATCCAGAGCCCTAAGCTCTAACCCCTAAACCTTAAAACCTGTAACTCCAAACCCCGAACCCCGAGTCGTAAACCCTAAACCATGTACTCTAACCCCTAAAACCTACAAACCTTGAGCCATGATCCCTAGACCATAAACCTTAAACCTTAATCCCTAAATGTTAAATCCAAAAGGTCCGAACCCTAAACCATGAACCATGAACCATGAACCATGAGCCCTAAATGCTAAACCCTAAACCATAAGCCCTAAACCCTAAAAACTAAATCTTAAACCCTAAACCCTGACCCCTAAACCCTAAACTCTAAACCCTAAGCATTAAATCCTAAATCCTAAATCCTAAACCCTAAACCTTAAACCCTAAACCTTAAGCCCTAAACATTAAACCCTAAAACTTGAGCCCGAGCCCTAAACCTAAACCTAAACCCTTAAGGTCATCAACCCTAACCTTGAGACCTAAACCCTAAATTATAAACCCTAAAACAAAAATAATAAACCTTAAACCCTGAACACTAAATCCAAAACCCTAAACCCTAAACCATAAACCTTGAACCCTGAGCCCTGAGCCCTGAGTCGTAAACCCTAAACACTAAATCCAAAACCCTAAGCTCTAACCCCTAAACCTCATATATTTCTAGTAGGTCTCATGAGTGAGTTCATCTTTTTGAATATCTTAGGACCATATTTCCTAGTCTTGTGCCTAGAACCATCATTAAGTCTACTTTTACAACTACCTTGTTTATGAGAGGTGGGAATTTCCCTCCTTCAAAATATCAATAGATGAAAGACATAAAATTTTGATGAATCTCTTTGAATTTTGTTCCTATGAAGTTGATGAACCCTTTTCAGTTGAATACTCTCTGTCAATACTAATAAGAATGGGTAAGACACAAAACATTACAATGAGTGAAATAGTTTGCATGCAATGGGAAAAAGAAGATAGCTATATTAGGTAACATTTATTTGTACCAAATTGTTCTTGGATATCTATAATTTCCCTCCTTTAAAATATTAGTAGATGAAAGGCATCAAATTGTGATGACTCCCTTGAATGTTCTACCTACGAAGTAGATGAACCCTTTTTAGTTGAATACTCTCTGTCAATACTTATAAGAATGGGTAAGACATAAAACATTACTGTGAGTGAATGGGTGAGCCTAATCCATGAGCCTTAAATCCTAAACCCTAACCCCTAACCCCAAACCCTAAACCTTGAGCCTTAAACCCTAAACCCTAAACCTTGAACCCTGACCTTTAAACCTTAAACCCTAATTCCTAAACCCTAAACCGTAAATCATAAATCCTCAACCCTAAACATTAGACCATAATCCTTGAACCCTAAACCCTAAAATCTAAGCCCTAAATCCTGAATCCTTAACCCTAAAACCTAAACCTTGATCCTTAAACGTTAAACCCTAAACCTCGAGCCCTAAACCCTAGGCCCTTAGCCCTAAGCCCTAAGCCAAAACCCTAAACCCTGAACCCTCAAACATAAACCATCAACCCTAATCCCTAAAAACTAACCCCGATCCCTAAACCCTAAACCCTCAACTCTCAACCATAAACCTTAAGACCTCAACCCGGATCCCTACACCCTAAACCTAGAACCTTAACCCTAAGCCCTAAATCCTAAACCTTGAGCCCTATACCCCAAACCCTAAATCATATACCCTCACCCAAAGGAAAGTCCGATAAGATCATTCGGCATGTTTCAAAGTGTGTAGGGAATAGTGTCTAAGGTGATCGATCAACTCATTTAGTTTTGATGAGAGACTACTTCATCTGAAGGCCTAAAAAGGCATTTTTGGCCATTCTGTAGCTAATTGAACACCCTTCAGAATAAGATAAAATGAGCTAGTCATGTCACTGAGGTATCAAGGACCATCATGTGTGAAGTATTAAGGCATTGTTTGTCTCCATAAGAGACATATGAGAAAAAACATGTATGAGAATCATGAATTTGATTCCATGAAAGGATGCTTTTAGAGATAGGAAAGGTGAGGGGATGATCTTTATATGGAGCACCATGTTTCTAATAATGAGCAATCATCTGAGTTCACTTGATGCAATTCACTTGGTACTATTTGTAAAAACTCATTCAACACCTAGTAGTGTTATCACACCTTAAGGAGGAGGCACATTACAATCACCTCATTTTGGCCATAGGATATGAATCCCATTTAGGGAACAATCCTCTATCTACAAAGTGAGAATCTCTTTTTAGTAAGAAGTACACAAACATCATATAGCTGATTCATGGTCACTAAAGTGAATTATGGACCAAATTTAAAAATTGGTACCAATTCAAGTAGTGGTAGGCCAAAATCCAATTTAGAAGGTCAAAAACCTAAAAAATGACTATATACTTTCCTAAAAAAAAGACCAACTACAATATATATGCCCTGAAAGTTTTAGGTCCTTTGTTGAAATCCTAAAAAATGAGTAAGTATTGACCAAAATAGATTTTGAAAAACTATCTTCTAGATTATAATTGTTGGAGCTACGGGACCATTTCCATTAGGTGCAGAGTGACCCTATTTTCTTATATTTACTAAAATAAATTTAAAGTATAAAACATTTATTTTTATAAGTATAAGACACCCAAAAACACATACACATTGCATACTATACAGAACGTGTATGCATTTTAACTTCTCTAAAATGCATACGTGTTTTTACTTCTCTAAAACACATATGTGTTTGGCTTCCTTAAAATGCATACACATTATAAGTTCGGTAATTACCAAACCAAAAAAATTAAAACGTGTACGCATTTCATCGGTTTTAAGGTTTTTGTCCACTTTTTGGCCCCCCAACTTCGTGCACTTACCCATTATGTACTTTATTATTTTCATACTAACAGAACTAACACATGTGTCTTGTATAGCATTGGAATATATTGTTTCACATATTTCACTCATCTTGGCTACTACATGATATTATTATGTTTTGACACTCTTGTTTAATGTACATGTGCTTGTATATGTGTGTTAATGCTTTCTTATTTTCCTTGATTTTGGCCTATGTGCCTTAAGTATTTTGTGACACCATGGGTGTCTCATGTTTTTGGCATCATTTCTCTCTTGTTTTTAATTGTTTTCTCATGTTTATAGTTCTAGAGGCCTTGATTGTCTTGCAACACCGTGGGTGTCCCATGTTTTCAGGCCCTAAGCCTTTTGCATGATTTTTATGTCATTGTTTGTAATTTGATGCATTGATGATGTTATTGTTTGCTCCTACATGTATTGTTTCTACTGGTTGCTTTAGTTTCTACTAGCATTGATTTTGTTGTGCACCATGGTTTCCACCATGCATAAATGCCTTTGATTTTGTAGGAAAAGGTTCTATAAGGTGGCCACCTCTTCATCACTTTACACAACTTCTCAAACATCTCATTCAATAGTACATGCCTACTTATTTTGAGCCACATGCTCAAATTGATTTTTGCAAATGCCTCAAAAGAGGGGAAATCTAGTGGGTTTATTCTACATTTTCTTTAGATACATACAAAGTTCTAGGGTAAATGTAGGTACATACATGGTATAAACACCCACAAATACATTCATACATGTTTTTGACTAGGGGTGATTTTAGTAGGTTTTTCAACATATTCATATTTCCACCTATGTATATAGGTTTTATGTAATTTTTATATCCATGATAAAATTTTAATATCACTATAGGGCGCATGAAAGTTTTCATTCCTTCTTTACATCAACACTTAGCTTCAGGATCGTGATCGAAATCTTGGGGGCATGGATCTCCTTCCTAGTTCAACATTGTTAACACATTTTCAACATATTTTAGTATTTATCTCATTTCATACTCATTTGTTTAGCATATGGGGAGAGTTTGGGGGCACCTATTCTCTTTTGTACTATATGTCCTTATTTTCAAAATCAGGTCTAGATTTGTCTACATGGTGTGATTTGTGGGTTTATGTAAGGAAATGAAGCAACTAAGGGCTTCGTGGATAAGATTTCCTCTCCTATTACACTTAAAAGGGAAGATATCAGATTTTTTGAATAACTTTGGTACATAGTCTTCTTCCTTCACATGGGTACATTTGTACCTCTTTCTTATTTTCTCTCTTTCATATTTTTGTATTGCATTACATGAACCTAACACTCCAGTCTCTCCTCGAGAATCGATTGGGGACTTATCACCCCTACTTCTTTAGGGAAGTTCAACAAATACAAATCTCTAAGAAAAATTAAAGCATGAGAAAACAGGTGTATTATTTCCTTTTGCATCTTTTCATTTCACATTTATGCAAATACAAATATTTTCTATTACATGTTTTATTTGAGTCACAATCAATTATTTATAATGAGACATTAACTACAAAACAAACATTCAAGCAAAGGAAAAACATGTTTACACACTCACGAATATTTTTCTTTAAGCATGTAATTTTCAATTTCATACTTAAAGGGGGTAAACGTAGACACTCAAATCTGTTAATTTACACTTTAGTAACCCTTTATTTGACTATGCAGTCTTGTTATGATAAATACAAATCCTTCGTTCCCGCTTAGCACTTTTTAAGGTCCAATGTTTAGTTTTTTATCCTTTCACACTGACATGTTGACACATTATAAGAATACAATGCACAAAATCAATAGAGAAAAATCATTCTATCAACTCTAAACATATTTTGGCATATTATCTACTCCTAGTCAGGATCTTATAGTTTGGTTGGGAATTTATATTTGGTATTGACCCATCTCTACGGTCTTGAACCGACATGTCCTCCAACTTTGATTTCAAATTGACATCTTTCATTGGGTCTTATACTTCATATGAGTTGTCCTTTCTTAGATAAATCATCTATGAAACCCTATATAAGCAAGTATACATTACCTCATTTGTTAACTTATAAATCCTAAGGTAATGCACTAGAGCATCATTTCATACACTTTTGAAAGGCATCCAAATCTTCCTAAATCCTGCAATAGCACATATGAAGTCATTAGGGAAAAACTCGCATCAAGTCCGAAGCTATAAACCGGAGTTAAGGTAGTCATATCTCTCATCTACAAGCACCTAAACATCATCTCTCTAATTATTTTAGTAATATCTAAGTAAAAAAAAGAACGGTCAAAGAAAATGTCAAATTTAATTGATCTATATAGATATTAGATGTTAGGTGGAGAAGGACGTGCGGTTTGAGGCCTCTTTAGAGTAGTGCCAATGTTGGCAAAGTGAAGAGGTGCCCACAACCCTTATAATGTTTGTTTTGTAGTACTCTTCATCCATGGCTAGGGTTTGAGATGGTGATCATTCCATTCATAGAGACTCAATATATGTGCAACAACTAGGGTTTGACAGTGACAAATAATTACGAAACACAAATAAATATAGGAAGACAACCAACCCTGCATAGGTTGTAAAATTTTACTCATAAAGATGTCAAAAAACCCGTCACGGAAGGGTCGGGACCATACAATACGGTCATATTAGTTTGTTATGGTTCCACCTTGGGTTGATTTATAGTTCCAGTTCCATTTATGAAGTTCATTCAGGTCTATATCTCCTAGTCTCATTATTGCAGTCTCGAATCTCCAAGAAGTCATCCGGAATCAACTAAGTTCCTTCATACATTTATTTGAGATTTTAATTGCATGTTAGGTTTATTAGTGTATGTTAATTATTTCTAATTGATTTGAGTTGTAAATTAGAGTTAGTATGTATATTGTAACATCTTTGTAAGATATAAATTCAACTCTAACTTTTTATACAACCTCACTAAATTGACCTAAAATGTAATTAAGGGTTAAATAGATACAACACTGATCCGAGTATGAATAGGGACCCACACATTTGTTCATCTTCCATACCTATATAAATATGGTTTTACATAGGATTGACCCATAAGTTTTATAGGATAATCAACAACCTAAACATCAAGATGGTTTTAATAGGACAACCAATAACCTAAAAGGATAGTTTCACCTCGATAATCACCAACCTTAATACAAGGATCGTGATGCTACAATACTCTTTGTGTTATCTTTCTTACTTCATTTTTCAATTATGGGAGTACATTAGAATTATTCTCACTTACTAAAAATGTGAAAAAAATGTACCTCTGTTCATATTCTCCATAACACCAAACTAAAAACACAAAAAAATGTGAAATGAGGAATAAGTGTCGTCACTTCTTATAGCCATGGTTTGTGATCATTGTTACTCTATCCTACATATATAAACCAGTTCTTCTACCATTGGTCACTAATCTTGGCATTTGTTTGTTTCCATGCACTTTATTCATGATTACTACATTGTGTGGTCCCATCGCTAGTGGATTGCGAGAGGACGTTGATTGACTTCCAACCTTCGATGCCTCCATCCTCTAATAGGATCAATGCTTACTCAACAAAATAGAACTTGAAGCTCAATCATTACCAAATTATGTTTATTTTTATAATTCTACCCCATAATGTGAAACAACTTGGATGTCGTCTTCCACTAAAAATACATCGAGTTTGCAAAAAAATATTTGACTTTTTTTTACTATGACGATACATCCTTTGATGAAATGATAGTAATATACCACTTTTGACAATTACTTGATAAACTTGACAATTTTGAGTGTAACTCTTCTGAATTTTGATAACATCTTGATACATTAAATGACTCAAGTAAAAACACAGTGGAAAAACTGTATTCATACATGATAAGATGAGTGTATCGATGTTAGGACTGTACATGTGTCCATAAGCACATTCTTCAAACTGATTGTGAATTTGGGAAGAAAAGGAAACAATGGGAGATCGCAATGAGCTCGAGAAGTGAGTCACCAATGCTGAGTTGCATAATGAGCATAGATAACCAAAAGAAATATAGTTTGAATACAAGGAAGAGACAACGGATGACTGAGAAATCAAGAAAAATAGCAGGTAGGACAGGCGATGATATTGTCCGAATGAAATGAAGAAATATGACCAAGAAGATCTGTAGATATTTGTAACCAATGGATAAGCTAGCCATGATACGATGGAGATGATAGGGAACAAAATTAATGCATATGATGTTATTGTAACCCATGTTGGTGGATGGGAGATCTATAACCAATGGAAATTTTCAACTATGCCCAGATCCTCCTTGCTGGAAATCTTCTTCGCAGACATCAAAGCATGAGGGAGAAAATTCGATCCTAATATACAAGATCCATGCAAAATAATAGATGAGAAGATTGGTACATATGAAAATAATTACAGGTCAACAGTAGCTTATATAAATGATTAAATCAATAAATCACCCTACAACAAATTTATCAGCAAATAATTTTTATAGAATGGGAGAACAAACATTAATGGAGTTACTTTGTAATCATTATTTTTCCATGTAGATGGAACATGCTTAATACTAAATGTGAACTTTGGTTCAGACTTGCACAAATAAAATATATTAAATTTCTTAACATTTGAATAGCCCGTACATATAGGCAATACAAGGGCTATAAACAAGGAGTTTGTTATATCAACTTTCCCCACAAATCTCTCTATGTTGTTTTTTACGTAAGTATTTGTATTAACAAATCATATGGAAACAATAACTTGTTAATATCACACAATATGATACACCAACAAATATTGTACGTAATAACAAATTGAATCCATTCATGTGGAGCACTAATATTGTATGTAATAACAAATTGAATCCATTCATGTGGAGCACTAATATAGGATATTCCTAATATGATGTGTGTTCCATACCTCCTTTCTCCTTCAAATAATTGACGCAAATGACATGTGGTTCATATGTGTCTTCTCGAAAGAAAAATGACTTTTGCATACATTTTATCCAACATTTTCTCCACATATGAACTTCTCCTCCCTAAATACCCTTCTTCACCACCCCTCTTTCTCCTGCAATATTTCACTCCTTCAATTTTATGTTCTTTGACACATCCCCTTTGACATCTCCATTGCATTGTTGATATTTGCATTGTTGATATGCAATTGTTAGTATGTAAGTGGTGACATCAATCAAATTAGTAATAATAAACAAAAATGTTAAATATTTCATTACATGGTCAATATTTCAATGTAAAATAAGAAAATGAAAATTATATCATCATATGAGAGTTAATATTTAATTGGGTGGTCATTCAATCGATGATATCAATCAAAACAATAATATTGAAAATAATAATTTAAAAAATAATAATAAATATTCCATTGGGAAGTGAATGTTTCAACTCTTATATTATGTAGACGTTTGAGTATAATAATTAATGTAGCTTGTACCTTTTGATATCACAAGAATATTATGTTCAATAATAATTCCCCTTGACAAAGTTTTGTGATTCTTGGTCCCCCATATGTTTTCCATTTCAATCAATGACAAAAAGTTACAAGGTCATCTAAAATTAAGAGACTTGTTTAGAGTTTGAGGGTCATCCACAATTTTCAAGAAAATAAGGAAGCTAGGGTTTTCATGAAACAAAATAATCCCTATAGAAAGTGATTGTAGACATCTGAATATACAACATTGATCTTAAGAAATACGCAATTTTTTTACAAAATTCAAGATCTATATCGAATAGTAGAGGGTGAAATTAACCCCTATGAGTAGAAATGTCTAGCGTATTTGTCTAGCATAGCCAATTATGTCCTCCTCTCGGTTTTGGTCCCATATATTCTCCTAGTAACACAATGAAATTCTACACAACTCATTTTTACACTTCCATATTATTGTTGTTTCATTTTATAAGTTTTTTGGTGAATATGTTTTAAACCTTAGCTCGTATTTTCATCTATGAACATTCTAGATTTTAAATGATCAAAATAATGATCAAGAGATGTTTCTAGAATCTATGTGTTTACTATATATCACTATATTTATGATTTTAGATCATAATTTAACATTTAATATTTATCTCAAGATTAGGTTAAATACGAGCTTTAATATTCCAACCACCCACTCTTCAAGATTACAAAAATACAATATAAATTTAGATCCCTCTCTTATTACTAAATTTTATTTTTTTAATACATGCCTTAATCATTTTGTGGTGATTCAGAGGATCAACAAATACTAGTGACTTGAAGTTTCAAGAGAAAAGCTCTAACACGATGCTAGCATCATTGATCAACCTCATATGGTGAAGCATACACCAAGCCTTCAATGCATGTTGCGGGTGAATCATAGGATTTGAACCCACGACCTAGGCCACCTATAGCAATGGCTAAGGCAAGAGTGAGCCAACCCTAGAGGATTTAATACATAACTTATTATTAAATAAAATATAACTCAAGTTGCATCTTCACTTGTTTCGCGACTCTAAAATCTTCAATTGTATAATGAAATTACACTTTATAGTATTAATTTTCTCTAAATCGTTGTTCTATTACATTTTATCAAATGATTAAAAACACATTTTTGTAAAACATTATTAAAAATAGATTTATTTCTTTAATTTTATAGAGTGTGTATACTAATTGTGTAAAGAGTTAAAACCTTGTACATTAACATTTTTTTGTACTAATTTATTTGACATTTTTAATTCTAATTTGAATTTATAATAGCATTTGACGATCAACTCAAAAAATATATATAAAAGAATGTGGTAGTGACAAAATAACAATAAAAATAATAATAATAACAAGAGTCGCAATGCGGCAAGTTCTTACCACGTACTATTGTTGTTTTGCAGGTTGTTGTAGAAAATAAGACAATGTGGCATGATTTATTTATATCATTTTTTAAATTCTTGTTAAAAATAATATGAAATAGTCATAAGAAACTTTGTAGCCAATTAGAATTTGTGTCATGCTTTCACTTTCAGAATAATAGTTATTATATATGGTCAAGGAGTATACTAGTAGAAAAGTTATTACTACTAGAAACGAACTTGGCAATAAAAATCATTGGCATTTTGAGAGGTAACAAAAAGAACTAGTGTCCATAATCGCATAAATATGATGCATGAATAATTGCAATAATATAACAAATAAGCAATGAAATCAACGAATTTGAAGAGGGATGATTAGTTAGGAGGATAACCTTTGTTTTTGCTCAATTGTTGAACATTTACAATAATGTTGTTATGATTCAACATGAATTTAATGTTGTTATGATATTTGTAACTAAATATGATATGATGGAGCTGACAAAGAACAAAATGAATGAATATGATGTTATTAGAACCTATGTTGGTGGTTGGGAGATCTATAGCCCACCGGAGATTTCCATGTATGTTTAGATCCTCCTTACCAAAAATCTTCTCAGCAGCATCAAAGCATGAGGGAGAAAAATTGATGCCAATATACAAGATCCATGCAATAATAGATAAGAAGATAATTTGTGCATATGAAAGATTGGTGCACACAAATGATTAAATCGATAAATCACCCTATAACAAATTTATCAGCAAATAATTTTAATAGAATGGGACAAAAATTTTTAATGGAGTTAGACTATGTAATCATTATATTTTCATCATAGGTCAAACATGCTTTGATACTAAATGTGAACTTTGGTTCAAGCTTGCACATATAAAATATATTAAACTTCTTTCGTTGTTCATAACATTTGAATAGCTCATACATATAGGCAATACAACTTCTATAACAAGGAGTTTGTTATAGCTACTCTCCCCACAAATATCTCTATGTGGATTTTTACGTGAGTATTTTTATTAACAAATCATATGGAAACAATAATGTGCTAATATCACATAATGTGATAAACCAACAAATATTGTACATAATAACAAATTGAATCCATTCATGTGGGGCACTAATATAGGATATTCCTAATATGATTTGTGCTCCACACCCCCTTTCTCATTCAAACAATTGACACAAATGACACGTGGTTCATATGTGTCTTTCCTAAAGAAAAATGACTTTCACATAAGTTTGCCCCAACATTTTCTCTACTTATGAACTTCTACTCCCGAATACCCTTCTCAACTACCCCTCTTCGTACTCCTTCAATTTTAAGTTTTTTTAACACATCCCCATTGCATTATTGGTGTGTATTTTCTAGTGTTTAAGTCGTAGTTAATAACTCAATGACATCAATCAAAATAGTAATAATCAATTAAAATGTTAAATATTTCATTACATGGTCAATATTTCATTGTACAATAAGAAAACAAAACTTATAGTATTATCTTACAATATTTATTTTGGTGGTCATTGAATTGATGATATCCATCAAAACAATAATATTGAAAAAAATGAAAAATAATAATAAATATTCCATTGGGCAATGAATGTTTCAACTCTTATATCATGTAGACGTTTGAGTATAATAATTAATGTAACTTGTACCTTTTGCTATCACAAGAAGATCCTGTTCAATAATAATTCCCTTAACAAAGTTTTATGATTCTTGGTCTCCCATATGTTTTCCATTTCAATAAGAAAAAAGTTATGAGGTGGTCTGAAATGAAGAGACTTGTTTAGAGTTTGAGAATCATCCATAGTTTTCAAGCAAATAAGGATTCTAAGGTTTTCGTGAAAAAGAATAATCCAAAAATCAGTTATAGAAAGTGATTGCACACATTTGAATATAGAACATTGATCTTAAGAAATAAGCTGCAAACATTTTACAAAATTCAAGATTTATATCAGACTTGTATCCAGGGTGAAATTAATCCTCATGTGTAGAAATGTCTAGCGTATTTACCTAGCATAGCCAATTATGTCCTCCTCTCAGTTCTAGTCCTGCAAATTGTCTTAGCATGCAATGACACTCTACACAACTCATTTGTACACTTCCATATTATTGTTGTTTCGTCTTATCCAATTTTTGGTGAATATGGTATAAACCTTAAGTCATGCTTTCATCGATCAACATCCTAGAATTTATATAGTCAAAATAATGATCACTATATGTTTCTAGAATCTACGTGTTTACTATTTTCACTATATTTCTGATTTGAGATCATAAATTAACATTTAATATCTATCTTAATTAGGTTAAATCCTAGCTTTAATATTACAACCACCAATTCTTCAAAATTAAAAATTCAATATAAATTTAGATCCCTTTTTTATTACTAAATTTTATATTATTAATACATACCTTATTTATTTTTGTGGTAATTTGGAGGGATCAATAAATACTAGTGATTTGAAGCTTGGAGGAGCGAAGATCTAATTTATGAGGCAAGTACCACCGATCAACCTCATTTGGAGCAACATACACCAAGCCTTCAATGCATGTTGTGAGTGAATCATAGGATCTCGAACCCATGACTTGGGTAACCTATAAAGCAAAGGGCCGAGGCCGAGTGAACCAACCCCGTGAGGATTTAATACATACATTAGTATTAAATAGAATATAATGCTTTATATCATCACTTGTTTCTACAACTCTAAAATCTTTATATGTACAAGTAAAATTACACTTTATCAAATTTCTTTTATCTAAATAATTGTTCTATAACATTTTATCAAAGGATAAAAAACACATGTTTATAAAACATTATTAAAAAAGTATATTTTCTTTAATTTTATGGAGTCAAGATACTAATTGTGTCAAGAGTTAAAAACCTTGAATATTAACACTTTTAGTACTAATTTAATAGACATTTTTAATTTGAATTTGAATTTGTAATAACTTGTGGAACGATCAACTAATTTTTTTTTAAAGGATGTGGTAGTGACAAAATAACAATAATAATAATAATATTAACAGAGTCACAATGCAACAAGTTCTTGCTTTAGTGTAGTTGTTTTGCATTTAGCATAGCAAATAAAACAGTGAGGCATGATTTATTTATATCATTTTTAATTGCTTGTTAAGAATAATATGAAATAGTCATAAGAAACTTTGTAACCAATTAGAATTTGTGTCATATTTTACCATTTACAACAATATTTATTATATGGTCGAGGAATATATGTATAGTAGAAAAGGCGACTACTACTAGAAATGAAGTGGATGATAAAAAAGCATCGACATTTTAAGAGGTGAGGATAAAAACTAGTGTCCATAACCACATAAGTATATGGTAAAGAACTTTGCTTTTTTAAAATGAAAAACACACTTTTATATTAATAAAACAATATATACAACACCATTCGTACAAAAATGGGTGGAAAAGTCACACCCTGAATGTCAAAAGTGACATCAAGCTAAAAATCCTCGAGAGAGGCAAGTCACAACCCAAAAATTCCTAAATAAATAGTGTGAGCTTTAAAAAAAAAAAGGAAGCACAATCAAGCAAAGAATCGTGAACATGGAAGCGGTAAGGGGGAGGGGGACTATCAAGCTTGTCACCCCAACCCGAACCAGAGGGGTGAGCCTCATCAGAAATAGGATCCCACCCATCCCATCCATTATCTTTCTTATCACTAGAATTTTCATCAAAGCAAGGAGAAATTGTCAACATGAGCCGAGGAAACTTTCCTGTTTAGGAGAGATCCAAACAGAGCCACCCATCGAAGGAAGCATAGGCAAACGTGGCCGAGAGCGGGGAGATCTCCGCTAAGGAGATGGACTCCTGACGTCAATGGGCTTGCCCCCTACCGTGGCTAAGAGGCAGAGAGCCGCGAGGCGGAAGCGACGAAGACAAATGACGACGTGGGGGCACATCCAGTGAAACCCAACTTACAACACAAGGGGTCGAACCCCAGTGGTCGAGGAGGTGCTAGAGATGCTCCATCTCGAGCCCGACCTTCTCGGCCCGATTTTGAATCGATGCATGACTTTGGAAATCATAGCCACTTTATTAGTAACAGAGAAATCATAATCAAGTGTATCACTATTAAAAATGCATTATTTTTATCTTTCCATATAGTAAATAATATTTCAGTTCTAAAAATGTGCCAAATTGTGTTGTAAATTACAGGTAGTATGGTCGAGTCCCCCTAGAAGAGCCATTTTCTAGGAGAAAAAATCCAGAGAAAAGGGTTGGAAAAGGGTATGAATCCATCTCCAAGCCGTTTGCGCCCAAGGAAAAACCAAAAAATGTGCTTAATAGTTTTCATCTGCTGACAAGACAAACAAAGTGGGATGAAACCCCAGATGGATGAGTTGAGTGCCAGCCGAAAGGCCTTGATGAAGGATGCACCATAGAAAATGGGCTTTCTTGGGCTTGACATGAGTAGACCAAACCCTCTGAAAATGTTGAAACCATACAAAAGCCGAAGAGGAAAGGCACCAACGTCTATTAAGTGTAGCAAAATCAATCACTTTAGGAGCCAACAGAGAATAGCCGAGGGAGGGCTTGTAGTGGCAAAAAGGCATAAAGCAATAAGCCAATTCCAATCACGCCACCAAGGAACACCAGAGGTAAGCCCAATTTTATGCAAGTATTCATCAGGAATACATTCAATCAATTGTCGGATAGGCTCTGCATCAGTAGGAAGAAGTTGAAATTTTAAAGCAATAACATCCCAAGAAAGCCAGTCTTTGGAATGTTTGTAGAACAAATCCCCAATAAATTTAATTCCCTTTTATACAATCTAAGAGCTTTAGACTAGGGGGCTAATGCAAGAGGTGTGTCTTGGAAAGAAAACACAGGGACCACCAAAGAGATAAGGAATTAATAGAAAGACTAGATTTGAAACCATCACCCACCCAAACTAGATTAGGCTTGAGCAACTCCCATGCCTTCCAAATACTCTGCAAGATAAATGATCCTTTAACCTTAACAACCATTGGACAAAGCAATAAAGATTGAAAATTAAGGCCTTTCCAAGTGAGCCTACCCAAGGGGACCCCCTGACAAATTTCATGCCGAATAAGCACCTTCCAAGATTCATTGCCCTCTAAACTGCGTAAAATCCATTTAACAAATAAGGATTTTCCCTGAAATTTGATGTCAACCAGACCTAAGCCCCAACTTATTTAGGCATACACAAAATTTCCCAAGTCACCCTATAGAAACCCTTGTGCCCTTTAGTGTTGGCCCACGTAAAGTCCTAGAGCGGCTTCTCAAGTTTGGCATAAGCAACAATAGAGGGAGCCCAACAAGAAGAATAATAAACATGTGTGGTAACCAACACTTTGGAGCATATTTGAAAATTACCTACTAAGGAGAGAGGCTTAGAGATCTAATAGGAAATTTTGCATTCAACTCTCTTAACAACATATGCCCAAAGTTGAGCAGATGTGGCCTGGAAGGAAAAAGGGATCCCAAGGAAATTTAAACTGCACACTAGGCTCAATCCAGCTCCACTTCATCTCTGAAAGCCAATTAGGCATGGGTAGTTGAGACTGCATGTAGCACTGAGTTTTATCCCACTAAATAACAAACCCTGAAGCAAGACAAAAATTGTCTAAACAATCTAGTGCTTGACACACAAATTTGGAGAAGCTCTGTGGGCAAGAAGATAATTCAAACCTTCAGCGGCCAACACATAAGGGGAGGGAGCCAGAGGGCATCCTTAGCGAATAAACTCGAAAAGGCCAAACTGGAAGATCGGGCCCCATTGATTGTGATACAAGCCCCAACATTCTGAAAGAGCATTTGAACAAACTGCACAAACCTAGGGCCAAAGCCAAGAGCTTGGAGCATGGCTAAAATGAAAGACCACTCAATCCTATCGTAAGCTTTAGCAAAATCAATCTTAACAAATAAAGTTTGTTGAGATGATTGACGAGCCCAATCCATACTTTCCTGCACAACAATGATATTATTAAGAATAAATTTGTTCTTAATGAATCCAGTTTGCTCACTTCTCACCATTAAAGGCAAGAGATTAACAATCATGTTAGCTAAAGCTTTAGCAATAATATTATAAGAAACATTAAGCAAGGTGATGGGTCTCTAGTTGGTAATTGCTTGGGATCCCCTGTTTTGGGTATGAACTTGATGTTGCCTTGATTAATAAGATCCTGCAACTTTGTTTTTAAGTAGTCATTATGTGAGATGTCTATTAGTGTTGGTGCCAATATTTTCAATAGGGGTTGAGAGAGTAAATTTTTTTGTCGGGAAAGACAGATAGGGGAAAGGGGCCAATATGTGAACATGGTCCAATAGTTGACATGATTATTGATCACACAATACCCAATAGTTGTTATAGTACAATGTAATAATTATTTATTTTTGACATAATAATTATGTAGAGTAGTCAATCACATCATGACATATAAGACCTCTCACCCATGTACAAATATAAAAATTCAAAGTTCAAGCAAAGGAAAGATAATGGCTAAAGATATGAACTACAAATGAAAAAATTCAAGTGTAACTCCAATTTATTATTTTAAATCAATTCAAAATATGGTTTTCCTTCAATTGAATATTCCAAAGAAAAATATAAATTACTACAAATATGAACTACATATTAGTGAAAAAATCACAATCTCATATAATAAACAATTGATTTATGTGACCCTCTTAAGATGTACCATTACTAGCCCCTCTCCCTAATACTTTTAAATCACATCATTTTAAATCTAGCCACTACACACTTAAATATGAATTTAATTATTTTACCAAAGATCATGGAATAAATATCCATTTAGGTCGGGAAATTTAAAGCCGCCAATTAAATACCCTTGGTTTACAAAAATATCTTCTTTAGAAAAAAAAAAAAAATTATGAAAATATCTTAGCAATCGTTCGGACCCAATGTTGACTACTGTAATGTGGATGGGTGTGTTTTATTCCAAAAAGGGTTAAGTCATTTATTTATATGACTTAATAATCTCTCCTCTTAATTATAATGGTGAAAGTGTGTTAGTATTAAGTGGGGACACCATTTAGCTGGGCCGCCACTTTACACCCTTTTTAAAAGTTTAATTATAAAATTTATATTGTTCGGACCCTTTTCTACTTAATGTGGATGTGTTAAATTAAGTCTTATGATATAATTTATTTAGAATGAATTGTTAGTAATCAATCAACCACCCTATTTAATAGGGTGATCCTCGAAAGGTGAGATTGAGAAAATTTATATTATTTGGTTATGTGGATGGGTTAAATTAAGTCTTATGATATAATTTATTTAGAGTGAAATGGTGTCATGTGCAACCGAATCAACCACCCTATTTAATAGGGTGATCTCTCTCAAAAGGTGAGATTGAGAAAAAAATATTATTTGAATATTGTTATGCAAGTGATTGTGGGACCCTTGGGTTAAATTAAGTCTTATGATATAATTTATTTAGAGTGAAACGGTGTCGTGTGCAACCGAATCAACCACCCTATTTAATAGGGATATCTCTCCGAAAGGTGAGATTGAGAAAAAAAATTATATTCTTTGAATATTGTTATGCAAGTGATTGTGGGACCCGTGAAGTGTACAATGGGAACGCCCAAGAGGATGCAGTGAAGAATGAAAAATGAGAAAGTGAAATAGAGGAAAAGGATGAGGGATGATGAAGAAGAGGTTTGATGAACAAAGTGAGGGTTCCACGCAGAGGAAGACTAATGAGACAAATCTTACAAAGACATGAGTGGGAGAAGAAAGCTAGGTGATACAGCTAATAGCCTTTAAAAACAATCTTGACATTTGCTAGTGGTATTTCCAAATTCAAAAATTGAGTCAAAAATTACAGTGTAAAATTATTGTCCAACCTAACAATATAGTTGAAAAACAATTCATATTCTATGTATAAATATGTTAATAAATATGACCAAAAACAATAAGGATATGTGATGCAAGAATTAGTCTTCAAAAACAATTCTTGCATCTATTGATGACCTTTCTAATACAGGATTTGCTTCACAAAGCAGTCTTAAAGCACCGTCCACCCCAGCATTATAGTTGAAAGATAGTTCATATAAATAAAACCAACAACAATAAGGCTAGGTGATTGAAGAATAAATTTTTAAACACAATTCTCACATCTGTTGATAACCTTTCCAGATCCAGAATTTGTTCCACAAATCGCAATCTAACGGCATTGTTGATGTACAGTGGAAACCTGACCATCATTATTTTCAATGCTGGAGCGGTCCTAAGAAAAAGCAGGATAGAGCCACATCACTTTCACCTAAAGAAGTTGTAGTATTAATATGGAGTTTTTTCAGCTACATTAGTGGAAGGATAAGTGCTGGTCCCACTTCATTAGGGACCAGCTCTTGACCCTCCCCCTGCATGAAAATATAATATATGGCTCATTAAACTGCAATTCTTCTTCTTCTTGACAATCAAAGCTGAAGAAAATTACTAAAAGGGGTTCTGGTGTAACAGTAAAATAAGTGATAGAATGATCCATGTTCAAAACCCACAACAGTTTTGACCTGCAATATGATAATGGGATTGCCCCCAACATCAACCCCCATTTTAATTAACTTTCTGAGAATACAAACATTAAAAAAGGAGGAGAATAAATTAGAGTTACTTGGAAAAACGAGTTGTGCATTAGGAGTTCTTCAATAGTAGGAAATTTGGTGACGAGGTGTATACTATGGCTAACAAAAGACTCCTTCCCCCAAATATAGGGTTGAAAATTCCACAACCTCATCCATGCTAAGTTAATTTTTATGACCAACCGCAACAATGAATCTAAATTGAATGTGTCTGCCTTAAAATGAGAAAATTTAATGTTAGTCAATCATAACTTGACATCTTCAATTTTTCCAAGTTTGGACATTGTTCTAGGAACCACTCAAATAGCGCGTCATTGTTAATAAAAACACAATGCAGATGACATGTCTTCAAGCATTTGAAGCTGCCAAAATCGATGGGCATCGAAATTTCCTTCCATATGAAATTTTTGAGGTACAAGTATTTGAGATGCTCGCTGACACAACCAAACATGGAGCTTGGAACATCAAAAATCTTTTGTCTTTGAGAACCGCATATAAATATCACCAAGAGAGATCTCTAATTTTTTCCCAGAATAAACATTTTCTACATTTTACCCAAAGGGTTTGATCAGAATTTTTGAAAATGAACCCTGTTGCCATACTTTGAATTTGTTTGTAAATTTGTAATGCTTTCTTTGTATGCATCACATTGCTTCTAAAATATTGCAATTTGATTGAAGGAAATATTGTCAAGGAATGTATTATAATGAATCTTTAGCTAGTCCTGAAATCAGTTAGCATTCCATCACAAAAAAAAAATCTATATGCCATTACTGTTTGGAGGGGTTAAGAACCAATTAGTGGAAAACATGATTTCTGCAATTTCTCTTTTACGGTGATTTGTACATCATTTTTTCTACTATAGGATAGAGAGATTGCCCCGAACCAATATTTAAGGATAAAACTAATAAAAGGGCTGTCATGTGGACCTTCAAAAATCAAGGGATGGTTATTCGTACGAACTTAAACCAAGTTGGGCATCGGATCAATAGTAATATGAGAAATTGAGTTGAAATTTGGCTTCGACTCTATTTGGGCTCTCTATTCCAATTTCATAAACAAGTCGGGTAGTTTAACCCAATCTTAGAAACAACTCAAATCAACTCTTCCCAAGAGTACAACCCACTATTGGTAAATGTCCCTATATTTTTTATAGTTCACCATAATTCACCTCTTTATGACTTGACTGAAACTCGAGAAATTCAAAGTAAAATGATTATTTGTATCAATCAATGTATGAAAAATGTAGACCCAAAAGTATATCAGTACAAAATTAACTTGAGAAGACTTGGAAGTGTGGTAATATATGCTTAATGGGATAGAGCTTCGAGGACCATCCCACTTGAAAACAAAAACATATCTTCAGAGAGTGAGGTAATTGTATCTATATTGCTCACATACAATGTACAAACTAAAAAATTCCATCATTAAAAAATTACAATTAAGATGCAAATACAATTGACCCAAAGAAGTACAAAATCTTAATAACAGTCTTTATCGAAAATAGTTAAAAACAAACACCTATCAAATGTACAAACTTGTTATTGCTAGAAAGAGATAAGAAGAACCATAGACTAAACCGTAATAGTAGATATTGCCAACAATTTTTTTCAAGAGTGCAGATTAAATGTACAAACATTAATACAAAAACAATATAGTCCAAATCTAAATTAAAATACCAAGACCAAATTTTTTTATTGTCTATATAAAAGACATACATGTGGGTACTACACACATAGATTAAGTCTTTAAAAATAATTCTTGTATTTGTGAGTGGCCTTTCAAAATTCTAAATTTGAGTCAAACAAATGCAGTGTAAGAGTATTTTCCAGCCTAACAATATAGTTGAAAAACAGTGCATATTCTATGTATAAATATGCTACTAAATATGACCAAAAACAAATAAGGCTAGGCGATGCAAGAATAAGTCTTTAAAAACAATTATTACATCTGTTAATGACCTTTCCTAATCCAGGATTTGTTTCACAACGCAGTCTGAAAGCACTGTCCACTCCAGCTTTATAGTTGAAAAATAGTTCAATCAATCGATGCCATGCACATATTGTACCTAACACTCAATGAGGATTAAATTAGATATGCATGTATGATGTGTGTGTTCCTGCAGTGTTAAATCAAATGATTTAACAATTCCCTTACTACTTTTATACAAAAGTACTCACAACATGCAAAGTTACATGTGAGTGTCTTGAACAATGACCAACATAGTTGTAAAATATAAGAGACGAGAATAATGGCTTCAGCAACAAATCCTTGAATGAAAAACACCATGAAAACTCATTGATTAAAACCTCATGCAAATTATCAGCATTTGAGAATTCATAGGAAAACAATGTCTATACTATAAAGGATATCAGACAACCTAAATTAAAAACCCTACCTTGAGAGATCCAGACTCGTAGAGGAAGTACACATAAACATCAGAAAGTATACACACTACCCCAACACAAGAAATTGCACACGCATACATTATGTGTAATATGTATATTTTTAATTTCCAAAAAGTAGTGCAAAAACTGTAACATCCAGTTGATGGAGTGCAAAAAAAAAGGAAAAATTCTTGGATCAACAGCACAAACATTCCTGCAAGTATGGAAAAAATCGGCACAATTCTCTTTTAAAAACATGTAAATTGATCGGAGACCTCCAAAACACCAAACCCCCAAAATACAATGCTAACACACCGAAACCCTATACAAGTAACATTTTTTATAGAATGTATGCAAAGTAGGCCAAATCGTGAACATCTTGTGCAACTCTTCATGAATATTTAATTTTTTGAATGTCCTCCCATTCCAAAAGTTGTATCTTATTTTCCTCCATCTCATCGAAAATCTGCATTTGCTCTGCAATTCTTCCATTAAATTTAGTGCAGAGAGAAACTTATTAAAAAAATGCATGTTCGATTTAAAAATAACATATTTAAAAAAATACATTGTAGAACTTGGTGGTAGCAGGGGGATTTAGAGCCAAATACTTGAGGAGAAAAGTAATAGTAATAAAAATGGTAAGAGGTTGTCTTTTACCTTTTCTTTCGTTAATTTATTTCTGACCTCATCCGTGCTACAAACCAAGTAAGACAACACATCTTGATCGTGTGAAGAGCATCAGTTTTCCAAATCCTTTCTTCTCTGATTGACAATATTTTCAAGTATACGGAGGATATGATCGCGGCGATTCGCCTTTCCGATACGGAGTTCCAAGCAAGTTGAGAGGAATCGGAATCATTTCCCATAACACGTCGTGGAAATGATGATACAGATTCTACCTTCTGAATCTCATCGTCCACACTAATGAAGAGGCCAAATTCCACAAAAACATGTTGTGCTTGATGAGAGGATACGTACGCACTTGATAAATTCTATATGCCTATTTTCACCGCTACAAAAGCCTCGAGAAGAAATCGTATGCCGATCCACCATCAAGAACCCTATTGCATGCGCAGAAACCACCTGTCTTCACCATGCGCAGAACAAAAGCGGGAAAAATAGAAAATACCTGATACACATGCCAAATTGTAAGGGGTATATGATTCACTCTATCGAAGCCGAGATTGTCACCGTCGATTTCAACGAACACTCGACATTCTAATCTTGGCCCTCCAATTTTGAAAGATGCCGGACTCCAATGGTCTCATCTCACTACAAGAACGCCTTACGGTGTAATAAAACTGGAAAAGAATGTCAGAACAATTTGCACAAGTTTATGAATTGCTTACGGTATGAATTGAGCGTCCAGAACCTCTGCGGCGTGGCGCAGAAAAATCATCATAATCCACTTGAATGGAACGCAGACATGTTGAATCCATGGTTACAGTGATTGCCTTTATGGCTTTAAATGTTCTATCATTCCAATCATATGTCCCGCCGCCTCCGCCAAAAGGTCCCAAATTGACAATGCCTCTTGGCTCATGTCTTGATACTTCCACCTGGTAAGGGTTCAGTTCTTGTCTAATTGCTTCATTGAAGTCGTCTTCGTCTGACAAACAGATAACATCACCATCTTCGTCTACATATTTTAACGTAATCGCACGGGAATCGTCATTGAGTTCCAACACATTGTGTATTTTGTGTTTGAGTTGATCGAAAGAGATATCAGGTTTCTTGAGGTTGATTCTCCACATCTCGCTTTCATACTTCACCTGCAAATTTCACACATCATATACATGACAGAAATATCCATTGCAAATGTAAACCATGCAAAATAAATTGGAACAGAGATTTTAGAGTAAAAAATCGACACCTTTATGACTGCAGCCATCTTGTTGCTCGTGAGACAAATTCGAAGAGTCTTTAAGATCTTGAAGCCAACTGCAAGGAAAAATACTGGTTTACAATCATTTACAATCAGTTGTGCATATATATAAATACATAGACAAATCCACCCGTTGTCTAGAGATGTAATTTTATATTTAATACACAATTTATCAATATTTATTAATCAGAACGACCTTTATCTCGCTGGTCGACACCGAAATTTAATTCTAGTTCCAAGACCTGGATACCTACAGCTACGATCATCCACTTTTAACAATTCGTGAACGGAAAATAAGCAGATTACCTACCTACCCCAATAGTTTATTTGAGGTACCGGAGATCCTCGACAATAGAGATGTAAATAATGCGCCGAGACTATTAAATGGCATTGAATTTTTCCATGCCGCCAGTGTCAGAAGCAATCTCTTCCATGCGGTGCAACAAAGACATGATCGTTACACGTAGAGTAAAACATTTCAAGGAAATTGAGGGGTTCCGAGCGAACTAAAATGAAAATTGAAAATAGAAATAAAATGTTATATGATTTATTAGTACCGTTGAAGGCACATTAGACTGTCACCATCTGATTTCAACGAACACTCTGACATTCTAATCTTGGCCCTCCAATTTTTAAAGATGTCAGACCCAACAGGTCTCATCTCACTACAAGAACGCCTTATGGTGTAAAGATTAGGTGGAACCTAAGAAATTTCCAAATTAATCAATTAACACGGGAAAGAATCATCTTATCCAACAAAATACTTATTCTCTACAAGAAAATTTATTTCGAATAAGTATTTGAATTAGATTAGTATTCATAGAAAGAAAGAAACTAATTTGTACCTAAATATTAATATGCACATAAATTTATGAAGGGTGCAAGAAAGTTAATGAGACAAGGGTTTTTAAATCATACACACTTTATCTCCTTAAAACAAATAAACGAATTAAATATAGATTTTTGATAAGTCTACATCTATTTTTATGTAAATATAAATATTATAGGTAGTTCTTTTTGGATCTATGTAAACTTTTCACTTATTAAATTATTCAAATATAATTATCATCACCATAAATAATTAGTCAAATCTTCTTATTCAATTTAACAAAAGTTCTCAATTAAATTATTTAAATACAATTATTATCTCCATAAATAATTAGCAAAATTTGCATAGTTTGATACTTACGAAGGTTTTTATATAAATAATTTAAATATAACTACTATCACTATAAATAACTAACAAATTCTACGGTCTTGTCACACTTGATTGAAGTTATCTTTGGAAGGCGTATACTAATTGAATGGTCCTTTCGGAGACTCGACACTTTTTGAAATTTGATGGTAGAGATTTGTTTTTCAAACTTACGTTGAAATCGACGGCCCTCCATATCTCAATAAAGTGCATGTATTACATGCGGGAAAATGATAGGTCCGCAAAGGTCGTCCATATGAGGTGGGTCGCCTCCATGTTCTACATTAGGTTCGAGAGAGCGGTTTGGTGGGTTTTTCGATGTGGGTCTATCCTCCCGAGTCCCCACTCAACATTTATTATGTTGTCAAATACATGGAGAAGCAAACAATGATACGTTACTTTTGAAATGACGTAACCATTGTAAATTGATGGCAATTGGCGAGATCTATAGAGAAGTATGGCTTAGAAAGTAATTCTAGTTTTTTTCGATCTTTTTCTTGTTGCGCTCATGGTGGTGGGCATTATGGGGAAATCTTCTCCTTCCTCTGCATCAACCATCATACATCAAGCGTGCAAGACGACAATCGATAAAGACTTTTGTATTCAATCATTATCCTCAACTCAAGGGTCTTCCAAGGAAAACATGAAAGAGCTCGCCGACATACTTGTGCAGTTGAGTTTTAATGAAGCTCAAAAGGTTTCAAATTATATTGTAAGAATGAAAAAAAATAAAAGATGATAAGTTTAATTTCCTCACGGGTTCTTCCAGAATTTGTGTGGAGCTTTTCCAAGACATGATAATTCATCTCCAATCTATTAGGAAACCACATATTATGTAACAATGAATATGTAGAAAGTAGAATAATAAATTAACAGTTTACAGAGATAGAGAAAAATAAAATATACAAAATACCAAACATGCAAGAGACGAACACCAGATTTACATGGTAAAACCCCAACTGAGTGCTTAGGGAAACATCCACGGTACAAGATAACAAACTTTATCAACTCAAGATGAACAAATTACATGTGAACTCGTTATAAGAAACTTTAGATCTCCACAAAATATATACACCTAATTAGCGAAGTACAATTAGGATTCCTTCTCCTAAAAATAGAGTGGAAAATTACCATTAGGATTTTCCTTTCTAAAAATAGAATTCGGTAGAATTTTGTTGAATTCGTCTTTCTAGAAACAAGGAATTTCCTCACATGCTCTTACAGATTGCGTGGAGATTTTCCAAGATCGGTGACTCAGCTCCAATTTGCATTAACAAACTTAAACTGCAAGGGCAGGAAAATGTCCGATATATTTAAAACACATTTTTTGCTAAGTGCGGCGGGGACTAATACTAAAACCTACATCAATGACTTATCGGAGGATCATTCTTCTCAAAATATCCTAGCAAAGGTGTCCAAGAAACTTGTCATTTCTTGTGCATAATAATGCAGGCACTTTATTTTAGATACAAAGGAATTAATTACATTGACCCAAGTTAACGGCTTTGGCAAGAGCTCCATTTAGCATAGGGGAGAGACACCAATAGTGGTGCACCCTAAGTTAAGGGGCCCACAAAATCAATTCTATAAAATGTGGGAACCTGATTTTTTCACTAGCACGTAGTTCAAGATTTTTTTAAATTATATATATATATATATATATATATATATATATATATATATATATATATATATATATACTTTAGTGTTGAATTGGAGGGAAAGATATATTTTGAATTTATTTAAAATAGTAAATTTTAGTTACACTACATTTTGATTGGGACCCATATTTGATCATGGGTGATAATGGTTGAACATTTAAAATTTTAAAAAGGAAAATCTTACATGTCATGATGTGATTGGGTGTTGTCATGTCAAAAATGACTAATCACTAGGTACTTTTATGACAACTATCAAGTTGTACTATGACAACTATTGGGTGTTGTGTATTCAAGACACTATATCCACAATTAGACCATGCTCAACTATTGGTGTCTCTCCCTAGTTCCTTGACACATTTTATTTTCCTTACTACCGCAAGTATCCAAGCTTCGTTAGGCGCTTTTCCTGGCTATACTCATGGACTGGATATTTTTATGTGTGCTGCTACTGCTGCTTGTTGTGTCTTGCTCCGGTGAGTGGTTTTGTGTTTTTGGGTAGCCTATGGTTTATGCATCTATACATTTTAAGTACTTAAACAGTGGTGAATCAGATCTATGTGTTTTTTTGGGTTTTTGCTCTGATGATTGTAGATTGCAATGCCAGAACAACTGTGAATGTTGCTCCATGTGGGGATGTGTTGTTTATGTGTTCTAGAATCCAATCAATGAGTCCTATCCCAAATGTGTTGGTTTTTAGCAAATAGTTGAATATGCCCTTCAGTTGCCCTTAAAGTTGTTAACAGTTCATGGTGGAGAGTATTTTCTGTTTACCAGGAGCCAAAGCCAGGCTCATAACTCTTGCAAGTCTAATAGATGCTAAAACCATTGCCTGCTGTTTAGAGGGATCTCTGTGGTATGGTATGGTTGTACCCAACTTGTGATAAACCATTGCCATTTCCCCTGTATTTCCTGTGACTCCAGTTTAGGGAAGTTGTTCACGGTTCCTGGTCGCTTTTTGATGATCCATTTTGTTATGAAGCTTCTATAACATCAAAATGAGAAACAAATCTGCACTTTCCAGCTTGGATTATTTACATGGTGTTGTGGGTATGTGTTTAAAACTGACAGCTTGAAGTGTTTTCTCTGTTTTGTTTGTCAGGAACTGGTCATGGACATGGGAAAAACATGGGCAAACAGAAGCACTTGGGCTCAAGAAAGCTCTCCGAAAAGAAAACTGACTCGAATGGTACAATAACAAAACCTAATGATTTTGGGGTGGGCACTCCTTATGTAACCACACCCACAACTCCTGTAACAACCACAACGCTCACTTTCACACCAACAATGCCTAAAATCAACCCCCTAAACTCTCGTTACCACCCCAACGCCCCTCGTTACTACTACCACCACTACCCCTGGTTTATCCCCCATCACCTCGGGGCAGAGTTCGTGTGTGGCCAGGACCAATGTTCAAGACAAATCCTTGCAGACTGCTCTGGACTATGCCTGCGGACTTGGAGGTGCAGATTGTAAAGCAATCGTAAACGGTGGCCAATGCTATGAGCCAAATACGATTGCAGCACATGCTTCCTATGCTTTAAATATCTACTATCAGAAGAATAACAAGGCGCCTGGAACCTGTGAATTTTCTTTATCATAGCTGAATTTTGTTTGCAGCAAGACAAGGTTCTTTTCCCGTCCATATTTGTATTATCAAGGAGAATATTTTTGTAAACAAGGAAATTAATGCAAGACTGAAACATTCAATAGAGCAGGAAACTTTGAGAAACTTGTAAAGACCGTGCAGCTTGCCTGCCAAACAAGTATGTAATTAAATTAAGGCTAATGTGTCAAGAATGTGGAAAAAAAGACTGTAGATGGAATAGATGTTAAGAGGATTTGGAGACCCCATTGTATTTATAAATGTGTATTTTGAGTTTCTTTTGTGTTATGGAGAGTTTGAGAGTGGAAGCACTTTATAGGGTGCAGTTAGGCTGTAAGAGAAACTCATATTAACAGAATTTGGCATATCTGGAACTGTTGTGCCTTGGGCGTCTTGGATGATCTCATTCATTATTACTTAACATAAGCTAGGCTGTTGTTTCAACGTGAGGACATTTTTAGAATTTAGACGAAAATAAAAGGCAAAACATATGAATTTTATTTCAGGATTTGATCTGATTTCTTGAGCACTGTTAAGTTGCAAGAGAAATTCTATTAACATAATTTGGCATATCTGTAATTGTTGAGCCTGGAAGACCTGGATGATACCATTCATTAATAGTTAAACATCAGCCACGTTTTTGTTTCAATGTGGACAAAAACTGTAATTTAGGCGAAATATAGAAGGTAAAACATAGGCATTCCATTTTACGGTTTGATATGTTTTATAGTTATAAAGGGGCCTTTGCGTAATTTTTGGGAGCAATGCATTAAATTAATGCTGTCTATTTTGTATCTCTGATCCCAGGCTATGGTAATGGCACTTGCTTGTACACCACATGATCCAGGTATGTAATGGATAACATGGAAACCCATTAATTTTGTTACTTATTATACCTTTTTCATGTGTAACATGTTGGATTTTAAGACTTTGAGATTCGCTTGTTTCCTATTATTTTTGTCATCTTTATTGGCACCTCTTGAATTTGTCGCAGCGCTAGCACTCCCACAACTTATGTAACTACTCCGACAACTCCAGTAAACAACATGAAAGGATAACAAATAGTGTCTCACAAATCTAATATTATAATTTTCATAACCATCAATGACATCTCACTCACTAAGTAATAATATTGTGTTCCAAACAATCCCACAAAACAATAGAATTTCTTTTCATTAATGATTTATAATAGAAAACCCCATGATAAGTGTAGTTGGTAGTGGTGTCTCTCTGAGCTTGCCATGAGTCTAGAAGGATCGGATCAAGAAACGAGCACTTCAATTGGGTTTCGAACATGGAATGCTCATAGAAACAAGCATTTCAGTTGGGTTTTGAACTTGAAACTTGTTGGATTTTTCCCATTATTTATTTTGTCTCTTTTAAGCATAAATTGTGCTCACATGAATAATGCGACCGAGATTGATTCAATAAATTGTAACATTAGTAACATAAATTATTTAAGTGCTACAATTTAAACCATGGAAAAGGTGTAGAACATGCAGGTATTTATTTCTCACTTTTTTATTTCCAACTTTCCATTAATGTCTACGTCTTATCTAAAAAATCAAACGTTGTCTCTCTTAGAGCTTTCCATGCATCTAAAAGGATTAGATCGTGTGGCGCATATTGAGGCTAAGAAACAAGCATTTCGATTAGGTTTCAAATAGTTAAGCCAAGGCCGAATTAAGGTTTTCGAGCGCCTAGGCAAGACTCGAGTGTGCACCCTCGCACCCGTGGCCAATGACCCACCTATATGTGAATGTTTTTAAACAATTATAGACTTAGTATAACTCTTGACACATTTTATTAAATCTATAAAGGTTTTTTTCTTGCCTTTGCCATACTAAACTAGCAATGACATTATCATAATTTCTTGGAAGCTAAAATTTACAACTTTACAAGGCAACAACATAGCTTGGAAGCTCAAATTTCTACCGAGGTTGAAACTCAAATTTATAAACTCGGCGGTTAAACTAATGTTTCTGCAAAATCATGGATTGCAAAACTCAAAGATGGATATGTCATTTGTGACCACTGACTGTAGTCTATGAGCACGATGTTCAATCTTCTCCAATCCAAAGTTAGGTGGGCTGAGCAGTGAGGCTCCTTCAGCAAGGCGTATTTGGTATTGAAGATTTCAATGATAAGATGATTGGGAAGAATGAGAATGAGATTCAAATGTACAACTCGTACGGGTGTCCACGTATAATGCAAGTCATTTGGAATAGATCAGTGATCACTCGATGCATCATGCACACCGCACCTGGGCAGGCCGGGAGATTCGTAGAACAATTCAAAAACAAATTTGAAATCGTAGTCTCACACCACACTCATTGTCTAGTGTTTTAAATATCTGTCTGTAATTTGTAAACAACACTGTCGGCTAAGCAATCACGATTCACGAATTTGAAATCGTAGTCGGTAGTGACAAACCGGGCGTTTAAACTTTAATATCAATTATTTTCTGTAAAATTTTAAACAAAGGTCCTTAGCCGATCGCCTCAAGATTACAGCCGACCTACCACTTGGAATTTTTTTTAGAAAATGCAACACCCTCCTTTTTGTGCACCCTAGGCAACTGCCTAGGTTGCCTATGGTAAGACACGCCCCGACGTCTGCTGAGCTCAACCAAGAGATAACATATACCTGCCGCTCATATGACTAATCACTGGAGGGGTTCAATTAGTAATGATTCTTCGTGAATTTCCTATTTACTCAAGATTAGAACTAAAAAAAATTGACTACAAAGTTTTAATGGAAAGAGCAATGTGGATGGGTTTTGACCTTCTAACATATTGAATTTTTGTCATTTTTTTATTTTCGGCACTTTAGGCTCAAATTGCACTCACGTGATTAATGGAGTCTCAATATACAACATTCGCACACCATACATGTTTGGCCTACCATTGCAGGAACTCAATTATTGATGACTATTCGTGCATCTCCTATTTCATGACAATTACACCATCTTTAAATTAAAAAGGGAAGCTACAAAGTGCTCCAACAAGCAATCATTTCAGTTGGGTCTCGAACATGTAACCTTTTCAAATTTCCCCATTTTGTAGTTTGTCCTCTTCAAACACATATTGCACCGCCGTGAATAATACGTGCAAGATAAAGACCATACAGTGGAACACAATGTCCTCCCTCTCCATCGAACCCCTTCTTGATCTCCCCTCATCCTTTCCCTCTATTTCACTTCCTCATTTTTTCATTCTTCACTCCATCCCCTCCGGTGTTTCCATCGTACACTTCACGTACAAAAGCTAGTTTGAATAGAGTTATCACTAGCAATTGTAATTGAGGGTTGTAATGGGAAGTCTAATAGGAGGCAAGAGAAATCATTGTATGTTAGAAATAATACTTACAAATTCTTATTTGGAAGTAATAAAAGTGAAGCTATGAATGCATAATTCAGGCTATTTTAATATTTGAAGAAAAAACAAAGAAGAAACTTGTTTTATAGACAATGGGGAGAGTTTGTTTGTGCATACCTTTCCATGCACCTAAAAAGAGAAGATGCGATAAAAAAGAGGAAAATGGTGGAACAAACGCAAGTTCTGCTCTTATATAATTTTGGTCGAAATCAAGTTTTCTTCTATATTTTGGCATATGTTGGAATTCGAGAAAGCCGAGAGAAATGTCAAAGAGAAACGAACCTTGGCTATAAAGGAGTGGACTCTTGAAATTTTGTAAAAAAAGTCCTTGTTAATTAACACTACTAATATCAATTGAAAGTGGATAGCGAAAAACAATGACAAGGTAAGGGACTTTATGCCTTTTGTATAAACAATAGTGGAACTTGGTCAGTGTATGATTAACAAACCCAACTTCAACCCATGAATTGGGTGTTGACATAACTTGTTGTCATTTACTTAAAAGCATTGTGGCCTCTAATTATTCAACATAAGGTTTTGTCAAGTCAATGCATAGCACACTCTACATGTCGATATATAAAATTGGTAGATTCAAGCACTTTAACAATTTATTCATCACACAAATTGGCGAGATTGTTTGTTGCATGTAAAAATGTGTTGAATAATGAGAAGCATTTTTTATAGACAACAATGCATTAGTCCATTACATAAGGAGCTCCCATAGCTTCGTTTTTCTCGTTCAACATTTCTAATATTGAGTAAG
The DNA here is from genome assembly GCA_018340775.1 of Taxus wallichiana var. yunnanensis. Classification (NCBI taxonomy): domain Eukaryota; kingdom Viridiplantae; phylum Streptophyta; class Pinopsida; order Cupressales; family Taxaceae; genus Taxus; species Taxus wallichiana. The sequence continues at coordinate 541,873,601 of CM031243.1, forward strand.
CATTACAAAAAGACACCTAGAATATTAAACCTTTTACCGAAAAAATAAATCAAAAGTGACAATAGTGATAAAATTGATAAATAAAACTGCATAATATACATGGATTTTGTTGCAATCGCCGCACATGTAGAAAAAACCCCATCTAGGTATCATCGGTTATAGAAGATTTGAAAGTAACATTATAATATTGAATAATTTTTTTAAGATAATAAGATTTGAACATCTAACCCACTTGCGGTGACAATAATATTGCCATTAGTTGTCCACATAAGAGATTCTCTCTATTGTATATATACTTTAAGTGAAAACAAGCTTTTGACCATGTGCCAAGAGTAGGCATAATATTGGTCATAAATTGCTATTCATATATCATTGTTTCTAAAGTTACAAATTGTGGCATAGATGATTATGAGATGGTGAAATGGTATGAACACATAAACCGATTCATTGAACCTAATAAATTCGGAAGAAAAAAAAGCCTTTCTTTATATGAGATTGGTTGAAAAAGATTTTGTTTAGGAATGAATTTATTTTCATGCAAATATTAACAAAAAATTATGAATATGGAATTGTTTGAAGGCATTTCAAAACTAAAGATAACTAGTTTTGATGAGAATCTAGTGGTCAAAATACATAAATTACAATAATTAACAAAGATGAAACCCACAAAGTTTTTATTTTTCATATCACTTCCACTTCCACATGCATGTAAAGATAGAGTGTTGAATGTAGGTGCAACAAGGAGTAAACATAGTGGCAAAGTGGATGACAATGGGCATTGGCTTATCAATTAAATATATATTTTTAAAAATATAAAGGGCTCATTTTATAATCCCATGCCATTCACACTTTGCACAAAAATTCAATAGTAGATGCAAAAAGAATTATTTACTATAGTATATATAATATTTAAGTTTAATAGATAATGCTACTTTCCTATTTTTAATTTTTTATTCATTAACCTATGCTTTGCAATGCTACATGCAATTAACACACCTCATAATTTAGAAAATTGTATATTATGCATCAAAATCAAATTGGCTCAAATCTTCTTTTGTATGCAAGTCTAAGACTTATATCCCTCGAGATCTAGGTTGGTCAAGTAACTTCCTAACCTTATAAAATACAAGTTATTGCACTAGTGCATTTACTTCCCTCCCAAGTCAAGAAAACATTTGGAGGTCTTAGAAGGAAAAGAGAAAAATATAATATTCAATGAAATCTAAAGTTGAATACCTACATCGTGTTCGTTAAATTTGTTTTCGGAAAATCCCTTAAAGATCAAGGCATGTTTCCTCAAAATTTTGGCATGTTTGTATTCATCCTCTCTAGACAAATAAGAGGAAGATCCCCATTTTCATTTTTATAATTTACAATGGTACATATTTTATAACACTTAGCTTTCAGTTAAAATCTCAAGCTTTGTATGAAACTTATTTTTCTTATAAATTGTGAGGAACTCTTTTTACATCAATATTTGTGTTGAAACTATTAGAATTTTTTGTCTGAGCTACTTATTTATAGAAATCATAGTGATTAGAGATTTGAGGTTATGGTAATTATTTGTTGTTAATAGTGAACAATTGTAGAGTGTTGAGTACATAGTTCACTCAATCTATTGAGCCACTACCCTCCAATGAAGTTGAGGTAAAAGGTATGATTACGAATGTATTATAGGATAATTTATGGATACGATTCTAATAATAATGGTTTCATATTACTAATATGGTTGTATAAATTTATATTCATAATCATAGTATATAGTGTTCCATTACAAAATATAACAATAAGATAAAAAAATTTATTGTATTTTGAAGATGAACCACAAAATGTGATTCAAAACTCATCAATTTTAAATCTTTGTTCACATTTAATCCAGCTTTATTTTTTAAAAACTTATTTTTAAGAATTATAAACTAACAAACTTAAAGTCTTTAAAATAAGATAAAATAGACCAAGTAATAATATGACCTGTTTATACCATATTTGGGCTATTTGGAAAGATTGGTAAAGAAGTTATCAAACAATGTTTTAGGAATTGTTGAAAACTATAGAACTTGCATTGGTTAGCTTTTTACAAAGGAGAGTAAGTCAAGTTTTTAAACTTTTATTGTAAATTACATGGCTTTAATATTATAACGAAGCAAAAATGCATGTTCATCAAAATTATCAAACAAATGGAGAAAATATGTAAGACAAAGGGATTGGCAGCTTTGATGTCCTACATTCTTAACCACTATTCTTTGCATCCTTGAATAAGGGTTAAAGTTGACAACAATTATTTCAAACATTGCAATTATTTTGCGGTTAAAATTGCAAAAAACATTTAAATAACTGTCAAAATTTAGCCATTGCCTCTAAATACAAGTCATGGAGTAAACTCACAATTTTATCGTATCAAATTCAAAAATGATTAAATCAGGCCTATCAAAATCAAAAGTTACTTCGACCATACGAAAGAGAAAATCATTAAAATCTTAAAGGTATCTATTTTTATAGTTATTGTAAACCATCTATATATGTTAAATTTTTTTATTTTTAATTAATAATTATAATGTGTTTTTAAAAAGAATAGTTAAATTTAAAAAGCATATTTACATACAACAAATTAGACTTTTGCTATTAGAATTCTTATGCCTATTTCTAGTTTTAACGTCCTACATCTTTAACCAAAATAGTCCATACATGTTTTGAATACTTAATTAACCCTAATTAAACCCACAATTTCTTTTATCAATTCAATCAATTCACAAATTATTAAAGTAGGTCAATAGAATTCAGAAGTGTGTTAGAGAAGACACAAGGTTGTGAAAAGTAATTAGACATAAGGTTATAGCTACAAATATGAATACAGTTCACCCCTAGTAACTTTTTATTTTTTATTACGAGGAATCATTACATTTTACATTCTTAAGTTCAGTCTCCCAACCTAAGCAAACTTTAGCCCAGCGTTTGGAATAATCTGATTATTATGCATCAAAATTCTTAAGAAAATATTCATAATTTTTTTGCAATACATACATTGAATCCAAACTTTTTCCAATCATGCTTTTTAATATCATAATTTTCAACTCAAACAATGAATGTTATGTCTTCTCATATCACAGTTGAAACACTGTCATTTCTAAAAAGGAAAACATTGAGAATCCGCTTACAAAATAGAAGATAATGCAGCTACATTTCTTTAATTTTATTAAAAAATGGAAGTCACAACGATAGCCATTGTGATCACAATTGACAGTAGTCCATTAGACTGGCACTACTTCCCACCACTATAACTGGTGGTACTTGAGACTACCAAAGAAAAAAGAGAGATAATACCCGCAAATCATACATTGAAAGGGACGTTGTTATTTAATCGAATCAGAATGGACTAACAAACTGAATGCTCAAATTATATACTGGCTGAAAAAATCTTCAATGGTGGTGTATTTGAAATCTGGATACAGCTCACAGGCTTCTACATCTTGTGGCTCTTTTATGGGAAACTTGAATTGGCAGCCATTGATGAAGATATCATGGGTGAGTGCGGCCACAATGCTTGAAGGCATGAAATTAGCTGCATATAACAGTCCATGAAATTGTGTTACTCATATATTATTCATAAATTAACCCCGACTTGCATTAAGGGGTTTTAATATTGACTCCAATTTTAACAAACAATTAAAATAGTTTCTCACTAACAACCACCAAAATAACAATTCAAAAACTTAAAAAAAAACTATATATTTCATTAGTCGATCAATGTTTCAATTCTTATAAAATGCACTCTTAAATATGAAAATGAAAATTATTGCATTTTATAAGAGTTAGAAACAATGACTATAATTAATAATTTGAATGAAAATTATTGTATTTTATAAGTATTAAATATTTAAGCGGATGTTCAACGAGTTAATAATATTAGTTTAAAAATTAGTTAAATTAGATTGTCATGTTTCAACTTTAATATGTGACTTTTAAATATAAAATTGAAAATTATTATACCATACAAGAATTGAAATTATGATTCTAATTTAAAAAAATATATGAAAAAGTAGTTGATTATATTATTGATATATTACGCCCATCTTAACCTCCACATGCATTGAGAGGTTGAAACATCAATTCCAATCAAGAAAATAAAAACAATTTAAAAGTGTTAGATATTCAATTCAATGTTTAATGAATCAATAGAATCAACCCAAACAATTATATTAAAAAATTGTTAAAATATATATGAAAAAGTAATTGATTATATTATTGATATATTACGCCCATCTTAACCTCCACATGCATTGAGAGGTTGAAACATCAATTCCAATCAAGAAAATAAAAACAATTTAAAAGTGTTAAATATTCAATTCAGTGTTTAATGAATCAATAGAATCAACCCAAACAATTGTATTAAAAATTTGTTAAAAATATATATGAAAAAGTAATTGATTATATTATTGATATATTATGCCCATCTTAACCTCCACATACATTGAGAGGTTCAAACATCAATTCTAATCAAGAAAATAAAAATAATTTAAAAGTGTTAAATATTCAATTCAATGTTTAATGAATCAATAGAATCAACCCAAACAATAATATTAAAAATTGTTAAAAAATATATGAAAAAGTAGTTGATTATATTATTGATATATTACGCCCATCTTAACCTCCACATGCATTGAGGGGTTGAAACATCAATTCCAATCAAGAAAATAAAAACAATTTAAAAGTGTTAAATATTCAATTCAATGTTTAATGAATCAATAGAATCAACCTAAACAATAATATTAAAAATTGTTAAATATTTTATTAATTTCAATTTATATATTGTAAAAGTCATAAATATCAACTCTTATATCTATTAAATATGAAAAAATGCTAATAACAAAAATAATACAAAATTTATTAATGGATTGAATTTTTTTAATTAAATAAAAAAATAAGAGTTAAATATTTATTTGGGTGGTTAATGAGTCAATACCATCAATCAAAACAATGATATAAAAATGTTTAATATTTCATTAGATAGTGATGTTTCAACTCTAAACTAAAATGAAAATTATTACAACATATAAAATAAAAATACAAATATTAAAAAGATTAATTAGATTATTAATACATTAAGTCCTTTTCATTTCTACATGGGTTGTTGGGTTGAAACACCAATCTTTAATAAAATAATAATAAAAATACAAAAACTATTAATATTGAAATAAATGATTAGTGTGTGTGATAACATCAATTAAAACAATAATAAACAAAAATTGTAAATATTTAATTAAATTATAAATAATTTAATGTAGAATAAATAACAAACATTATTTAAAAATTAAATATTTTATTTGATGACCAATACATACATACTCACTCTTATATCATCATCTGAGTATATGAAATAATGTAAATTGTACCTTTTGCTATCACCAGAAGATCATCTTCGGTAATGACTGCCCTTGGCAGAGTCTTGTGAATCTTGGTCTCCCATATGTTTGCCATTTCATTCAATGACAAAAAGTTGTGAGGTGGTCTGAAATGCAGAGACTTGTTGAGAGTTCGTGGGTCGTCCACAGATTTCATGGTGTATGTACCAATGTCTTCCCCAGTCACAAAATATGCTGTTGCAGAATTACTAAAAGCGTTAACACCAGAAGGAAAATCCAATATCTAAATATAACTTCTGATTCTTATAGTTACCGTAGGTATAGAATTATTATTACCTTTGACATTGCCATCTCCATAGATTTCAAAACGGTCAGATGGAGGAGGCAGCTCTGTGGGATGTGTATGGTAATAATAAGGCCAGCCCGCTATGGAGTTGCAGCATATGTATGTGTGTAGGAATCATGGCTTCTTCCACAGCGCGACGGATCTTTCTCTTTTCAATGTAAAATGTCAGTGCAGGCTCCTCTGGATCTGCCTGGTCTACATCGTGCCCAAATTCAGAAGGAAGAAACCTCTGCAAATTTCACACCCAACAAAACAAAATAATGTCCAGATCATTTACTATGTAAAATGTTATGTAAGAACCTGAATCAAATGTGTGGAAGGAGGAATCTAACCTTAACTGTAGCACCCACTTCCTTAATGGCGTCTATAATCCTAAGCTGGCTGAGAATTTGGGGTCCCCCACAGTAGAAATAACAATGTCCACCTGCCTTATGGCTCTCACTAAAGAATTGTAGTCCTCCAAACATCCCTGCCATCATTAACAAAAACACTGTAATTCAAGTGTCATGGTTGGAAACACTAAGCAACACACATTATTTAAAAGAGAAAAGTAAAAATGAGAGATAGGTACTAGTAATATAAAGCTGTGAATGAAATTCTAAAATACATAGAAATTATCAGTAAGGAATGTAATCAGTGAAAAGATGAGGGATGGGTACTAGTAAAAATTGACCACCTAAAGAAAATGGCCAATGTTTTATGAAAGATTGAGTTATAGAGAAAAGGGGTTAGGTGAGACATGTGGAAAATGACTTTCCGTTTAAATAAGGTCGTTGGCAAACGTACACTTCGGAATTTTCAATTTAAATAATCTGGCAGGCCAACTTGCACCTTGGAACATTTGGAGTTTTCCACTTAAATCGAATCTGAAGTAGCCTAGTGGTGGCCCTTCCGATAATATAGAAAAATCTAAATTGAGCAGGTCCAAAAGAATATAAAAGTATGAAAGAGAGCTAACAACATTAGCACCGTACAAAATGGGATAAACTATTATAAATGTAATTATTGTACTACCTATATATATGGTTGTCTAATTTAATACAATCATCAATATAAGTAAGGTTGACAATAACATACAATTTCATACAAATTATTTTAATATAATAATTATGAAAAAAGTAGTAAATTATAAATTTGACTTAAATTAATTTAATACAACTAAATTATCAAGTGACTAATAAAATGTAAATAATATAAGCAATAACATAAGTTTCTAAATAAAATAGTCTAATACAACCATGAAAATAGTAAATCATAATGACAACTATAAAAGTTCCGTCTAATTTATAAAAACACAATCACCATCTCTATCAAAATAATAAGTAAATTTTATATAATTTAATAATTATAAAAATTTCTATCCAAAAATATCCAACTTGAAAACTAAAAACAATAAGATACAAAGCCTATGCAAAATGTATCCAAAATTTTTGAATGTTCCAAACCTTTCAAATTAAAAAGACTGTAAATAAATAAAACTAACCTAAACAAATTATTAAGAAAAATAAGAGACACTTTCTTAAAACGTAGAAATACCCACTATACAACTACACTCACTTGGTATGAAATTTAACAGCTTAGATCAAAATCAAAACAAGTTTTTCCAATACAATGTCACAACTTAAATCAAAATTAAAATAGTTGACTTTAATATAATTACTAACCAGCAATCAAAACTTACGTTCCCTTACTTACCAACCTATCAAATACCATATTTACTGTAATGTATCAAATATGAAACACTTTCCTCACTTACATAAAGAATATGAACTCCGGAGTCGCTCAAGGCCTGCACAACCTTCTGCTTGGAAGTGCCAGGCCTCACAAAAGCATAAGTTTGGCGCCCAGACTTGACACTGGCCTGTGCAACAAAGTGTCCAATAAAACCAGTGGCTCCTATAATGAGAACCTTACTGGTTAACACATCCAAGTTATCATTCTCCTTGTTCAGAGCACTACCATGACCGTTGCTAAAGCTAACATGACCGTTGCAGGACTCCTTGCCCACGTTAACATGACCGTTGCCACAGGACTCCTTGCAGCTCACGTTAACTTGCGGCCCCTTGCAAATACCAAAATTCTGCGAAGCCGCCGTATTCTCAGCATTGTTGTTGCAGCCACCATTGCTGGTAAGAATGTTGTTGATAGTCAAGGCGCCGTCTTTTGGCGGCTTCAGGCACGAAACATTGAACTGGTGCGCAACATTAGGACCGCACGCCATGGCAGTTTTTTTTTTTTTTTCTTCTGGGCAAACGGCCGAGAGAAAAAAAAAAAGAGAGTCCAAGACTTATCTTTGTAAAAACCTGTGGGTTTGCGCCAATATTTCGAGGTTTGGTTATCTCTTATATAATTTGGAATCGCTGCCATATGATCCTGTGTTTTATTGCAGAAAGTGACGAGCTGTACGTCGGAGGTTGCAGTGTTCGCTACCCCTGCCAAACGGGTGTTAGATACAACTACCCCCTCCAACATCCATTTCAACTGCCATTCCCCCTGTCCTTTCCTGGCGGCCATCACATACTTGAGTGACTACTTTTATCTATCTTTTCCTTGTGAAAAGACTGGTAGCTGTAGACTGAATGTATTTAACATATGCATACGAGGTCGTCGTGTTAGACAAAAAGCAAAGACAACCATTCGATTGTTAACCAGAGTCCAATTATTTTGGGAAGTGTATTCCCAATATCATCTCGTCCACCCACTTTTCTTTTTTTTGATTGGTAAAAAAACGTTTTGGACCTTTTTTTGTCAATTTTTGGGAAGTGTATTCCCAATATCATCTTCGTCAGCCTTTGTTATTGTCACATGAATTACAAGCATCTTCGTCGACCTTGTGATATGGGGTGAATAACTTCCAGTCAACTCCCACTTCACCTTCCCTTGACCAAGGAGTTTTATTTATAATTTGGAAATTTAAATAAGAGAGTTCCTATTTGAGAAGAAATATATGCATGGAAATTAAAGATGTAAGTGTTCAAGAATTACATAAGAAAACAAACGACACAAAATTACATTTAATCACAATCTATATTAGATTTATATAATAAAGGAGTTAAATAAGAAAATAAATGGTACAAGATAATAGCTTGTTGGGCTAGAGTACTCTTTGATAGTTTTCTTTTATTAGATCATTATCTAAAAGTACTATTAAATACAAATATGGAAAAAAGGAAAGGTCTTTTTATAGTCTATAATATCTCGACAATTTACTTTTTATTTTACAAGTGGTTTGTAATATATTAGACAATTTTATGTTTCTAGTACGTACAAGGTACCTAGTTATACTTCCTATAAAAATTTAAATATGAGACAAATTAAATAGGTTATGGTCTAACAATGTGTATGATGGTATAAAAGGTGTTGCAAATACAAATGATGAGAGGCTTCTCATTCAAGAAAACTTTTAAGTTAGAATCCTAGGTATGAAAAAGGAGGAATTTGATCCTTTAGATTATGAATTTTGGTGATAATTTTTGTAAAATGATTGGTAAGAATAGTCATTAGCATAATGAAATTATTCTATTATATATTGTTTATAGTAGTTATAGCTCAAGGGCTTGGGCTATTGGTGAGTTACAAGTAGTTTATAATCACCAACCTAAGTTCAATTCCCATTTAACCCATTAAACTCTTTTAATAAGTGAAACTTTGAGGCGGGGTTCACACTTCTCCTTATGGAATAAATGAAACACTCGGGACATTACGAACCCAATCCCACCCCCATGTTCCACTTTGAGAAGGTGTTCCTCCAATAGTCCATTATGGTTCATACCTGCGGTATGATAAAAGTGTTTACCATCCAACATTTTAAATCGATTTATTGATAAACAATAATACTATGGACTAAACAATGTTATGATCACATCATCTCTGGATAAACCCCAATATTTCAAGCAGTTTCATAAGCTTATATCATCATGTAACACCCTTCCATATGGTTACAAGGGACCTTTAGCAGTCTTGGAATGCCTGGATAAAAAAGTTATAAGAGGGCATGTGAAATCTTTCATAATATGCAACCTCGACAACCACAAGTAATAATAATATGTGTGTTAACTCGTGAGCAATTTGATCCTAGAGTTAGAGATGATGGATACATATTAGATGGCATGGTTCATATAAGTCTACATCTCACAAAAGGTAAAAAGTTGTTCCATGGAAGGAAGGCTAACATAGATTTTTGTTGAGACTTAGCTATGGAGTAATAAAAGTGTTTACCATCCAAAGTTTTAAATCTATTTCTTGATTAAAAAATAGTTTGGAGTGAACATTTTTAGGAATACATCATCTCCTTGATGAATCCCAATCTTTCAAGAAGTTTTGTAAGCTTATATCATCTCACGACACACTTCCATATGCTTACAAGGACCTCTACGAAGATCTTGGAATGCATAGATAGGAAAGCAAGATGCCACGAAAAATATTTCATAGTATTAAACCTCGAAAACCACAAGTAATAATAATCTATGTTTAACTTGTAAGCAATTTGATCCTAGAGCTAGATCAATGGATATATATTAGACGACAAGGTTCATACAAGTCCACATCTCACAAAAGGAAAAAAGGTGTCCATGGATAGAAGGATAACATTTTTTTTTTGTTGAGGTCTTCAAAAGCTTGGGAAGGGAAACTAGAGCGTTGTGACATCAAGAAATATTACTTAAGTTGTGAGCCATGCTCAATTATTTTTCTAAGGAGGAGTAATTTGAATAAAAGGAAGCACTTGACAACCTTTTTTATTTATTTGTTGATACTATAAAGTGACAAGGACTAAGCATGTTGGAAAACTATTTGACAAAATTCCAACATGTAGACTATTTAGATAAATTGTCACATGCAAGAAATCTGGTGAAAAGTAGAAAGAATATCAACTTCTAGTTCAATCCCTACCTAAGAAAACCATTTGCCTTTGGGCTTGATTGAGATAAAATTGTTGATCTAAAGTGAAAAATAGAGCATATAAAAAGGATCCTTATGGATATGAAACAACCGAACTATACGAGGGAAACAACCTGGAGGACCATCATTTGGGTATATTTTCACATTTAGCAATGGGGTTGTGCGGAGGTGGTGTAGGGTCATATTCAAAGCCAATGTCATTTAAATATGTGTGAAATGCAAGGCTCCACAAGTAGCTCAAACTACCCCCAAATATAATCCTTATATAGTGGAGAACCTAGAGGAGATTCTAATCTTTGATATATTTCACCCAAGGGTTTCTCGGTTACTTTCATCCCTAAAAGAATCATCTTTAATACATGTCATTTCAATGGTTTGCATCCATGTACTTGAATATTCATATAATCGGTTTTATTTGAATTGGACTAAGCGATGTATGTTGTATTTTTATTCAAGTATTTTCTTTGTTTAATTTTAAAACCTTGAATATTATCATTGAGTCATTGAGGAAGCTCTTTGATTATAGGGAACTACAAGACTCTTTATCACCCCGTGGTTCCCAAAATTTTACCTATCCACTATGTTTGTTGCTAAAATGCTTGTTTAAGTTCATCTCCCAAACTTGTCACTTCATTTGTGGCATATTTTTGTATTGAAAAGCATTGCTAATGCTCTAAGAATTTTTTTAAAGTTTGATGTTATGAGAGGATAGAATTGCGCCTTTATACTCATGCTCTTGTTTGTGTGGAGATTGATTTTAGTAAGGGTCTTCCTAATAAAGTGATCCTAAAAGGACCGAAATATCATTGGTAACAGCGTTGGATTATGAAAAATATAGCTTTTCGGTGTTGGGTGTGTCATAACATATGTTACCTTTAGAAATCTTGTCTATAAGCTCTAACGTTTGTTAAAAAGAAAAAAGTTCCCTTTTCCAAAGAGTAAGAGATGGCGATTAGTTGAGGCTCGAATTCAGGCCAAGAACATGATAAGTTTTGAGACATTTTTTCATTAACTAAAGATGGGGAAGATCACAAAGAAGAAGAAGTAGAATGGTCTAATATTGCTCTTAAGTTGGATACAAAGATAAAAGTAGATGAAATGAAAATGGACATAACTAGTAATGATGAGTCTAAGGGAGTTTTGAAAAGAACACATGAATCGAATGTTTTGAATATGATAAGGAATTACCACTCTTTATTATTCTTGAAACTCGGAATTATGAATTGTAACTAGCTATTGTCAGAATTCAATGGGATGGATAAAAGACAAGAAAAGAAAAAGAAGGATGAATTGAGGACAAGGTTCCTTGTTAATTAAGACACCCTTTGTGGGTTCTTGTTTGCAACTAGTCTGTTGGTGCTTGGCTTACTTGTTGTTGATTGTTGTGGTAGGGTTGAATTTCGGTGGCCTTTCCAAATCTATTTCATGTTGAGATTTCTTGAATATCTTAGTTGTTTCTCTTTTTTAATGTAAGAGGGAGGAAGACCCTCTAAAAATCCATGTATTTACATACTAATAAAAAAATGATAGAGAGACCCGTGTAATAAAAACATCATAAATATTTGTTAGTTGGTGAAGGAACATGATTTAGACTTCTCACCACCTAACTTCTTTTTCATCCAATATTAAATACCAACAACATAGGAAAAGAAAAAGAGATTATTGAATCCTATGAGGCTATGAGTAAAGTATAAGAATTTATTTTACATCTAAGTAGTATAGAAAACAAAATATTTTTAATTTTAATAATATATAGATAAATAAATGTCCATTTTTTTCCTTAAAATTGTAAATTGATTAGAGAGAAAAAAAAATATTTATTTACTTACTCTTCCCCTTCCTTCACAATTTTATAATTATAAAAAATTATATTTAATTTTATTTTTTTATAAATATGTTACTCAATAAATCTCAAAATTGCTTCCAAAACTCAACAAATCCCTGTTCATTCACCTAAGATAATGATATTCAGAAATCCCAAAGTTCAAATCTAAAAAAATAATAAATATGAATAAAAAATTCAATTAAAAGAAAAAACCACGTTGACAACAAAGTAAAAATTGTAGTGGGATGAGAATGAAAGGAGAGAAAACTATTATTTTTACCATGTGAATGCGAATGTCGTATTCATGTTAATGTTAGGTAATAAATAAATATTCTATATTCTAAGTCATGAGAATCAATTAAGTAATCCTTGGACGTGGAGATTTTTTTTTGCGTAGGTAGCATAAAAATATATGATGTCTTAACTTTTAATAAATGTTAAATCAATGTTATATTTATTTGGAGTGTGATTTAGATGTGCATCTAGCTCTGGTTCAGGATGTCTCTTATAATATTTCCTATTTTGGAATGTTTTATAAACTATTATGTGTTAAATATGAATATTTTACATTCATAAAAATGGTTAGTTAGACATTTATTAGTTATTAAATTATTATATTTTATTAGGTGAAAGCTATTCTCTCAATAGAATGTATTTATGCCTATAAAAATGGCATGCATCTATCCCATGCATATGTGTCACGCACACATTATGTTTTTCAATACATATGAAAATTTGGGATTCAACCTTATGACCTTCTTATCGCTAAGATATTATCTTACCAACCGCTCTGCAATTGGATAGATGCAACTATACATTGTCAAACACATATATTAAAAAACAAAATCCACCTATGATGTGACATCTCGCAGGACCCACCCATGAATAGGCATGCATGTTAGATGGTGCATTCTATTAGGAGAATAGTCGTCGACATTTTATTATGTTTGTATGTTTTTTTGTTATTGATTTAAATTATATATTATTCATATGTTTGTCTATTATTTATAATTCTTGAATTTTTTTAGTTCTTTTGTGGTATGTTTTAGTTGCGCAGTTTCTTTCTTTATATATTTCTTTGTGTTTTGTCTATTTTAACCAAACTATCTATATATTCTTAAACTTTGTCCGGAGCATCTTCACGCTCTTGGAGGTTGTTTTGTGGTATGTTGTGGCTTAAGAGTTTTCATTCCCTATACTCCATTTTTCGCTCTTTTACCATTTGAGGACAACTTTTAGACACCAATAAGGTCCTTTTTTTATTGAAAGTGCACTTTTATATTGATAATATCATGAAAAAGTACATTGTGGTTTCACATAAAAAAATGGGTGGAGAAGTCACACCCCAAAAAGCATCAAACCTGACAACACATGCCGCGGGAAATAAGTCCAAACAAAGTAATTACAAAAAGCTACAAGGGTAACCAGTTAAGTAGTAGAAGCAAACATGGCGACTAGAGGAGGGGAGAAGAAGGCGGCCTGCGCGGAACCTCTCTCCAACCCGAAGCAGGGGGGTTGGGAGAGGTTGGCACAAAATTCCAACCGTCGCCCGCTCGAGGGTTGTAGTATCCTTTCGGTCAGGAGAGATAACTAGCGCCAAGTTTGGTAATTTATTTGGGGAAGAACACCCTTGTAGAGCCGAAGTTGGAGAAGAAGGATGCCAACCAGAGCCACTACCACCACCGAGGAGAGGATCCCCTAGCCAGAGCCACCATCATCTTGGGGGAGGAGCCCCCCACCCATCACTGCCACCGAGCTGCTGAAAAACACCACCATCCTACTGCCAATGGGGGAGGAGCTTCGCCGAGACTGAGAGTGAAGCTGCTATCAGGCGCCTTGGCCATGAGGCCGAGAATTGGGACAAGGTGGAGAACAACGCAGAGGTTGGGAATGATGGCACGACAGAGAAGAAACCCAACTGGCCGAGCAAGGGGCACTTACCTAGTGGTAGAGGAGATCCTACAAGTGCTCCACCTCCAAACAGACTTTCTCCGCTTGGACTGGATCTAAAGCAAAACATGAGAAATAATACTAGTTTTAGCAGTCATAGAAAATTCCATGCTAAGAATAGTGTGATTAAAAATAGAGTCATTTCTAATCTTCCAAATTTGAAATAGAATTTCTACATGAAAGATTTGCCAAAATTTGTTGTATTTTACAGGAAGCAAGGTCGAGTCCCCTAACAAGACAATTTTCCAGGTGAAGGGTTCAGACGAAAGGGTTGGAAGAGGGAATGGATCCACATCCGGGACATCTATGCAAGAGGAAAATACCAAAACAAATGGAAATGAGTCTCGGGATGGTGGCGAGTAGACACAAGGGGTTAACAACTCCCAAATGTTGAAGACGTTTTCCAACCGACAAACCTTGATATAAAATAGACCAAAGGAAATGAGCCTTTTTGGGTTCAATGTGAGCCTTCCAAATGAGATTGAACTTGCATTTCCAAACCCCTGTGGGGACTTAATCTTCTAGTAGTTATTCAAATTTTCATAAGGAATGTGAGTAGGTGCCAAGAGTTGATAACCAAGTCGGGGTTTATATTGACTGAAGGGAGTTGTCATAGGCTAGTGCCAGTCTCGCCACCAATGAGTAGGAGGAGAGACTCCAACCTTATGGAGCACTTCAACAAGTATGGCATTATGAACTTCCTAAATAGATTCTTTATCTCCATTATTGAGATTGAATTGAGCTTTAATGAGAACCTAGGGTTTCCAAGAATGGGTGGCTTACAAAATAAATCACCTATCAGCTTGATACCATGCTTAAAAAGTCGAAGACTTTTAATCCATGACACCATGACAAAGGGAATATTGTTAAAATTAAGAACAAAAGACCACCATAAGGAATGAGAGTTTATGGAAAGCCCCATTTTGAAACCATCCCCAACCCATATCGGTGGGGTTTGAAGTTATCATGTCACATCTATCTAATAATCTACCTATTGAAAAAGCATGTTATCACTATATTAAGGAGAATCAGTAGATTGGCCCCCAATTTTTATAAGACATAAAACGTAGGCATGTAGAAGAAACAAGGGCACAAAAAGAATCCATTTTAGTATCACTAATATGTGCAAAAAAATTGAATCACTCAAGATGCAATGTAGTAGGTTTTGATGGTTAAGGGCACAAAGGATGACACAATCACATGAGGATTGTGTGCATAAGATTATGATAGGTGCAAGGGTTCAAGGATGGCACAAAGTTCGTGGAAAGAGATATAAGGAAGAATAGGATTAAGAGTCAACCAAAGCACACAAACTATGGAGCATACTTGAATCGAGCATGGTATATTTTAGTTAAACTTATGAGGATGCTTTACCCTCATTTGTAAAAGTTTAAAGAGTAAATATTTGAAAAAATTTGTTGATCGAATGACTCACTACTACATGAAATATGATTCACACTATATTTACGCTGATGGAATTTGCTACAATGGGGAAGACCCTTGGGGTCTCTGACACCGAAAATGACATCAACGCGTGGGATTTAATGGTCGACGATGTACGGAAAAGCACGATCCTGCCACGTGGTGAAAGAGAAATAATCAATGCCCTGACGCGAGACCGCATACATCATTTTAACCCATCCCTTCAATCCACAACGTAGGTCTAACTTTAAATGTGGCACCAATCTTTGACAGGTAGGTCTTGTCGTCGAGGAATTTTTTCTGCTTCGTATGCAAAACATTTTTGCTTGCAGCATCTTGCACGTCACATAGAAAACTGGAGCCATCGAAGAAAGAACATTTCTTCTTTGTATAATTCTGTTGTAAGGGTGGTTTTACCAGAGCTGCCAATGCCAACGATCCCCACAATTTGGACATGCTGCTCACTCTCAAAATATTCAATTGTATGACGTTCGAAGTCCTCTACGGTTTCGTCCATTGCAACTGGATATTTAGCTACCTCTAAAGGCACTTTTTTAATTCCATTCAAAACAGACTTCACTATGCCCTTCAACATCTTCCCTTCACCCATCGAAGATCATTAGGGTTAACATGATAGAACACAAGAAGAATTGGAGTTCCAGTTTTGAGCATAAAGGATAGCTCGGCCAAACACCAGGGGGATTGTGCATAGTTTTCTGAAAATATTTCCACTGTTATGGAATCACATCAAGAAAAGCCCTCAATCCAACCAGATCAAGTGTATGATAGATAGTGCTGGCTAATTTGTATTGAACATCACAGCCACGATGATTAATAAACATGTCATAGGGCACCTTGTTTGTTAGAGTTGATGATGGCAGAGATGCCTGCGGTGCAATTCCTTCGAAAGCATTGTTCCCCGCCATGGTCACTGCATACCCAAAACTCATACTCAGAGAAACATTCCTCTTTTCCATGAAAATTGATGTTGCAGTCTAGATATAATGTCGTTTGAAAATAGTGAAAAAGGAGAAGGAACCCAAAATATTGGTGCAACAACAAACAACAAATTTGAAGGACAAGGATTAGAAAATCAAAGAAGTAGAACAACTTGCGGAGGGGAGAATTTGAGATAATTTGAGACAGAAGGACGGAAGTGCTAAATATTTTTCACCACCCTTCTCTTGGGAGTTCATGCAACCCTACACGTGGCAAAATAAAGTCTCAGAGCATGTCGGTGCAACAAATATAACGTGTTGACGTGTTGACACTAGGTGACTCGACCCTTCGCTACCTAAAGAAAGGATTTATTCCGTGTTAGAGCTTATATTCGGCGCATAGACTTATGTATATTAATATTTTAAAGCCGAAGGTGTTTTTATAGTGGGAAATCCTGGGTAGGCCGAAGGCGTTGTTTATAGTGGGAAAGCTCGGGGCTTCTAACAAGGGACAATGAAATCAACGGTTGGAGGCTCGGTTGTACATATATACGTCGATGAAAGCATTTTAAACCATTCATCTTCTCCGTGCTCAAGTTACAGATGCAAGGTTTCTACTTTTTCTTCTCCACTGTTTGATATTTGAGACATCATTAAATGGTTTGATGACCACTTAAGAACCGAAAATCCCTCCAATTATTGTTGTCGACAGATAGAAGTGAAGCGAGCTCTTCCTTGGTGAGTCTGAGATGCATCGTCGATCTGTTATCAGACACTAAAATAATTGTCAACGATCCTTTGTTGTATATAGTCTATTTGTCATTTGTTTCTTCATTCGTTAAAGGTTGTGGGAAACATTTTTGGCAAGCAGACATCACCGGATCGAGCTCTGACCTTTGTGTGGAAGAGGCCAACCGAAGTTTCCCAAATGAGGAACAAAATATGCTTCATGATTTGGATAATAGCAGGGCACATCCTTCACATATGAACACCTCTGCGTTTTGTCTCCCTTCCATCGACTTTCATAACCTCCCATTTCAAAGATCGTCGCAAAATGTTGCCCATTCTATGCGTAATGATATTGGAGGCTAATTATTCTTCTGCAATTAACTATAATCGTTGAGAACAAAAAAATCAATTTTTTTGAGTATTTAAAACAATTATATAAGCAACATCCCTAGCATTGGCCACTTGTATTTCAATTTGCAGTGAATGCCCTTACCAAAACTAACACAATTTTTTAAATTTCTCCGCACAATCATATCTGTTGGTGCATTTTTTTGTGCTTGTGATTATGTCATGTCTTTCCCTATGTTTATTTAGTGGCGATTTGGCATCTAATGAGCACGTTTACTCGGGCTATTATATAATTTTTCCCATACTATTTTTTTGGTCCCTATTCTTTCCATAGGGAAATCATGAACCTGCATTCTTCAAGTAACTGGTGCACTATGCATTGGGAATAAGACAGTGCAAACAAATATATGAAGGAATTTTCATGTTTTCTCATTGCAATGTATTACTAGTCACTGGAAGGTAAACAAAGAAAAAGGTAAGCACAAGTGAAAACATGGTATATACTCCTCACAGGGGACACAAATCAAGATTGCGCCATAATAGGAGTTTAGAGTGAGACATAGGAAAACATTGACGCTTAATGGAAAGAATATTTTGTAGATGTAGTTGTGAGCACTATCGGTAGAAACACCATGTAGGCCAATCTTTTGTTCTGCACCATGTGTTGACCACCTACACAACTCTCCATTTTCTCCTTTAAATAATTGACACATATGACATATGTGCATGGTGTAAGAAAGAAGAGTTTTTATTTGCTACCCCCTAGCATTTTCCCCACACTTTCACTTATCCTCCCTTAATACCCTTTTTGAACAGACATCCTCCTCCCTCGATTTTTCACTCCCTCCAATTTAACTTTTCTCGATGCATCTCCTTGGCATTTTCATTGCAGACTTTGTGTGCGATTGTTATTTTCTATTGTATTTGCATCAAAAATTAGTTTCATATAAAGATGTACTCTTAATGTATTTAATATATTTATACAAAGTCATCCTACTAAGAAAAGACCGTATAATTTGAAAATTTATATAGTTATTTCGGAAAGGGTATTCTATCATTAACCTCCACCAACTTCCACTTTTTAGGAGGGTTTAAAATTTGTTCATCTTATGGGGAATATAAACCTAGATCAATTAGATTGTATTTACATAAGTCCATAAGTGGGGATTTAATTTCTTCAAAGGCGATAGGGGAGGATTTAAATTTTGTTTTAGATAGGGAAGAAGGTTTTCAACTTTATTAAGGGAAGGGAGGGTATGATATCATGAAAGCATTATGTCACCCTCGTTAGCTCATTTTTCATTTATTATGAGGGTAATGGAGTTCCTTGAGAATGAGGAGATTCTCGAACAATGCAATACATATAGATTGATTTGTAGGCATCTCACTAGTGCAATGTCGATGGGACGCTTACCTAATAATTTTTCATAGGCAGATTATTCAATGGCTTAGTAAATAATGACAATTTAGAGGACTTAATTTTTTACTTGAAGTTAGTTGAATTCTATAATAGCAATCACACCAAAGGGGTGTAATGGAAATGCCAATAGTCATAAAAGAAGCAAATGTGTCATGCACATAGGAGGATATGAAAGTGAAGTGAGAGATGGAAATACACCATGTAGTCTAATTGAGTGAATATATAGAAGGAATCATAGTGGAGTAGTATTTTGAAAAGGAGGGAACAAAAAATATTCAATCGAAGTGAGAAGCAAGTATTGAATCAAAATATGGTTAGTTTAGTCTCCTGCTTTCCTATGGTCATGTTCTTGGTTATGATTTGTAGTGGGAATGTTGGCCAATGAGATGGGGGAGTAGTTGAATTTGGAGATCTCATTGCATAGGAACACTAACTCAAGGGATGGACATCCACAACTCTAAGGACAACGTTAATTTTTTTTTTTTTTTTTTAATCTCTTAAAGAAGAAGGTAAGCTAGATGATGAGGATGAGTTGGAGGGCATGACGAGTAAGTAAAAAACATGAGAGACTCAAACATGATGAAGCTTCCTATTTGTAGGCGTTGGTGAAGGAGACTCGTCGAAGCCTTTGAGGTCATTGAGAATATGGACAACGTAATCAATGGCTCAAGGCTTGCCCCCTTAGATAGGGGTCATTTTGGTCCCTCAATGGCCTATGTAGAGCTTAGTTTTGGAATTAGATAAGACTTTTGAAACTATGTTTCCTCCTCTACGAGGCTTGTGCATTGTGCAAAGGCCTATGCTTATCGACGGGAATGTTGGCGAGGCCATTAACAACATCTCATGGATTTGTTTGAGGTCTTGCAACTGCCTTATGAGGTAGTGTCTGTCTTTCATGTTGTTATGTTAGGGACTAACTTGTTTGAAAATGAACATGATTCCATCCGATCCTTTTTGGACATGCACCGACATCCCTACAACTGCGTAAAAATAGGTGTTCATAACAAGGAAAAATAAACCATCAAGGCTTAATGGAAGGTGGATTTTGTGGATGTTGTTGCTAGCACCAGTGGTGGCAAGACCCGGTGCAAATTTTTTGTTTCACACAAAGCACAAGGTTATGGAGGTACAACTAAAGGCAATACCATCCAAAGAACAATCGAAAAAAAAAAAAATTAATGGAAAAGAACACCAAAGCAAGAACTTTTTTGTTATTTTCTTCAAAGCTTTTGGGGGTGCATGTCAACGTCAACAATAGTACAATATAATTAGGTCCATTCATTGCAATATTTTGGGAATAAAAGATGATGTTTGAACTTATACAACACAACATTAGAGTTATTTTAGAAAGTTATCAATGAAGTGGGTAATACGATATCCACTATGGGTTAAATTTGACAATTGTCTACACATTTTTCATGATTCTAGCCGTTAAATACTTGAAATAATTGTTTTATACGACATGTAAACTTTAAATATGATCATCATTTTTATATAGATTTTTATATAATATATCACAATACACACACACACACGTGTGTGTGTGTGTGTGTGTGTAGCTAAAATTATTTTGTATATTAAAAAGACAATATAATAACATTTCGTTTATTATAAATTATAAAATCTAATTTTATTAAGAATAAATTTAATTACAAATGTTAAAATTTAAAAATAATATAATATTAAGAATGTCTTGCACTACTTTATTTATGTTTAAGGTATGCGAAGGTGTCGCTCGGTTGACAATTTCAAATTTACATGCCCTACATCGAACGCATTAACAAACAATCGGACGAGCTTAAAATGTATGCCTCCCACACTGTTTACTTCCTCATAACCGAAGGGACTCTGAGTGCTGTTACCATCGAGTTGTGTTTGCCTCACACCAGTGTCAGCCAAGCCATAAGAAATGTTTATACTCCACCCACCAGGAGAAGAAACGACATTTTGGCTGCTCGCCAAAGCTCACTCCCAAGTTAATGATTTAGTTTATCACCAGTTAGTTAGTCACTGGTAAGAATTAAGAGTTAAGTGCAAGAATAGGTAATTTTTAAATTTAATTCCCATCCTATATATGGAGTGATTATGTATTCATGAATAAGTTTCCCATCCCTTCGTGCATGTTACGAACTCATGCGGTCATCGAGCCCTTCATCATTGCATGCATGCACCAACCGAGAAAAATGCATCCTCTTAACAAGTTATTGCTTCCTCATTACCTTAACACCAAGAACATCAATCAAGCAACCCGTCAGTTCTAATTAATGCAGATGGTATTATTGAAGGTGGATTCACACCATATAGATACTCTATAGAGTTGTCCTCTCGAGAATACAAAAATGGAATCTCAATGAGTAAGGCTTGCCATCAGACCTTATTAAAAGGTACATATATAATACATTTTTAATTTTCCCCATTGCCATATGACATCCATGATTAATTAAGAGTTATGTATTTATTCAAAGGGATGTCGGTTCCAGATTCAAATGCACTTCACGAGTTGAGGCTTGTGATCAAAGACTGTCCTTACGCGTGGGACGACTTGGAGATATGGTTTGCTCTGAAGTAATGGGTGAGTGATTACTTGTCTCTGTACTACAAGAGTGACGATGAAATTAAACAAGATGAAGAAGTGCAGGCTTGGTGGATGGAGATCGTGAACTCCGGGGCATGGATACCTGAATAATGAAAGTGGGTGGTACTAGATGGAGTCTGTGAAGAAAGCGATGGAAGTAATCATCAACATGATATGGATTTCATCTTCTCACCATGCAATTGTCGACTTTGGGAAATATGGATACACAGGATACATGTCCAATCTACCTACTTCTAGTATATTTTTTTGTTCTTGAGAAAGGGTACTCAAGATGCTTATATGGTTGAAAAACCAAAGGCATATACCGCTAAAATCCACATCTAATCTAGGCAGCAACGAGGGTGATGGCGGTGTTGGAATTTTTGTCGAATCATTCAACGGAAGAAGTTTATTTGAGATAGGTGAATGGATATGTTATCACCGAATCACAACACCCTCTGATTTGCACAAGTGTTTGTGCTTGAGCTCACGGTGTGACTAGGTAACATGGGTACTATCTCCGAGTAGTGGGACTTGCTACTTGAGATAGACCTCCAGAGAACGTTGTCTCTTCCTCCGAATCCTAGTGTAAAATAACTCTACTTGAAATGAAGCTACTATCTCTATCCTACAATTTCTAAGGGACTGGGGAGAGAAATAACATGAAAATGAAGGAGAACTACACTACGAGAGGTGATGTACCAAAAGAATGGAATGAGGAAAATCTCCAATGTGTGAAAATGGGAGCCAAATGCAGGTTAGAAGGGGTGATAACATTTCTTCACAATCTAATAACAACAATCACAACACCATTTCTATGCATACATAATATTAATGAATCTTGCAAGATCATAGAATAAACACAATACCCCTGCAATACAATTGAAGAGGTAAGAAGAATGCAAACAAACATAGGAAGGGAAGGTACATCCACAAACTTGCATCTATTGCTTCATTGATATGCACAATTCAAACTTTTACAAATGAAAGGCCTGGATCACCATGCAAGGAGTTCACTAAAAGGGCTGCAGCACATTGGCTTCACAAAAAAAAATGGTAGAGTTTTTCTACTCAAAATTATCCCCTTTACAATGAGCCCAACACTCCAATTTATAGAATTTTGGAAGAGAGAGAGAGGGGATGCAATTCCCAAAATCTACTTTCCAACCACTTGAAAGATGTCATAAATGTTCCCAAATGGTGATATATGACTTGCAGAAGGTACCCCATATTGTCCCATGACTTGCAGCTGTGAAAAATGTCTTCCCAAGCTCATTAAATGCTTCTCCAACCACTTTCTAACAACCAAACAAAACTTAGATTGTTTTCCTTAAAAATTTGATCAAATCTTCATCAAATCATGCATTTTTAATTGTTGTGCATTGGGCTCAGAGCCACAATTCCAAAAACACCAATTTTGTGAAAATCCATTGAGAATTGCAAAATTTATGGCCCTCTGAGTGTGAGTAGCTATTTTGAGTTTTCCAGGATTTCTTGCATTTTATGGGACTAAGCATTTAATTTTTTGGAGCTGGAGATGTTTCTTTTATTTTCACCCACCTACCCTCATTAAAAATAATAAATCTAGTTTTTTTGGTGTAGAGGATGTCGAGCCCTTTCCAAAAAGTCCAATTTTGTCAAAATCGAGCTCCAGATCAAAAGTTATGCCTATTTTAAGATCAGGGTCGGGGTGTTCCACGTAAGCTCTCATAATCCGCATTAAACCACTTTCCCTTTGCATTGTGGGTATTTTGGGTTTTTGGGGAACTTGTGGCACTAGGGTACAAGGGCCGGTTGGGGTGACGGGACCCGATTCACCCACAATGCACTTTGCCTCCTTTGATGTGCGGCGATTTCGCCTCCACGGGGAACTCATGTCCTTGCGATAGGACATTGCTCGCTTGGGTCCCTCTCGACCTGAAACTTGTTTCTCACCCGCACAACACCAAAATTGATGCCACCTTTATTGTGTAGTGATTTTGGGTTCACAAGGAACTCATGTCCTCGTAGTACTTGGACCGCCCGGGCCCCGAACTTTCACCTTTTTCCTAATATATTGGATCTCGCTTCAATTCTCTTTGCAAATCAGTCAAGTCAGGATTTTGGGGAACTCATGGCCCAATGGAACCTATTCTTCCTGGGCCGTTAGGACTCGATTTACTTGTAAATCATTGTTTCCTTAGCATTTTGGACCCAAGTCAAGGACGAGGAACCCTAGTTCCATCCACGACCCAGGACCAGCAATACATCTCGGAATAGGTCCCTTTTCCGTTATTTCAAATATTAGCAAATTTTTGATAACTCCTTATATTTTTCTTGAATAGGGAAGTTAGAGAAAAGCAAAGGGGTTCCCCCAAAATCTAGATTTCTTGTTTTCACCATTATTGCCTCTCCAAGTCTAAAGAAATTATGCAAGTTATCGAAATCACCTCGAGGGTAAATTCTGGATAACATGATCCACTCCCGAATGGACCAACGATGAAGGAATTGAAGAATCCTTCAAGATATTCTCATAGTCTCGGTGAGTGTGGAGAGGAACAAGAATCATGTGTTAAAGAACATGTATGGGCCGACAAAGGTTCCATGCACACTGCTAATCGAGACATGTAAAATTTATTCCTATTTTGAAGAAAAAATTTATTGACTACACGTTAGAAATTGAAAAAAAAATTTATTGCGAGCACTGTCAAAAACTCGATGAAATTTTTGTTGTGAGCATTTGTCGAAATATGTGGTTCTATTTCATCCATTCTTTGTCGCATGTATAAAATACAAAAAAAAAAACTAGCCATTGATTTCTTGTACAAGTGTTAGAAGCTAGTCCCTTTGCTTTATAAAAGGGAATGCCTATCGACGTAATAATAATAATGGGAGAATAAAGTTTGAAATTTTAGGTGAGGGAAAATTTATTTCTATTGATAGATTAATAGTGTTATATAGGTTGTTCTAGAGTAGATTCCTTTACTAGTTGGTAAATAATAATAAAGGAAGGTTTACATTTTAAAGTAAATCACATAGAATGGTAAGATTCATTATAACAATGGAATATATATAGAGTATTATTTAATAGTGCTAAATATTTGCTTCTAGAGTAGATTAGTTGGTTATGTAGTAAGTAATGAAAATGAGGTTTTAAAGTTTTAAGTATACCATAGAGAATGAAGATTCATTTCAAAAATATAAATAGTGTTTTTTAAACAACGCTTAATATATAATTTTAGAGTAGATTATTCTATTAAAAATATGAGAAAAATGGGGTTTAAAATTTTAAGTGGAAGTTAATTGATATTGTAGACACTCAAATTTGATGATCTATACTTTGACAATGTTGATTTTGACATTGCACACTTGCATGCAAAAATACACTCTCTTCACTTTTGCTTAACACACACCGATAGTTCTTTTATTAATTTAATATCTTTACATACCTCTTTATCATCAGTTCCTGAGGTTTTATAACATAAAATGCATCTAAAGACATCCATCCTTCAACTCGAAAAGATAAATTTTAATTTTCCTCTCTCCATCAAAACTATCAATTTGGTCAAATTGACAAGTGTCAATCTTGACCCTATTGTATAGTTTTGGACTGATTTTTTTGGGAACAAAATCTCAGTTTCATCATCTTCATATGGATAAATATTCCCTCTTGGTCATCCTTTCCTGAAAAAATAGCCATCATAAGCCTATATAAGCAAGTCAGTCATACCTCATTCAGGGCCTTAACACTTTATGTTCTCCGCATGTTAAAATAAGAACAAAAGGACATTACTTCTCCTAGATAGTGAAATAACTGATGCATATACATTAGGAAACACCCTCTACGGGTATGAAGTATCGTACCAATTCTATGAGTATCTATCTTCTGTCTATAAGAAAACAAAGTGACCCTTCCCAAGTATTTAAGCAAGTGTGAAACTTAAGTAAGACATTGCAAAAGCATGGTTGTCAAGTTCGATTGCACTATGGAAGATATTACATGCTAGAAAATGATGTGGGGTTTGAGCCCTCTTTAGAGTAATGGTGACATCGATGATGCACAGGAGTGCTCACAACCCACCCAATTTTATTTCACAGAACTCCATCTTGCACTACAAGGGTCTCGAGCAGCGTTTATAGAATGATTCGAAGGTGAGAGAAGAATACTAACATACAACAATAGTAATTTCCATGTAGGAAAACACTCGGGAAGTTACATGCCCATATTCCAAGTAGGGCCAAGATCGACATGGGTTCAAAACCATTCAAGTGGTCTTGACCCATTTCTATAGTTTTTCCCAAATCTAGTTTCACGTGCTATTTCTAAAGCAATGAAACATTTCAAGCCTTAGATCGGCATGTTTATGTATTTAGTTCACTTAGAGTCTTCAGATTCACATAGAATCATCTATGTGTAATTCCTCCTTTTCCGTTTTGATAGTTGTTAAATCAATAGTCACTTTGTAAAGCATTATTTTGATTTGTATAATTAATGTTGGAAGTTAATTAAATTAGAATATCCTCCTATAACAATAATTCATCCTTTTTATGCATGTTATTTAGGAACATTCTAAAGCTTAAAAAGGTTGAGATTAATCACTTAAAAAGTGAAATCATTTGGTGAAGTTGACTTCCTAATTGAGCATTGTAGTCCTAACCCTAGTGGCCTTAGGGTTTCATCGATATTCATGTCTAATTTGTTTGCATCAAAATTATGCTTCATCATGTGGAATCTTAGTGACCATTATCAATATCTATCTAGCTTGCCTACATATCTTTATTCTCATCCCACTCTTGCTTGAACTTGTGCTAAAGTTCATAACACTCATAGTGTACTACTACTACCGCCTTCTTATGATCACCCATTGGATGCTATGATTGACACTATTTCTTACACATCATCTCCTACACCGGTCATTTATTTTGATGATTCTGATATAGATGACAAACTTATCAATGATATATATATATATATATATATATATATATATATATATGTATATATATATATATATATATATGTATGTATATATGTATGTATGTATGTATGTATGTATGTATGTATGTATGTATGTATGTATGTATGTATGTATGTATCCCAGTCTCTACTCATCATATTTCTATCCAAGGTGTCTTGATTACTCCACATCATACATATAATATTTGTGCATGGGCCATCACTTCAATCTCATTGTATTCCATTTGAGATTCTTGTAATTGATTCTAATATGCATTTTTGATGTTGGATCCATCACCACACAAACTTCATTTTTAGTTTCTAAATATATTGCTCTTGGAGTACTAAATCTAGATTTCCTTTGGCTAGGTGCTCTTAGGGTTATTCCATCCATTTTCATCATCGTGTCACGTTTATTCATCAAATTTTCACTATTTGAGGTATTCCTTTTAGGGATTTATCTCCTAGCATGCCTATTTATTCTACAGTTTCTATCACTCTTCCTAGCACATCTACGGATATATATCTTGATTCCCACACTATTTTGCATAGTTCTAGTCCTCCTAGGTCTCATGATAGGCCTTTTTAATTGTGCAACTCATCATTCTCCTCTTGTGATGAACTATAATGCTACTAGTTTACATGATGAACCTTCTATTGACACCCATAACACTCCCACCATTATGTATCATTCTCATATAAATGGTGCCCATCCCTTAATGCATATTGTAACACATTTACTTATATCTAGAGATTTTTCCCCTATGGTGGTTACTACATATACAATACCCAAGGTGTTGGGAGAAACTCATACCCCCTTCATAATGTCACCATGACCATGGATTTTAAATTTGTTGCTTGGAACACCTCTCGATGCAATTCTAATAATTGTATGCTCACTAAGTCCAATATTACATCACTTGATTCAACTTCCCCACCACAAGTAAGAACATAATGTGCTGATTTGATGATGCTTCATGATGCTCAAATTCTATACATGAATTATTTCTTATGGTTATGCCTCGTTTTGTTACATCGATTTAGGGAAATTAATCCCCATATTTCCACATTTATGTATATGGTTTCTCCTATAGTCATATGGGCTACTACATACGGTTCTAATACTTCTAAATATGCACCTATTAGTTATAACGAGTCTTGTCTCTCTCCCTCAATTGTTGAAGTTTGATCTTGATGAACGTCCTATTGGTGTATATGACTTGTTTTGTCATCATTCGACAAATTTTCCACCATTGATGGTTAGTCATCTCACTTAGTGAGAATAAGTCATAGTGGAATATGTCAATAAGGTTATTTAGGGTTGTGTACACGTGTCATGCACAAGAGTTACACATCACTCCTATATGTACCTCTCTTATTTGATCTATGAGCATGTCAGACACACCGTTTTCTTTATGTTCCCGATTCTCATTTTGATTCAATCTCTTGCTTACTATGTGAAGTGTTCATGACTCCATTAAAGTGAAACTTTCTTGACGTGCGCAGTAGGTTCCGATTTGATCCTTGTTGAACTTGACATGGTATAAGAGCAATTATTTTGTAAACATGCACTTGATTAGTCTAGTTGCAATTACTTCATTTTCTAGTTTTCGTGCTTCTCGTGCAAGTTTTCGTTATTTTGAATATTATTTACGGGTTTAACTATTTGGTTTGTGGATTTTGTGTGTTTTTTTAGTTGTGCACATGTAGGTTATAGAGGTTTTCTAGCCAGATCTATCTAGCTACAACAAATTTTGGAGGCACCACTAAATCTGGAGGTTGGTACATTTCTAGTTTTTAATCAATAATTTTTAATTGGATTTTTAGATGTAAGTGGTTTTTTTAGAAAATATGGTTTTTGGCCTGTTTAGACCTCCTCCTTGCCTAGTTTTTCATTCTTGATTCTCCTTCCTCTCCTTCCTTCCCTTGGTGATCTCCCCATGAGAGCTAGCTATTTATTTGGTTCTTTTGCACTCTAGGCAAGCTTTTTTGAACTCGGTGTCCTTTTGCAGTGAGATATTTTGGTTTTCATGCGGGTGGTTTGGTTGTTTTTGCGTGGATCTTATGCATTGATCGTGTGGATTTATTTGCTCATGAGCTAGCATGGCTTGGAATTTATATGTTTTCTTTAGGTTCTTTTTTTGTGACTACGAAGTGGCTATTCATTTATTTTTGCTTTAAGTTGCGTCCATTCAAGATCATTTTTGGTGAGTTGTTTTATTGTTGCCCTTTCCTCTATTATTTTCCCCATAGTTTAATGATTTTTACGAGCTTAGAACTAGGGGTTTTTAGGTCCCCTCCTAAATAATGTCCTTATAAAAGATATTATAGTTAAACCTTCACAAACCGTGACCACCGAGCCCGCACCGATGATGCAATTTTTCCACCACCATCATTTTTAGAGCCACCATCCACCGTAAACACCAATGCCAATGATGCAAAGACTGCCACCACCGAGAATAACACCTAGTCGCAACCACCAGTGATGTAACACCGCCACCACCTTGGTAAACCACTCTGAAAGGATCGTGCCACTAGCCACCAATGCCAATGCCGATGATGAAAAGACCACCACCGCCGAGAATAACCACCACCCACAACCACTGGTGATGCAACACCCGCTACCACTAGTAAACCACCCCGAAGTGATTGCGCCCTACGATATTTGAACCTAGGTGGATCGGGACACAACTTTCCACCTTAACCGATCCACCCAAACCCCATAGGCCCCTTTCCTCTGTTCTTATCGAGTGAACTATTTGGGGTTTGTTTTTCACTTTGCATTCAAGTTAAGCCTAGGTTTTTTCTTATCTTGAGTCAAGATTTGCTACTCTTTTAATCCAGCTTATTTCCTTGCCTTTGTGTGGTGGTTTTAGCCTACATTTTTGCTTTTGTGTGTGATTTTTGCACTTTTCGACCCTTAAACCTCTTCCCGTGCACCGTGCTTAATCCCTTTCTTGCATTCTTATCTTTCATTTGCAAACCCATCTCCCGAGATGTTTTTCTTTCCCTCGTATGGTTCATCCTCCTTTCACCTTAGGATCCACATGATACCGAACTCGGTTCACTACATCGAGCCCTTAAGGGCTGATTCAGCCTTATCCTTGCCTAAGTCTTCTCTTCTTGCCTTGTGTTGTGATACGAGCTTACAAGGATTTTGCACCATGTCCCCCGCCGAGCTCATAGACCGAGCTCTCTCACCTCTCTCATTGACCCTTTCTTCCTCTCACTTTTTGTATTTGAGTTTAATTTCAAGGCTCTTTTAAAATAAGTTGGTGTTTTCATATTTAATTAGCTAATTTCTTATTTTAAAAGCTATTGGTTTAATTGAATGTGGGAGTTGGTTTAGTAAAGTGTGATGGGTGAGGTGTGTTTAAAGGAAGTTAGGTTTGTTAATGTGGTGGGGTGTTTTCTAATAAGGGTAAGGTGATTTTTTTAGTAGGGTGGGGTTTATTAATTAAGTTAGATCTTAATATTTTAAATCAAGATCTAATTTATTTAATTAACGTAGGTTAATTTAATTAATCTCATATAATCGTTAGAGATTTTTTGAATTAGGCATCTAAATTTAATTTAAACTCTTTACTTTTGATTAGATTCTTAATTTAATTTTAGGAACCTTAATTTCTTTCAAATTAGCTATTTTTTAATCACTTAGTAGTAAAATATTGTCGTCATCTAGCATTATTATCACTCTTGTTTTCCTTTTATCTTTAAATTAGACTAATTGGAAAATTTCAAAGTCGATTTTATAGCGTTATTGGATGTTTTTGATACTAATGTTTTATTGGAGTGTGTTTCACCCCTCCTAGTTTTTTATCACCTTCCAGGAGCATTTTCGACATCCTAGAGGTCCACGGGTCTCATATGGAGCCCATTTTTCGCGTTATAATCACCTTTATTTTTGCTTGTAGACTAGTGAGTGTGACCACCATAGTATTTCAACAAGGGGTTTTGTTGTGACATGAGACACTTTTTCTCTAGAATAGTCTTTGTCTTGTCCCCTTATTATTATCTTATGCCTTTGTTGTGCTTATTTACGTGTTTTTCGCTACTTCCATTTGAGACTTATTGTGACCTCCACTCTTATGCGATCTATCATGTACTTAAGGGTGAGTGGTCAATTGTCACATGTCACATGAACACAACCTATTATAGTCAACAAACTAATTATAAAGTACTACAAATAGGGGTTATCATTATTCTTGGGTGTTGTATTACATGCAGACACATTCTCGGATGAGTCCAACATCTTGTAACCTTGTGTGTATTCTTGCACCCTCATTTTCTTACATTCTCGCATTTATTTCTCTTTTGCATTTTCACCATAGATATTTATTTTCCCAAACCTATGCTTCATATGACCGGTTTTGTATTTCGGCATTCACCTATTCTTCTTGGTAGGGATAACTATGCACTATGGTGTTCGAGCATGGAATGTTTTCTTATTCACAATGACATTTATCTATTCTTGTATGGATGAGTACTGCACCCAATGATCTTGATCAACTTGAAGACTAGCTTGAAACTTGTAGCATGGTCATTGGTCATTTGTTGACATACATTTCCAGGCCTCTCCACCATCATGTGGCACACATGAAGTGTCCTCGCACTATTTGGAGCATCCTTCATTCCTTATTTGGAGACCCTTCAAAGATTTCCGCTGTCATTTTTTCCATTAATAGAGTTGTCTCTTTATATTCTTCATGTGATGATAGTTCTGTTGACACTCATTTTCCTATTACTATCCCACGATGAGGAGGATTGTTCTTCTAGTTTTGATGACCAAAGTATAGATGAGGACTTATCTCATCCTTCTCTTGGCCACCTTTCAAAGAATGTTGAAATTCTTCCCTCCCCATCGGACATCGACATGCAGTCTTGTTTCCATCCTCATACCATCATTACATCCACCTCCTTTCCAATTCCAGTGTATGAGACCCTTTCTACTCCTTCTTTAAGTGTTGATGATTCATACTTGTCAGACATTGCTCTTTTGTTTGTTGAGCCACCCTTTGGGATGAGTATCTACCACACCTTAGTCATCTCTTTTTCGTGTCTACTTGTTGTGCAGGATAAGGAGTTTCTCATACTTCTACAGGTGATTTGGAGGATTCCTTCATCTCCTTTTTCATGAATTCCCCTTCTGGGACTCTTATCACTTCCAATTTTCTCGGAGACCATCACCGATTTACCCTTTCTTTTGGATCCTCTTTCTACTATATTGGGTGTTACTACTTTTCCTTCACTTCACTTGGGCATCCTTTCGGTGGATGGTCTCCTTTTATAGTCTAATAGTTCTACATACGTGGCATTATCTTTGGTTCATTTACACTTACTTGATGGACCTTTGTCACATTTCTGTGGACCAGATTTAGAGTATTTTGTATTGCTTTCTACCTTTGTATTCCTTGATGCAATTAGTAGACTTTTAGTATACCATTTTGTTCTTCTTAAGGGCGAAACATTGTTTCGATGTGGATGGACCTCATCACCTACTTATAAAATACCACATCGTCGACACTATTATTGGAGACTGTTATCCAAAATAACTCTCCTATTTATTTGGACAACTTACATTTCCATTCTAGCTTTGAGTTTCTACCGTAGGTTGTGCGCACTTTAGTTATCTCCTTAGCACATTTCCTTGGTGGCATTTCCTCACACGCTCATGTGCACTATAAATATCTTATTCTCTTTTCATTCTATAGTTTTCCTTTTCTTCTTTGTTCCATTTCCCCCTCACATGAATTCTCTGAGCATCCACTTTCTTCCCATCGTTAGTGCATCCTTCGCATGCGCCTTGGTCATGCTTCCCAAAATCAGCTAAGTCATTGGTTTCCTAGCATACCCTTCTTTCTTACCACCACAAATTACCTTGTAATAGTTATGCCTTGACCATACGTCTCTTCATTAGGTGTTTCTCTCACTCCCCATGTGCATCATCTTTACGCGCACCATTACTCTATTTTCCTCCTACACTTCAATCTTCCTCGTGCATGCCTTTGCGCCTTCTTCTACGCCCTTCTATGCCACGTGGCATCTGTCAGACATTGAGTGTGCTACACACAACCAATCAAAGCATGCCAATAGGGTGCCGAATCTGGATAACAAATCATCGCTTGAAATGTGGCAGATAAATGACAAAGTGGGTACACAATTGGCTAGTCCATTCAATCAATCAACGCACACCACTTGTCATTGTGTGTTAAAATGACCTGTAGACGTATGATAGCCATAACTTCTATTCCAAATCTCTAATATAGGCATTCCTAATCTCATTTAAAATCTTCAAATGTCATCTACAGTGCAGGATATTCAAATTCAAATTTCAACGGGATTTGGTAGGTGAGAAATGGGAAAACGTATTTTTGGCCATTAATGAGCAGATTTGATTGCTCCAACCACTTGATTTACCTCAGATATCTCCCCTTTCTTCTCCAACATGCCAAATAGACAAGGAGAAGCACACATGGCAGATTCCTCGGTGGATTTACAGGAATTCATTATTGGTGGTTGAGTTTTCAAATCATATTTTCCTCCTCCTCTCTTTTCTTTCATCGATTCATCTATAAATGTAAGAGCTTGGCTCATTGTAAAGGATTAGACATTTTTGGATCTTGTAACATTTGCTAAGGATTCCATATCTCTTTATTTTGAGTCACAAACCTCCAGATCTAGTTCGTGTATGTGGATATCGGCCTTCATATGCCATTGTAATCAAAAGTACATACCTAGAAGTAATAGAAGCATAGTCTTGTGTCTATTCTATGCCTTAACGTGTCTATATTCTTATTACTTGCCTTTTGTTTACATTGTGTGCTTGTTGTGTCACTTTAAATCCTTTGAAACTCCAATTTTGGTTGTTTTTCACGAAATTGATCACGTGAATGCATGTTTTTTCTATGCTACACCTACATATCCACCCTTTATGCTTTCTAATTCATTTTCACTCAAAACGGATAGTGTTCATCCCACTTTTTCTAGTGTTATCATCTTTCTTAGTTTAGTTTTCCATTTTCATGTTATCCTTCTATCCCTGGTCCCTTGTCTTCATTAGCTTAGTTTTCGGTTTTAGCATTAGGAGTAATAATAACAAAGTATAAATAGGTAGAGGAACCGACCTTTCCAAAGGTCCATCTTAAGCGAGTAGGGTCCCACACCTTGAGACAATCCCATTATTGACTCAAACAACTTAGTTCTTCCGGATCCAACACATGAGTGCAAGTTTGAACAAATAATAGTTTATGGCATGCACAGTGGGACTAGCATTGAAAGATTAAATTTCAGTATTGTTAAGTTTGGTGTGTGAATTTTTGATTTCCATCCTTTAGAGGCTCATTCCAACACATATGGCGACTCCAAACTTTTAGATCTACTATTTTAGTAGCTATAGCACCTTTTATGAGAAGAGTGCACACCAGATAGAGTGTTGCAACTGAAGGATCCTTTGAATATCTCTAGCTTTCTCTAAGAAGCACACGCAACTAAATTCCCACACACACATCCCCATCTCTAGCACGCCACACACATTCAAATCCTCCTCAAAATAGACCTACACACCCTACCATGACACTCTAACCACCTCCTCCTCTGAGGAACTTTTCCAGATTCATTGGTGGAAGCATGATCAATCTTAACACATAACATGATATACCAAAGTATCCGAACTCAAGAGAATTCCATACTTCATGGGAGAAAATCAAGTTACCCCTATTGAGCATATCCAAGATGTAGCAAATGTGTGCTCTGTCTATCTGATCACGCATGACGATTTAGTTGTCAAACTAATTGTGGCTTCATTCAAAGGAAAAGTGCTCTAATGGCTTTGTGGCCTCGAGACCTATATCTATTGCCACTTGGGATGAGCTTGGAACAACTCTATGCAAATTTTTTTAAGACAAGTCGATCACCTATCCTTGGTGGAGTAACCGACTCACAACAAAGAGGGCATCCAATGAGAAAATTATTGATTTAAATATCATATTCCGAAGATTTGGGACAAGATTCCTCAAGTGGTAAGGCCTAACACCCAGCATGCTTTCTTGTATTATATAAGGGCTCTGAATAGTAACATATTAGTCATGATTCAGTCCATGGGAGGTAGAAATTTACTTGATTCTTACAACATTGCTATAAGGGCAAATAATAGTCTCATCTAGATGGGAAAGTTGGCTCCTAGAACACCCATGCCATTATTCTGAGAAATGTCTTCAGTGCCCCAACCTTTTTTTCCCCTTGTTCTAGTGCAAAGTGCGCAAATAGTTTCATCTACATCCCACTCTCCTATGTAATGAAAGAATATGAAGAAATGAAAGCCCTAATTAGAAACTTGTCAAAAAAGTTATATCCTTGGAAAAGCAAAGCAGAGTGCAAGCCTTCAGAAATAATTCTAATCAGGTGCATAATCAAAACAATCAGCCTTAGAGGAATCAATATGGAAACCAGATATATGGGTAAAACCAAAAAGTGATAGATGGAATGCTAATGTGCACCTACCCTTTGCAAGTTATTCCTCCAAAAAAACCTCTTCCAACACCCAACACAAGTCAAGCACTTATCCCTGTTTAGAATAACACGGTGTAAGAATAAGAATGGTGTTTCTCTTGCAACATGCCTCACAACCAATATCACGGTGCTAATGTTATGCATGCACAAGCTTACATGATTCATGCTACATCTAACTATGAGCCTTTAACAAGTGTAGGTGAACCTAAGAATCAAGAAAAGCTAGAAGTTCCTCCTGAAGCCAATTCGATATTCTTTGGTGCCTAAGACTTATGTGCAATCAATCAAGTTATAAATGGTTCAAACAGATTGCATGGCAGGTTTCGACAACACAAGGTACAAGAAGAGGATGCTTGAATATAGAACACAAGTCTTAATTCCCACAACACTAGCCGATCCTCAAAAGTAAAAGGATTCAACTAAGGCATCCATTAATGAAGGCACACAAACTTCTGCACACAAGGCTCCACGTATTACTCCTTTTGAAATAATGTGTGCCCCTCCCTTAGTAGGTCAAGACTTTGCACCAGCTGAGGCCTCTACCTCTCGCCTGAACAATCAAGAAAAGATGCTATTTTTCTCCAAATGCACAAGTCAATGGGTCTTCCATTCAACATTGTGGACCAGATGAAGAAGACAAATATAAATGTCATAATTTGGTACGCCGTGACCATTCCATCACAACCTATTGCATGAAGCTCTAGCCCAACTTCCACACATTGATCCAATAGTTCACAATTCACGTGCTACTATCAACATATGCCAAGAAGGAGAGGAGAAGCGAGTAAGTAAGGTCATCAAAACCCCACCCTTATATATGTCCTTGATCATAAGTAAACATCTCATCCATAAATATATTATTGACTCAGGTGCTCATACTTCTATCATGCCGAAGAAATTTTTTGATGTCCTAGATCTTAAGTACATCCCCTTGAAAAAATGAGTCATGCAAATTGATGGATTAACTATCATTACCCTTGGAGTCATCAAATATCTTGAGTTAACCCTCCATGCATGTCCAAGCCTCACAATACACTCAATCCACGCGTCAATCGATGACCTACCTCCATTGTTTTCCTTGTGTCTGTCAAGGGATTTTACTATAAAAACTGGGTGTTTAGTTGTCTTTTGATTGGTCCCATATGTTACTCAAGATAAGGTATGGTACCTGGTTTACCATACAAGCTGAGCCAATATTCTCCTATCATGTAGAGTCATATGACCTATCGCCTCTCCAAGCTAATTACCTAATCCAAGATGAATAAGTTTTGGTATCGAAAGCACTGTTCCACCTCCTATACCTGATCTAGTTCTAGATGAATAGGTGGAAAGGAACCATAATTTTTATCCATATCTTTGTCAAGAGATTAAAGATTTTGAAACTGGGCTTAAGACATTATTTTCATGCAAATGTGCAACATGGAAATTGATGATTTCCAAGCATGACAACGATACCCCTATAGCAAAGTTTTGATGTTTTATCATTCTAATGCACCTCGGGTCTACCCAATCAGTCCAAGTGACCTCATAATTAATGTCATCTCACCCCCTAGGTGATTTAGGAAATTCCATTCATTCCCCTAGGTGATTTTAGGAGTTCATTAAAAGTTGTAAGCTTCAGGAAGTTATGGGAAGGGCTATCATTGGCCTTCCTAGGAATGGATCAACCCCATGGAGTGGAGCAAAAATACAAAGTAGATGTGGAGGTGATTCAAATTCCTTGGGACATCATGGAAGTGATTCAAGAATATTCTAGAAGGACTCAAAGAAGTTGGGGCAACTTCACCAAAATTACGGTTCAGAGGCCTAGGTAGTCCCTAGGCCAAGACAACTGGTGAAATGCCAAAGGTGATTCTGGGAGCTCCAGATGGAGTCAGGAGAAAACAAAACATCATTGTAAAGGTAATTACAATCCCTACAAGATGGATAAGTTATTTTTTTCACATCACTTTGGCACATTGCAATGGCCTGAAAGTAGTTTTCTCATGCACATGTAGAGTAAAAAAAAAAATATGATTTTTTAGGGATCAAATGGAAGAATCAAGACCTAACACCCCGCCATTAGATTAAAAATTCCATTTCCAGTAAGGATAATATAAAATTTCATCAAAAAAATCCATTGGGCGCTCAATTTATCATCGTTTCCAATTGTCCTCTTCAAGCGAGTTCAGGAGTTAGTCAAATTTTGGGAGGACACATGTTAGCTTCAATAGCTTGGCAAGATTTTGTGTCCCTCACATTCCTCAAGGTCAAGGAAATTAGACATGGAAAAATGTTCCCAGCCCCCATGAATCCTTCTAGATCCACATACGACCTCAAGGATTGCCAGTTTAGACCCCGGGGGGCTTACAGGAGCTCAAAGCCTCAACCGTCTGATTGTTACCACGTGTCATCACTAGGAGCACCGTGGAATTTGAATTCCCTCATGTCCCTCACAGGTCGGGGACATCAAACATGAAAAATGTGCCCGTCCCTAAGGAGGACTTATGGTCACCAATATTACCAACTTCCATCCTTTCGGTGCTTTAAAGCTGATTTTCTAGCTTTCATTCCCTATTGTCGGATCTCCACAACGTGTCATCACCTTGTTCATCATGGAATTTGATGTCCCTCATGTACCTCATAGGTCGGGGACATAAAAATATTGAAAAATTCACCCATCTCCCTACTCGATTTATTTTAAAATTTTAAATACCCACCTGTTTCCCACTTCTAACTTCTAACATTCTGTGTGCATCCATATGCACACTCCCACTGTAACATCCTACCATCACCCCACCATTGCCAAAGATAAAAAAAAATACATAAAAGAATTAAAATCCCTTTCCCATGGCGATATACAGGTCTTACAAGGAGATTTCATCAAGCTAAGAAGAAGAAATGAAGAACAGAGAAGAAGAACAGTAGAAAATCCCCATTGCCATGAAATCAAAATTTGGAGAAATATTACAAACAGATTGCAGATTGAATTTTATTTTTCTGTTCATTCCTCTATCCAAAACCATCAGAAACATACCTTCAGACCCTCCTCTCGTGCCATAAATCATTCACAACGAAGAAATCTTCTTTCCTACTCAACGAAGAAAAAAGTTGATTTCCCATTAAACTGCTATTAGATCAAAAAAGATTTAACTTCGAGGCACGAGAAGAAAAAACCCATATCAAAAATATTAATTTTTTTTCACAAATAGAGGAGAAAACTAGACGTGTAATTTTCGAGGTTCGTTAATGGTTGCGTGTGTAAGGAAGCACTACTAGATCAAAAAATTAAAAGTTTAAAATCTCTTAAACTATTGAGTGAGTAGGTCTAAAATTTATGAGGGGCGATATTGGGAAAAAAACATATCAGAAAAATTCATTCCATGTCATTCTGACCTCCATAAGACCACTTTCTAAAAATAAAGGTTTTCTGCATAGGGGGAATGCTATTTTGGGAAATTGATCAACAAAAGAACTTGCGAAGGAGACAAAGACATTGAAGATGCACCTGTAGCGAGAATTCATTAAAACGGGCATTTTGTCACTTACTAAAAATAGTAATTTGTCCCATGAGCACCTACCAAAATAGTAAGTCAACCCAAGAAGCGGCTGAGGTGAAGGTAGTGTGCACAAGATTAAATGAAGAATTTAACCACATCAAGATGGTCAAGAAGAAGCAAGAATCACCTCTTACTATAAATAGTAAGTCTCCCATGTGGATACTCGATATTAATGGAAATTCATACTTGATGGGCAGTTTTGAAACAATGGGACATAGATGGATGATCAATTAGGTGCACACCATCATTCGGGATCATCCATGGAAGTTGCTCATAGGGAATTCGAGACTCATCTTAGACAATTCAACAATGCCTCCTAACACTCGGTTGAAGGATTGAGCTGCAGAGTATCTTGTGTGGGGTAGAAGTTATAGTCATTGACATAATCATTAGGCAGTGTTTTTAAAGACTCACTCCAAAGCATCTGTGAGCTAATTTGAAAGAGTTTCACATGAGTTTGAAGATTCAAAGTTTCATCGCATTGGAGCTTTCCATCAATGAGGATCATTGGAATTCATCAAGGGCAACATCTTCTCTTCTTCTTCTCTCTCTCTTCTCTTCATACCCCCAACTTTCTCTCTCTTCTCAATGTTCTAATTTTGCATTGGGGTTGCACTTTTTCATATGTCTTAATTTTCCTAATGTAATAAATTACCTTTATGTTATAAAAAGGGACTTAAAAGTTTCCTAGGAAGTTGAAAAG
Source organism: Taxus wallichiana var. yunnanensis (assembly GCA_018340775.1). Taxonomy (NCBI): domain Eukaryota; kingdom Viridiplantae; phylum Streptophyta; class Pinopsida; order Cupressales; family Taxaceae; genus Taxus; species Taxus wallichiana. The sequence continues at coordinate 541,913,099 of CM031243.1, forward strand.
TTTTAAGTTGTGTGAGGACATATGAAAAGGAATTGGGGGATAGATGATGAGTCACCTCTCATTCTATAAATTGTAAAGCCATTCCCATTTCAAAGGGTTGGTGATTGATTTTGTAAACTCAAGAGTGTATTTTAATTTGAGAGAACAAAAGAGAGCCATTTTCTTCCATTTTCCCCTCACTAGTTTTCCTCCATTCCCACACTATGTACAACTTTTGTTTAAGCAATCAATACAAGGAGTTTCTAGATTTCTTTGACTAAGGGGTTTCTTGATACTTTGTGATTAATAAATTCTATTTGGTCTTGTTCTTTATTTGCAAAGTTGTTTCTTCCCATAAATGCATGTGTTGAAATTTCTAACTAGTGTGTGCAGGAATCTGATTTTCTACCTACAATGTTAGTTCTCCCATCTCATTTCTCACTCCCCTTTCCCACTCTTCGATGAATTATTCCCTAGCAAAAGATTGCTAGATTTTTCATAGGGTCGTGGAGAGCCCTTGTTGGATCCTTGGCCATAAGGCCACCCAGAGAAAACTCACTTTCACTCGCGCATGCATATCGCATGACTACACACTTAAGTAGAGGGACTTAGAATCCCAGAGGATTGGCAAGGAACCAAAAAAATTTCCCGATAAATTTTATCACCAAGAATTTTGGCACCCACCACGGGAAAATTTAATAGCATTTGCACCAAAAATATGACCGCAAGGTCCAATTTGTTTTTTAAAATATATTTAAAAAAACAAAATTTTGAGTTGATGGAAGTCCATTACTAAATAACACGAAGATGATTCTTGCAAGTGACCTTTTGTATCCCACAATGTCTTTTCATATTCCTATTGCAAAAATTTTCAGTGCTAGAATTTGAAGAAGAATTTTCTGAAGTAAAAGCTGAAGCGGAAACATTGGCAGATGAAGCAAAAATACCTTAACCCATTATTCCATGGGGAAGAAATACATGCCTCGCTTGATCTTGAACAACATCTTCACAATCTACCAATAGGTTCGCAAGAAATTTTAAAAATTCAAAGACAATGGCACACAGATAATGAAGAACAAATCTCCGCTTTCACCACATCATGCAAGATTCTTGGAGTCGAACATGAAGACGTTGTTGTGAGATTGTTTGTGGAATCTCTCAAAGAAAAAGCAATAGAATGGTTCTACCTCCTGCCTACCCAAGCCATCACTTTTTGGAATGACATCAAAAGGAAGTTTGAGGAAAGATTTAGATTCATTGAGGACTATCAAGACCTCCTTGTATAATTAGCAGACATTAAGAAAGGAGAAAGTGGAACAATGAGAGACTTTGTGGCTCGTTTCAACTAGTTGATTTACTGAGAATACCATAAGAATATTCACCATCGAGTAAAACAAAAATAAGAGATCATTTATTAGTGCTCAATCACCGGAGGTATGATTTTTCCTATGAAGAGTTGAACCAAGGGATATTGCAGAAGTACAAATATTGTACATTGAATTTGATGACGATCTCATCCTATCAGGAAAGATCAAGAATCCCTCAAAGGGTAAAGTGCAACATCCTAGAGATGAAAGAACCAATCCTTTTTTGCATAAAATGGAAAATGAAATGGCATTGTTGAGGAGGGAAATATTTAAACGAGTTTCTTCTCAAAGAAGCAATAGAAATAAAATTGTAGGAGCACCCTGAAGGCTTACCTTGGAGGCTCCACCTATTAATGCAAGTTGTAGGAATAAGGAAAATGAAAAAGAGATCAAACAAGAAAGTGAAGGTGGAGATTTTCTAGAAGTTGATTAACTTGTGAATGATACACAAATAAGATTCTATGAGTATTCTGGAGGGGATGAAGATGATGAAGAAGATGCACCCAGTCTCTCATGTGCAGTATTCACTTGTTCTCGATCACGAGAAAGGAGTTTCTTCCTCCATCGTTAATAACAATAAGAATACTGAAGATCCTCCTTTGGCGACTCCAAAAAAACAAAATAATTAGTCGAGTATCTTTGCTCCCACCCTCCATGGATTCTGCACTATTGAAGCTTGATCCTATAGAAAGAAAGAAGGCTCTCGTAATTCCAAGTAAGTCTTCCGATGCCTCTTCTAATTCTAAATCTAAATATACTCTTGTAAAAACTAGCATTTCAAAAGTTCCTAGTGTGCCATTCAAAATACCCTCCATTCCCCAAGCATCAAACCATGCTTCCAAACCTATCCCAACTCCAAAATTAGTCCCTTCATTCCCCTTGTCCACATCTACTCCCTTTGACTTCGTATAATATGTGAATAAAGCCAAGGTGAAGATTATTGAAATTGAATATCTGTAGACTCACCCCAAACAATTCGAGAGATTTTTTCAATACATCAGGAGTGGTAGTTTAACACCCAATGTTGTAGCTCCTAGTTCTAAAGGAATACTACCAAACCCACCTACACCTCCCTCACATAACATGCTTTCTTTGGGTGCATCAAAGACTAATAATGTTGAACCTTTCTATGTTTCCCTTCTTGTTGGATATTATGTATTGAACAACTGCATAATAGATTTTGGTGCCTTTGACAATGTAATGCCTACAAAGGTCACCAAGGCTCTCAAAATCACCATGACTCCACCCAGTGGTTCTTGTTACTGCCTAGAGTAAAAATAAGTCCCACTTGTAGGGAAGGTCAAAGATGGACAGGTGGATCTCGCTGATTTCCAAACAAGAAAGTTTCAATGATGATTTGGTAGTGAGACATTCCACCTTCATTTGGAATGTTACTAAGCAGGGGGTTCTGTTAGTATTTGGGGGCAAGATCAAGATGAATTGGTTTTCTACAACCATTCTAGTTAAGGGAGATGTGGAAAATTTCTTCTAGATAGTAAGATGAGGTACACAGTCACGAAAGTTTGGAAGAACAGAAACCAACATCTTGTATCAAAATAACAGCAGATGAATGATTTTTTTAAATTGAGGAGGAAGAGGATATTCCCATCTTGATAGGGCAAGCCATGGCTTCCCAGAGAGGCATAGACCTTGAAGAATCATTGAGGAGATTTGAGTTACAAGAAGGAAGCTCCGAATTGCAAGACGATGCAAAACCATAAAGAAGAGGAAATGGTTCTTGGTGAATTTCAAACAAAAAAATCAGCTTATGTGCTTATTTGTGATGAATAGATATTCTCATTCCCATTTGAAGATGAGGACTCCATTAATCATGTCACCCAACAAGAGACCAATCCAGTTTGCAATGATCCCTCGAATAGTGGGAAAGAACCATCGTGCACAAGAATAACCAAGAGCCACGGAAGAAACAAATGAACCCGAGTTCGATATCAAACTCTGATGTAAGCGATGAATCTACAAGACAAGCGTGAATCTAATTTGAAATCCTTAACTAGTGTGAAGATCGACCATGTTGAAATAAAGCAACATGAAAAACATGATGACCCTCTTGAGCCAATGGTTGATGGATGCAATGATGAAATCGAGGTTTTTTCTTTCCCATTCGAAGAGGAAGAATATTTTGTGATGAATAAATTAAAGAAAAGAGTTTTAAGGCCTTTGAAGCTAAATCTCCTATGACAAAGGAGTGATAGAATGTAGTGATTCCCAAGATTATGAAGTAATCCCTCCGGATATTTTCCTTGAGCTACAAAATAAAGATCCTTAAAAGGCGTACAAAGATGAGTGCAGGAAGTGAAAAGGTGATCTCTATGAAATAACTATTGGATGCGGTGGAGGTTGCGGAAGACCTCGAGATGATTTTTTATCTCTTAACTCATACCATGGCCATACAAGAAAAGTATGAGGTTACTTCGGTCCTCTGTCACAAGACTCAAACACCTCCCAGGTGGAGTAGAGATAAAGGATGAATCTAAGGTTTCTCATGGAGAAGATATCAATGAGTATAGGCCCGAGAAATAAAGTAGCTTAGAATATTCAATAAATTTGAACAAAAATAAAATTCAGGGCAGCGATGAGATTCTCAATAAAGAATCAGCTATGTGGATAAATACGGAAGGAAACTAGAACTATGAAACCAATTTCAAAGAACATGAAGGCAATGGAATTTCTAAGCGAAGGCTTGAACATCAAGAAGATCATGTAGGATCACTCCTACCAATTACACAAACAATTACGAAATCACCTTGCTTTAATAAGAAGATGATGAGAGGAGGCTACTTTACGGAACAGTCAATAGCTTGCGAGAACATCATCATTCAAAGTGTTGCTCTCTTGGGGTAACTTTTGAGGAATAAAAAGTGCTTAAGTTAAAGCAGGTTGTGCCCCACCTTATACCATATGTGATTGCTAGGTATTGTTGATTTGAAAATCATTGGGTGGGCAGATCTATGGACAAATGAGCCAACAAAGTGTGCAGAGCATAGTCCCTCTTTGAGTCAAAAGCAAAACCGGTTTATTGCTATTCTACCAAAGAGAATCTTGTGCAAGTCTCACAATATTCTGCCTTCGAGGGTTGGGATCTCATCCCAATAGAGGTATTTCAAGCGTAAAAGAAGGGAAAGGAATGAGGTGGGGAGATAGGAAAGATCGAAGGGAGAAAAGAAAAGAATTCCAAAGCGTAAAGGTCGGAAGTTCTATGATTTGGGTTGGTAGTAAACAAAGCCGAACCTACTTACATAGACGAATAAAGCAATCTTGATGAATAAATGACAAAAAGTAGAAGTAGATTCAACATAACAATCATACTGAGATCGACATAAGAAAGGTCGATATAAAAACAAGTATTCAAAGACAAAGTCTAAATATTGTATTAATATTTGTTTCTGTTACAAAAAGTTCAAAGTCTTTTCTTCTTACTTCTATTTCTCATCTGAAAAGTATCCACCCTTGAATACAACAAATATTCAAGTATTTATAGAAGAAGAGAAGAAAAGAAGGCAAAAACAAACCAACCACTTAATTACAAAATATCTTACAAAATATCCTAAAGTCATTTGTTGACTTTTGACAACTTGGTGGATGACATCATCCCATGGTGCAACATGGATGATGTCATCATTTGTGTCAACATACTTTAGATGTTTACAAAGAGAAGGTCGAGAAGAATGAGACTATTCATCGTCGTCCCCACGGTGAAAGGGGGTATCCTACTTCTGCTGCTGCTCAGGAGACGTGATGTGGAACTGGGCACGATATTCCATGAACTTGCTGATCATGGGCTGAAGTTGATCCTGGGAAGGATCCTTGTGATGATCACTGATAGCCTCGCAAGTCTCCCGCTCATCTGTGAGATTTTTCGGGAGCTTGGAATATTTGTTTTCTGCATCTATCAGGTACCCTATGAAGTCACGACAGGCCAGTAGGTTGTTGATGGATTCGGCATCGAAAGTGACTTATGGTCCCAACCCTTGCGAAATGATCTCCTTGAAGATCTGAATAGTTTCATCAACCTTTCTCAAGGAGAAAGAAGGAGTGAGCAAGCCTGAAGACATTCTCAGGACAATCTACTCCATTTGATGCATTGCATCTAGGGCTTCCTCCTTGATTTTGTCAATCTTTTCCAGAACAAACTCCAGCTGATCGACCCGGTAGTCTAGAGTAGAAAGGATTTTGTTGAGGGCCCTGGGGTGACCGAAGACGCCGAACTTGACCAGATCTTCGACTGAACAGTCGAGCATTTTCTGGAAGGTCTCATGCTACATCCTAGCATGGTCCAGCTCTTCGGAGATAGGTCCTACTATTGCCTGGAGCTCTTTGTTCGCCCGACTGATATTCTGATACAATCGGTGAACTTGGTGATTACTCCCTCACTTTCTTTGAGGATTTGGCTCCTCTAGGCGGAAACGCCATACCACTGCTCACCGATTTTGGCATATTCATTTATCTTATCTGGATCGAGGCTCGGGGAGTTTTGGCGGCAATTGTAGGAGGTGCCTTTGCCCATTTTCTGCAAGGCATGGAGAAGATGTTTATTTTGCTCCTTTAATATCCTCTTTTCTTCCTTTGCTTCTGGAGCTTCTTGCAAAGAGCATCAACTACAGATAGGGCCTCTCCCTGAAGGCTTTCTGAAGACGTCCCCATTGTGACTTGGGTCACTGTATAATCTGTTGAAGACAGATCCTTTTTATCCTTTAAAGGATTGGGATACGCTATCTCCATTACTCTCTCTCCCAGGACACACTCTGAGAGAAGCGGGTTATAGGTTTTTACTTCTTGGCCCCCTTTGATGGGATGATGGAGAAGTCCATCGGTGTGATGGGAAATTTCCTCTTTTGTTGGCTCAGGTCCTTGAGAGATCCATTCGGACTTATGGGAGAGGGGCCGGAAGTAGAAAAGGGAGCAGCTGCAGTAGTAGAGAGGAAAGTGCATTGAGACACTTGGAGGTGGCATTGAGAGGGAGGCCGAGAAAGTGCTCACGGGAGGAAGAGATACTACAGGGGAGGTAGACATGGAAATGGAAGGGAGCTGAGAGATGAGGGAAGAAATGGTGGGGGACAGCTCCGCGAGAGAAGAGAAGATGGATGACGAGGAAGGGGGAACAGTAGAAGATGGGGGAGAGGATATGACCAAAGGAATGGTCACTTGGGTCACGCAAGGAGGGGAAGGAAGAGAGGGAGAAGGGATGGAAGGGACCTCAACAGTTGTAGCAGTGGCAACATCCTGAGTGGATGTGCCCAACGGAACATCTTTGGCCGCTTCTTTCTCTGGAGAAGCCAGAGTTACAATTTGTTCTTGTGCGGTGGAAGGGGGACTCTCAGGAGCCTCTTCTTGGGCAGAGCTTGACTCGCCCTCTTTGTCTTTACCTCTGCCCTTTGGCAGATGTTTTGGCCTGGAAGGTGTGTTGCCCAATGGAGATGTGGTGAAATCAACCCCGAGGTAGATGAGGCCATTCATCCTGCACCAGTGCTCTGTTCTCCGCAGAGTTTCTTTAACCCTTTCTTCAATGGTTTGGGGCGCTTTAGTTCTATCAATTACAGCAAACGGCCAGTTGTCCCCATCCGTGTCAAGATATACCTGATCAACTTCTTGATCAGTAGTTTGATAACCCTTTGGGACAATGGCCACGCCATACTGAATGATTTCAGCCAAAGCCAAGTGGGAGTGATCTTTTCTTCTGAGCTCGACCTCATGATACAGGTCGATATAAATATCCTCGATCTGCGGAATGTGGATTGGATCGAGTTTAGCCCTAGGAAGGAAATTCCTTGGGTCAAAAGTGGGCCTTGCCGGGAAGTTGTGCTTTAGATTGAGCAGTTCTAGCTCTGCAAACATCTCCGGGCTTTGTGGTGGGAAAGACAAGTGTACCTGCCCACTGTGAGGGGGAAAGGAGTTCCACCCTTCTTTCTCTTCAAACACTTTTCGTGGTAGGTTATGAGCTGTCTGGATAGCTCCAACAGGATCAACTTGGGGCCGACATATCTTGGCAATTTGGTGGGTTCCCCCAAGAAGTTGGCTGCCCTTAGATAGGTGAAGGTGGGAAATTATGTGAATAAGGCCCCCACTTCTCCGTTGCTGCAACAATGCTCTTGGTCATACGACCGTGAGTCATGTTTGGCCTCAAAAGGTAGATGATGCCGTAGAAGAAAGCGTCATTGATCTTTGTAAACTATGAAATACTATTTTCCAGCTTTAGCTCTGGGTAGTATTCATATATTTTCACTTGGGGCCAAACCCCGCATCGCATCAATGCTGGATAATCCCTCTCGAGGCTGCAGCATAAACTACGTAGGAGTTCATGTAGAACCTCCCCATTGTGGTGAGTTGTTGGAGCTGCTCGGATATAGTGCTGCTTATGATCTCGCCCACTCGAAGCGTTGATCTGGCACATTCTTGTTCATTGTCTCCAGGTACCTGAGCATCCATTTATGAAAGTAGTGGGCGTCAGGAAGCCCAAATACTCTGCTTAGGAACGTGATGGTATCACTTAGTTCCTCGGAGAAATCACTGCGATGAATGACCTATGGCCATCTGGTTACCACCTTCTTGTTCTTTAGGTATACCTCATTCATCAATTACATACACTGGTCTTCATTGTCCTCCCAAGCCTTGGTGCAGTCTTCTTGGCTTATGGCCACAAAGTGCCGGTGGTGAGGAATGCCAAGCATAATTTTGAAGTGCCGGGTAGTGAGGTTGATCACGACCTCACCCTTCTCATTCTGGACACACCTCGTGTCTTTGTTGTAGCAGTGGGCCACTACCATCATGAATTCATTATTTACTGCACTGACTGGGATCCCCCCAGCAAAATGCAAGCCACTGCCTACTAGTTTGTCCATCCAGGGACTTCCTGTGACCCTCTTGGTTCTGGCCCAGAAATCTTCCATATCAATGTGACCGAGCTCAGAGTCTCTTATGTCTAGGTCACATTCTACCTGGGATTTGGGCATCCTGACCCTCTGATATTTATACTTCATCTCTTCCTCTGTAAGCTTGGCTTTACCCTTAGACTTGGTTGGTCTCTTGCTTGATGTAGACATATGTAGTTCTGAACTCAGTTGCTGATCTGTAAGAAGAAGAAGCGAAACCCAATGTAGAAGAGTCATGTTAGCCGTTTGATCTCCCATTAAAGCATTGACAGAAGGAAGAGTTAGAAATTTTAAGGCGTCAGGGCGCAGGGTGCATGAACACTGCAGGCTACAGGATTAAATAGTATGATGCATAGAAAAAGGGTGTTACAAGGGAAAAATTAGTGCCAAAGGGTGCAAGGCACATGGATTCTGCACATGAAATTCTTGTTTGCAAGCGGAAGTGCACTGCACCATTTATATGCATTTTATACCGGGCAGAGATAATTTTCATGTTGCATGGGGACATGATGTGCCAAAGGGAACAGGTTTAGTGTGTGTAACATCATCTTTACGTGCACTATGGGGGAACTTGGCACGGCACATGAAAGGTTTGCATGACATTTTGTTATTCTTTAACAAGGGATGCGCTTGCACCTTTTAACTTGATTTTATACTTGGCGCAAGTAAGGTTGGTGTTGCATGTATGTGGTGCGCGTGATAGTGCGGGTTTTGTAATGTTACATAGGAGTTCGGTGCGCCAAGAGGGCGCAGGGCTTTCAGGTGTTGTAAGCAAGGAAAGTGCACTTTGAGGGCACAACTATTTTTATGCAGCAAGCATGGCGGATGCGCCAAGAGGAAAAACACAGTCTACCAACTTTTAAGTCTTGTTTCTTTCTCTGGAGGGGTTGCATGTGTTCTAAGCCTCTTCTGCAGGGTTTTTTGGATGGTGAAGAGGGCATACTAAGGAGGCCCAAGTGATTTTTTCTGAGGCAAATTCCTCCTTACCAGCAGATCTGGAAAGAGGAGGAAGGGCATGGGAGAAGGACAACAAGAACAGAAAAAGAGGGGCTCTACAAATCCATGCCTCCTACTACACAACAAATAACCAATAACAAAAACATAAGAGGAAAAGGACCACCTACGGATATATAACGTGAGAGACGAAGCGGGGTCCACGGACACGATACGAGGATGACAGGCATGCTGACAGGTGTAGAGGAATAAAATCTATCACGTGTTTTTTTGAAAGTGACAGGGCGGATGCACCTATATATAGGCAAGGGTGCAATAAATGTGCCAACCACTTTTTGAAGAGGCGCATCAAAACACCTATCGACACTTCAAACCTTGCGCCCTTTGGCACACCAAAATGCATGTTAACACGTGATTATGTCTAGCTTTGGTGCAACAAAAATACTATCATCACTGAAATACGTGTGCCTTGGCGCACCAAAACGTGGCGCAAAAAAAATGTTGTTGACACGAAGGCGCATGTAAGAGAGGCGCATCATGGGGAGGTGCACCAAAATGTGTGTCAACACTTTGAAGGGTGTGCCAAGGGAAATGAAGGGGGTGCAAAGCTATTCTGTGTTACACAAAAAAAAGGTGCGCCCAACCAAAAAAGACCAAAAAAAAAGGCTAAGTTCAGAAAACTAGATTTCCCAGAAAGGACTTTGCAACGTTCCGAACGCAAAGGGGTCCCTGACGAGGGACCAGAACAAAATTTCATTAGGTTACCCAAAAAATTTCCCTTGTCAATTTTACGGGATAACGGTATGTAAATTCCTTGTTTGTGTGTTTTTACTTTCTATGTGTGTGTTGTGTGTTTCATTCTTCGTTCTCTATCTCTCTTGTAGTAAGTTGTACATGACTCTGCAAGGCCCAATGGATAAGGCACTAGTCAACGGATCATATGGTCTAAAGTTGAGATTATGGATTATCCATGTCATGTCTTCACTGCGTTCAGTCCATGTCATGTCCCCAAGCTAGAGCCAATTGTTGTCATGCAAATGTGTAACAGGGAAATTGACAATTTCAAGCTCCGACAATGATACCCTCTAGCAAATTTTTCATGTTTTATCATTCCAAGGCACCTCGGGTCTACCTAGTCGAGTCTAGTGACATCACGATTAATGTCATCTCATCCCCCTAGGTGATTTAGGAAAGTCCATTAATTCCCCCTAGGTGATTTTAGGAATTCATTAAAACTTGCAAGCTTTAGGCAGTTATGGGAAGGGCTATCACTAGCCTTCCTAGGACTTGATCACCCCATGGAGTAGAGTAGAAAAATACAAAATGAAAGTGGAGGTGATTTAAAGGCCTTGGGATATAATGGAATTGATTGAGGAAGATTTTGGAAGGACTCGGAGAATTTGGGGCAGTTTCACCAAAATTAGGATTCACAGCTTAGCGGTCCTCGTGCCAAAACAAGCTGTTGAAATTATGAACGTGATTTTGGGAGCTTGAGATGGATTCATAAGAAAAAAACAATCATCGAAAAGGAATTTCAATCCCTATAATATGATGAAATTATGTTTTTCTCAATACTTTGGCGCATTGGGTCTGCAAGTAGTTTTTCTCATGTACAGGTGGAGTACCAAATCAAAAATCCAAATTTTCAGGTATCAAATGGAAGAATAAAAACCGAGACCCCCATCATTGGATTCAAAATCCATTTCCTATTAGTATCATATAAAATTTCATCAAAAAAATCCATTGGGAGCTCAATTTATTGTCATTTCCAGTTGTTCTCTTGGAGCGAGTTCGGGAGTTAGTTAAATTTTGGGAGGACACGTGTCAACTCTAGCAGCTTGGTAGGATTTTGTGTCCCTCATGTCCCTCAAGGTTAGGGAAATCAAACACAGAAAAAATTTCCCATCCCCCATGAAGCCCTCTGGACCCACATATGACCTCCAGGATAGCTAGTTTAGCCCTCAGGTGCTTGCGGGAGCTCAAAGCCTCAACCGTTTGATCACTGCCACATGTCATCACCAGGAGCACCATGGAATTTTATGTCCCTCATGTTCCTCATAGGTTAGGGACATGAAACATAGAAAAATGTGCCCATCTTGTAAGGAGGACTTCTAATCATCGATATGACCCTTCCATCGCATCGATGCTATAAAGCTGATTTTCTAGCCTTTATTCCCGCCGTCGATCTTTGCCACGTGTCATCACCTTCCTCACCATGGAATATGATGTCCCTCATGTCCCTCATAGGTTAGGGACATCAAACATTGAAAAATGTGCCCATCTCCCTTCTCAGTTTTATTTCAAATTTATAAATACCCACGCCCTCCCGCTTCTAACTTCTAACATTCCTGTGCACAACCATATCTGCACACTCCCTCTGCAACCTCCTACCATCACTCCACAATTGATACATCTAAAAAAATCCATAAAATAATTAAAATCCATTTCCCATGGCAATATGTAGGTCTTAGAAGGATATTTCATCGAGCTAAGAAGAAGAAACAAAGAACATAGAAGAACAGTAGAAAATCCCCATTGCCGTGAAATCAAAATTTGGAGAAATGTTGTAAACAGATGCAAGGATTGATGAACCATATTTTTCAGTTCATTCCTCTATAAAAAACCATCAAAAACGTACCTTCATACCCTCCTCTCATGCCATAAATCATTCACAGTGAAGAAATCTTCTTTCGAATCAACAAATAAAAAAGTTGATTTTCGTCAAACCTGGTTGTCGGATCAAAATAAGATTTTACGAGAAGCAAGAAGAAAAAACCCATATCAAAAATATTAATTTTTTTCACAAATAGAGGAGAAAACTAGATCTACAATTTTTGAGGTCCATTAATGGCCGACGTGTCCGGAAGCACTACAGTCAAAAATTAAAAGTTTAAAATTTCCTAAAGTATTGAGCGGGTAGGCCTAAAATTTTAGAGGGGGATATTAGGCAAAAACCCATATAAGAAAACTTCATTCCATGAAAATTCAAGCTACATAAGACTACTTTCTAAAAATAACAAGTATTCTACATAGGGGACCGTTATTTTGGGAAATTCATAAATAAAAGAACTTGCGTAAAGGAGAAAGAGACATTGAAGATGCACTTGCTGCGGTGAGAATTCATCGAACGGGCATTTTGGAACTTACTAAAAATAGTAAGTTGTCCCACGAGAACTGCCAAAAATAGTAAGTCAACCCAAGAAGTGACCGAGTTGAAGGTAGTGTGCACATGATTAAATGAATAATTTCACCACATCAAGATGGTCAAGAAGAAGAAAAAATCACCTCTTACTATAAATAGTAAGTCTCTCATGTGGGTACTCACTATTAATGGAAAGTCATACTTGAGGGGTAGTTTTGGAGCAATGGGACATATAGGGATGATCATTTAGGTCCACACCATCATTCAGGATCATCCATGGGCATTTCTCATAAGGAATTCGAGACTCATCTCAGAGAATTCAAAAGTGCCTCATGACACTCACTTCATGGCTCGAGTTGCAGGAGTATCTTGTGTGGGGTAGAATTTGCAGTCATCGACATAACCATTCAACAATCTTTTTAAAGACTCATTCCAAAGCATCTATGAGCCAATTTGAAAGAGTTCGCATGAGTTTGAAGATTAAGAGTTTCATCGCATCGGATCTTTCCATCAATGAGGATCATTGGAATTCATCAGGGGCAACATCTTCTCTCTCTCTTCTCTTCATACCCCCAATTTTCTCTCTCTTCTCAATGTTCTAATTTTACGTTGGGGTTTCATTTTTCATGTCTTGATGTTCCTAATGTAATAAGCCAACTTTATGTTATAAAAAGGGACTTAAATGCTTCGTAGGAAGCTGAAAAATTTTAAGTTGTGCGAGGACATATGAAAAGGCATTGGGGGTAGATGATGAGTCACCTCTCATTCTATAAATTGTAAAGCCATTCCCATTTCAAAGGGTTGGTGATTGATTTTGTAAACTCAAGAGTGTATTGTACTTTGAGAGAACAAAGGAGATAGCCATTTTCTTCCATTTTCCCCCTCACTAGTTTTCCTCCATTCCCACACTATGTACAACTTTTGTTTAAGAAATCAATACAAGAAGGAGTTTCTAGCTTTCTTTGACTAAGGGGTTTCTTGATACTTTGTGATCAATAAATTCTATTTGGTCTTGTTCTTTATTTACAGAGTTGTTTCTTCCCATAAATGCATGTGTTGAAATTTCTAACTAGTGTGTGCAGGAATATGATTTTCTACCTGTAACGTTAGTTCTCCCATCTCATTTCTCACTCCTCTTTCCCGCTCTTTAGAAAAAGTCTTCCCTAGCAAGATATTTCTATCTTTTTGTAGGGTTAGTGGAGTGCCCTTATTGGATCCTCATCTATAAGGCCACCCGAAGAAAACTCACTTTCACTCACGCATGCATATATGTCAAGCTGCACCGGTTAAGTGGAGGGACTTAGAATCCTAGAGTATTGGCAAGGAACCCAAAAATTTGTCCCCAAAAAAATTTCTTGCCAACAGTTTTTGGCACCCACCGTGGGGTAGATTTAGTAGCATCTGCACCCAAAATACAAGCGCAAGGTCTAATATTTATTTATTTTAAATGAAATATAAAAAAAAACAAAAATTGGAGTTGATGGAAGTCCATTGCTGAAAAAAATGATGTTGATTCTTGCAAGTGACCTTTTGTATCCCACAGTGTCTTTTCATATTCCTATTGCAAAGATTTTTCAGTGCTTTAGAATTTGTAGAAAAATTTGTTGAAGTAAAAGATGAAGCGAAACAATGAAGGATGAAGCAGAAAGACCTCACCCCATTATTCCATGGGGAATAAATACAGGCCCACTCGCTCATGAACCACCTCTTCACGATTTATGAATATTTTCACGCAAGAACTTTCCAAAATTCAAAGGTGATGGCACAAATATACTTTAAGAACACATCACCACTTTCACCACATCATGCGGGATTCTTTGAGTCGAACATTAAGACGTTGTTGTGAGATTGTTTGTGGAATCTCTCCAAGAAAAAGCAACAGAATGGTTCTACCTTCTACCTTCCCAATCCATCACTTTTTAGAGCGACATCAAAAGGAAGTTCAAGGAAAGATTTAGATTCACTAAAGAATGTCAAGACCTCCTTATTCAATTAGCACAAATGAAGAAAGGAGAAAGTGAAACTATGAGAGACTTCATGGCTCGTTTCAACCGATTGCTTCACGAGGATACCGAAAGAAGATTCACCATCAGAAAACAACATCAAGAGATTCTTTATTAGTGCTCAATCACCGGAGGTAGGATTTTTCCTACAAAGATTTCAACAGGGATATTACAGAAGCACAAATATTGGCCATTGAACTTGATGATGATCTCATCCTATCTAGAAAGATCAAGAATCCCTCAAAGGGTAAAGCTCAACGTCCTGGAGATGAAAGAACTGATCCTTTTTTATAAAAAATGGAAAATGAAATGGCATCATTGAGGAGGGAAATATTTGAATGAGTTTCTTCTCAAAGAAGAAACAAAACTTAGATTGCAGTATCACCCTGAAGGATTTCCTTAAAGGCCCCACCTGTTAATGCAAGTTGTAGGAATAAGGAAAATGAAGAAGAGCTCAAATAAGAAAGTGAAGGTGGTGATTTTCTAGAAGTTGATGAACTTGTGAATGATACAAAAATCAGATTCTGTGAGTATTCTGGAGGTGATGAAGATGATGAAGAAGATGCACCCAGTTTCTCATGTGTGGTATTCACTTGTTCTCGGGATGAGGAGGAGTTTCTTCTTCCATCGTTACTAAAAATAAGAAGATTGAAGATCCTCCCATGGTGACTCCACAAAAATAAAATAATAATTCTAGGATCTCTTCTCCTACCCTCCATAGAGTCTGCATTGTTGAAGCTTGATCTTGTAGAAAGAAATAAGGCTCCCGTAATTCCAAGTAAGTCTTCCTATGCCTCTTCTAATTCTAAATCTAAATATTCTCCTATAAAAAGTAGCGTTTCAAAATGTCCTAGTGTGCTGTTCAAAATACCATTCATTGCCTAAGAATAAAATCCTACTTCCAAACCTATCCCCACTCCAAAATCAATCCCTTCATCCCCTTGTCCACATCTTCTCCCTTTGACTTTGTACAATATTTGAGCAAAGCCAAGGAGTAGATTAATAAAATTGAATATCTGCGGACTCACCCCAAATAATTGAAAGATTTTTCAATACATCGGGAGTGGCAATTTAGACCCAATGCTATAGCTCCTAGTTCTAAAGGAATACTACAAAACCCACCTACACCTCCCTCACAGAACATGATTTCTTTGAATGCATCAAAGATTGATAAGTTTGAACCTTTCTATATCTCCTTCTTGTTGGAGATTATGTATTGAAAAAATGTTTAATAGATTTCAAGTGCCTCGATAATGTAATGCCTATAAAGGTCACCAAGGCTCTAAAAATAACCATGATTCCACCCGGTGGATCTTGTTACTCCCCTGGAGTCAAAATAAATTCCACTTGTAAGGAAGGTAAAAGATGCACAGGTGGCTCTCACCAGATTTCCAGACAAGAAAGTTTTAGTGATGATTTTTGTAGCGGACATTCCACCTTCATTTGGAATGTTACTAAGCAGGGTTTTTGTCACCGGTTGGGGTAAGATTAAGATGAACTGGTCTTCTACAACCATTCCAGTTAAAGGAGACATGTAAAAATTGATTCCAGAGAAGAAGATGAGGTACACAATGTGAAATTCTAGAAGCCTAGAAACCAACATCTTGTATCAAGATAGCAAGTAGATGAATTAATTTGTGACAACTGAGGAGGAAGAGGATATTCCCATCTTGATAGGGCCAAACATTCCTTCTTGGAGAGGCATGGACCTTGAAGAATCATTGAGGAGATTTGAGTTACAAGAGGGAAGCCCCGAATTTCTAGACGATGCAAACCATGAAGAAGAGGAAATGGTTCTTGGTGATTTTCAAATAGAAAAATCAGCTTATGTGCTTATCCGTGATGAAGAGATATTCTCATTCCCATTTAAAGATGAGGACTCCCTTAATCATGTCACCCAAGAAGAGACCAAGCCAGTCTACAATGAGCCCTTGAATAGTGGGAAAGAACCATCGTAGCCAGAATAAGCTGCTAAGAGACGTGGAAGAAAAAAATTACCCTGAGCTCGGTCTCAAAATTTTGATGCAAGCCATGAATCTGCAAGACATATGTGAATCTAACTTGAAAGCCTTAACCAATGCGAAAGATCAGCCATGTTGAAATAAAGCAACATGAAAAATATGATGCCCCTCTGAGCCAATGGTTGATGGATGCAATGATGAAATCACGGTGTTTTATTTCCCATTCGAAGAGGAAGAATCTTTTCGTGATGAAGAAATTGAAGTAAAGAGTTTTGAGGCCTTTAAAGCTAAAGCTCCTCAATAAAAAGGAGTGATAGAATGCAGCATTCCCAAAATGATGAAGTAATCCCTCTAGATATTTTCCTTGAGCTACAAAATAAAGATCCTTCGAAGGCATACAAAAATGAGCTTTAAAAAGTGACAAAGGATATCTCTATACAAGAACTATTGGATGCAATGGAAGTTGCGGAAGACCCCAAATCAATTCTTGATCTCTTAACTCATGCCATGTCCATACAAGACAAATATGAGGTTACTTTGGGTCCTCTCATCAATACTCAAACACCTCACGGTGGAGTAGAGATAAAGGATGAATCTAAGGTTTCTCATGGAGATGATATCAGTGAGTATAGACCCGGGAAATAAAGTAACTCAAAATATTAAAGAAATTTGAATGAAAATAAACTTGAGCGGTGATGAGATGCTTAATAAAGAATCGAGTTATGTGGATAAATACGGAAGGAAATTGGCAATATGTAATTGATTTCAAAGAACATGAAGGAAATGTAATTTCTAAGTGAAGGCTTGAACATCAAGAAGCTCATGTAGAATCACTCCTACGAAGTACATAGACAATTGTGAAAGCACCTTACTTTCATAAGCAACTGAGGAGAGGAGGCTACTTTCTTGAACCATTCAACATATTTGTAGAACATCATCATTTGGTGTTGCCTCTTTAGGGGTACATTTTAAGGAATAAAAATGCTTCAGTGAAAGCGGGTTGTCCCCCACCTTGTACCATAGGTGATTACTAGGTATGTTTCCATTTTTGTGTGTTGTGTCTTTCCTTTCGTTGTTCTTGGTGTTTTTATGTTTCCTTCTTCACTCTCTATCTCTCTTGTTGCAAGTTGTACATAACTTTGCATCACCCAATGGATAAGGCAATGGTAAATAGATCATATGGTCTAAAGTTTAGATTTTGGATTCTCCATGTCATGTATTCACTATGTTCATTCCATGTCATGTCCCCAAGCTAGAGCTAGTTGTTTTCATGCAAATGTGTAACAAGGAAATTGACAATTTCCAAGCATGACAATGATACCCCTATAGAAAAATTTCATGTTTTATCATTCCAAGGCATTTCAAGTCTGCCCTTTCAGTCCAAGTGACCTCCCAATTAACATCATCTCATCCCCTTAGGTGATTTAGGAAATTACATTCATTCCCCCTAGGTGATTTTAGGAGTTCATTAAAAGTTACAAGCTTCAGGAAATTATGGGAAGGACTATCATTGGCCTTTCTAGGAATGGATCAGCCCATGGAGCGGAGCAAAAATAAAAAATAGACATGGATGTGATTTAAAGGATTTGGGACATCATGGAAGTGATTTAGGAATATTATGGAAGGACTCAAAGAAGTTGGGGCATTTTCACCAAAATTAGGGTTCATAGGCTTATGCGGTCCTCAAGCCAAAACAAGCTGCTAAACTTCCGAAGGTGATTCCCGAGCTCAGATGGATTCAAGAGACAAAAAAATGGTGGGAATGGGAATTACAAGACCTATAATACATTGAAGTTATGTTTTCACAACACTTTGGCGCATTGGGTTTGCAAGCAGTTTTTCTCATGTAAAAGTGGAGTACCAAATAAAAAATCCTATGTTTCAGGGATTAAATGGATTCAAAAGGCCATTTCTAGTTCGTATTCTATATAGTTTCATCAAAAATGTCCATCTACGGAGCTCAAGTTATCGTTGTTTCTAGTTGTCCTCTTGGATCGAGTTCGGGAGTTAATCAAATTTTGGGAGGACACTTGTCAGCTCCAAGAGCCTAGCGGGATTTTGTGTCCCTCACATCCCTCAACTTTAGGGAAATAAGACATGGAAAATTGTGCCTAGCCCCCATGAAGCCCTCTAGACCCACATATGACCTCCAGGATCACTAGTTTAGCCCCCACGTGCTTGCGGGAGCTCAAAGCCTCAAGCCTGTCTCACGATTGTTGCAATGTGTCATCACCGGGAGTGCCGTGGAATTTTATGTCCCTCATAGGTTAAGGAAATTAACCATGGAAAAATGTTCCCAACACCTAAGGAGGACTTCTTGTCAATGATATGACTAGCTTCCAACCCCTCAGTGCTTTAAAGTTGATTTTCTAGCCTTCATTCCCTGCCGTCGGATCTCTACCACATGTCGTCACCTTGCTCACCATGTTATTTAATGTCCCTAACATATCTCATTGGTTAGGGAAATCAAACATTGAAAAAATTTCCCATCTCCCTTCTCATCTTTATTTCAAAATTTTAAATACCCACATGTTTCCCGCTTCTAACTTCTAACATTCCCGTGCACAACCATATCTGCACACTCCCTTTGTAACCTCCTATCATCACTCTGCCATTCTCAAAAATCAAACCAAATCCATCAAAGCATTAAAATCCCTTTCCCATGGTGATATGCAAGTCTCATAACGAGATTTCATTGAGCTAAGAAGAAGAAATGAAGAATAAAGAAGAAGAATAGAAAATCCCCATTACCGTGAAATCAAAATTTTGAGAAATATTGTAAATGGATGCATAGATTGACAAACCATTTTTTGTTGTTCATTCCTCTATCCAAAACCATCAAAAAAATACCTTCATACCCTCCTCTCATGCCATAAATCATTCACAATGAAGAAATCTTCTTTCCGACTCAACAAAGAAAAAAGTTGATTTCCCATCAAATTGGCTGTCGGATCGAAATAAGATTTCACCTGAAGCACAAGAAGAAAAAACCCATATCAAAAATATATTTTTTTCACAAATAGAGGAGAAAACCAGACTTGCAATTTTGAGGTCCATTAATGGCTGCCGTGTCTAGAAGCACTACTAGGTCAAAAAATTAAAAGTTTAAAATATCCTAAACTATTAAGCGGGTAGGTCTAAAATTTTAGATGGGTGAAATTGATTAAAAACCGTATCATAAAACTTCGTTCCATGTCAATCCAACCTCCAGAAGCCCACTTTATAAAAATAGTAGGTCTTCTATATAGGGACTGCTATTTTGGGAAAGTCATCAACATAAGAACTTGTGAAGGAGATGGAGACAGAAGATGCACTGTAGTTGAGAATTCATCAAAACGAGAATTTTGGCATTTACTAAAAATAGTAAGTGGTCCCACGAGCACCTTCCAAAAATAGTAAGTCAACCCAACAAGTGATCGAGGCAAAGGTAGTGTGCATAGGGTTAAATGAATAATTTCACCACATCAAGATGGTCGAGAAGAAGCAAGAATCACCTCTTACTATAAATAGTAAGTCTACCATGTGGGTACTCACTATTAATGGAAAGTCATACTCGAGGGGTAGTTTTGAAACAATGGGACATAAAGGGATGATCATTCAGGTCCACACCATCATTCAAGATCATCCATGGGCATTTCTCATAGGGAATTTGAGACTCATCTCAGAGAATTCAACAGTGCCTCCCGACACTCACTTTCTAGCTCGAGTTGCGGGAGTATCTTGTGGGGGTGGAAGTTGAGGTCATCGGTAGAACTCATTCCAAAGCATCGTGAGCCAATTTTAAAGAGTTTCACATGAGTTTGAAGATTCAAAGTTTCATCACATAGGAGCTTTCCATCAAAGAGGATCATTAGAATTCATCATGTGGTCCATGAGGGATCTAAAATGACTCTACTTCATCAAATTAGTCGATTTAAGAATGAAAAATAATACACAGAGGTTCTATTTTTTTAGTAATAGGACCCTTTGCTCTATATAGAGCGATGGTTACTGAACCACCTCCCAATAAGGGTGGTGGTCCTAGGACCGCCGATCTACTTTGGGCGGCGGTTCTAGCTCTTTCAGATAGAAAACAAAAATATGAAACGTATAACCCATAATTGAAAGGTTATGTGTCCCTTCTCCTCCATGAAGTTTCCCATTCTCTAGTGCATGTGAGGACATGAGAAAGGCTATAAAATACATGTTTGTAAAATATAATAGGATCATCGAAGCATGAAATAAAGTGAGAAAGAAGTTCTTAGTGTTGGAACTATGTTTTGTAGAAGAAAGGAGTGTTGAGACAAAGAAAGCAAGCATTTGGGAGGAAGTGTGAGATATTATCTACTTCTCTTTCATACTTATTGTAAATTTTTACTTGTTATTTTGAATTGGCCAATAAAAGTGGGAAGAAAGAGAAATTTCCCTTCCTGACTGGTTTTCCTCCTCTAGAGGTTTCCAGGATAAAATTTGTTGGCATTTGTGAGCTTAAATTCTTTCCTTTCCTACAATTGTGGATTCTAAGCATAAACATAATTCATTCACTAGATATCTTTTTCATTTTCTAATAGAAAGTAGAACAATAGCGTTTATTTTTGTGATTCTGTGGATAATTCCAAATTTGAAGAGTTTACTGAGATCATTTTGGTATCGGAGATAACAATTATTTAGGATTGTGGTATTCATTCTTGGATTTGTATGACAGTGATGAGATCTAAAGGTGAAGAGGCTTTACCTTGTGATCCAGAAATTTCTATAAAGAAGTGGAAACAGAGAATTCAGGGGAAAATGGAGGAAGAGAAATTGGTTCGTAGAATTGAGATCTTTGGGGACCATGATGGATAGGATGTTTAGAAGGAAAGAAGAGATTTCCAATTTTCGAAGACAACTTCTGTCAAGTAAGACTCCATGGACTCAGTGGTTCAGGGCTTAGCTGAAAATTTTGGCATATGAAGGAGCCACCATGACCAAATTTATGGGGAAGAGCATTAAGAAGAGGCTTCAAACGTAAGAGAAAAGGACTATACTATGGAGTTTCGGAGGCGAGACCATGTTGCTAAACATAAACTTGGAGGATAAGGATGTTATGACTAAGTACTTGGGAGGACTTCACACTCACCTTTAAAGAAAAGTCATCTCCACAAAGCCCAAAGATCTCAATGATGTGTGTGTGCAAGCATACTACATAGATGATGAAGAGAAGAAAGGAGAAGAAGAGACAAGGGCAAAGCGGTTGAAAAATAAGTAAAAAAAAGAGTATGTGAAAACAGTAACAAGGGTAAGTGGAAAGGGAAAGGTAAATATGATTCCACTACTTTAAATACTTGTAAAGATCCCAAGAGTTTTTACAAAAACTATGATATCAATGGTCATACCGACACTACATGTTGGAAGTTACATCCGAGTTACATCCGAAGAAGCGAACCAAGGACTTAAAGAAGTCCATGAAAGATGTAAAAATAGAAGGGGAGTTGGAAATTGAAGATGAATCGATGTAGACGAAAGGCTTGGATGCATGGCCACCAACATGGACAACTGGGATGAGATGACTATTCTAGATCAAAATCTAGATCAATAGAACTAAGGTAAATGCTTTGGTTGATACCGGTTCTCAATCTAACTTGATTTACGAAGCAGTTGTAAAGAAGCTTGGTCTTGAGACTTAAAAGCTTATCATTTGGGTGAAGAAGGGTGTTGAAATTCGTGTAACAAGAAGATGTAAGGTCAAGTTTGGGATAAATTCCCGAGTATATTGATGTTTTGGAAGTCGACGTTATTCCACTTGATGCTTTGATTTTGTAGTCGGGAGTCCGTACTTGTATATCAAGGATGCTATATTTATGAGAAGGGAAAAATGATACAGATGGGTCAAGGATGGGATCAACTACAACATTTGGGAACACCAACGTAAGACACGGGTTACTATGGTGAGTGCTAACCAATAAAAATGACTTATTCAGGTAAATCATAATTATTTTTGTTTACTTTTGTTAAAGGATAAACAAGATGGGGTAGAATTTTAAGAGATTTATAACTAGGGAAAGCATGATTTGGATAGTATTATTCAGTCTTTTCAGGAAGTATTTTAGGCTCCTAATGGGTTACCACCAAAATGGGAATTAGAGCATGAGATTAAGCTATTGCTAGATTCCCTTCTCTTTGCTCATCGGGTTGGATAGGAAATCCTTGCTTGAGAGTACTAAAGTAAAGAAAAACTCAAGGAACTATAGACCATGGGGTGATACATCTGAGAACCTCACCATGTGGTTCACCTATTGTGATGGTGCCAAAGAAGGATGGTTCTTGGAGAATGTGCATCGACTACCACACTTTGAACAAGATCACCATAAAGAGTAGATATCCACTTCCCCACATAGATGATATCTTGGACCAACTTCAACATTCCAAATTCTTCACGAGGTTGGATCTCAAGTCTAGTTATCACCAAGTCAAAATTAAGCAGGAGGATATATGGAAGACTTCCTTCAAAACAAAATTGGGTTTTTATGAATGGTTAGTACTTCCTTTTGGGTTATGCAATGCACCTACTATATTTATGAGATTGATGAATGATGTATTACAGGATTTCATAGATTCATGTGTCATTGTATATCTAGATGTTGATTGTTACATTGGTTATGCTTGTTTGGAAATAGGCTTGTTCCTTAGGTTGTGGGAGATATGGAAATGGGGGTAGAACTTGAGGGAGGCATAAGAGAAATGTTATTGGGATTTTAGGAGGGAGTTGGGTTGGGATGTCCACCTTGTTGATAAATATGTTTTGTATTTATCTTGTTATTATCTTGAGGAGGCATAAGAGTGGTGTATCTTCTTGGAGGGAGGCATAAGAGTGTTGTGTGTATTGTGATGAAAATTTTGGAGGCTCATAGGTGGACACCCAAGCCCTTGGGAGGCATAAGAAGAACCCCCATGTTCCTTTCTCCTCCATAGTTTTAGTATAAAGCCTTTGTGTCTTGATATTTGTTGTCTTGTGATAAAATTGGTATAGTGCTATGTTTTTTTTGAACATCCAACTCATTTGCAGCAACTATTGCAAGTTCTCGGGGAGAAACAAGTGCTTTGTAATATGAAGAAATGTGAATTTTCCAAACAGCCACTTATCTATTTGGGGCACTTTGTTGGAGGAGGAGAGTTACGAGTGGATCCAAAGAAGGTGGAAGCCATCACCAATCAGTCAACACCAATATGAGCCACCGAGACTAGGAGTTTTGTGGGATCGGTATAGTACATGTGGAAGTTCATTCAGACTTCTCCATGATTACAACACCTCTACACACAATAGCCATAAAGGGTAAGGGTTTTGACTAGGGTAAGGAACAAGACAAATACTTTGAATTATTGAAATAAAATATTAGTCATGCTCTATTACTACCTCTCCATTATTTGCAAGCACAATATAAATTACAACAGCAGAGGCATTACAAATGGATGGGGTTCCTTCAACGGTTCCATCCGGTGATCAAATACAAAAAAGGTAGTACAAACTTGGTGGTAGACATGTTGTCTAGGCCACCCACATAGGAGAAGTTTTCCTTTTTGACCACTATCTCTCAGATCGATCTCTTCACGAAGGAAGCTTACAGAGAGGCATATGCTCAGGACAGAGACTTTGGGGTGACATTTCAACAGTTGCAGTCCCAAGGGACTAAAAGGACAAGGATTGAAGATTGTTATCTCAAGGACTTGATGCTCTACCAATGGGGGAAGCTTTGTGTGCCAAAATAAGAAATAATTCTATTGATGAGGGAAGCACATACCTCGAAAGTAGTGGGACATTTCAGTGTTGGTAATACCCTAGCCCACTTGCAAAGGTACGTGTATTGGCCAATATGCAAGAAGAAGTATCAAAATTTATATGTGGATGTAAACTTTGTTGTACTAGCAAGCCTAAGACTAGGTAGGAGGGTTATTATATGCCTTTTCCAGTACCTACTCGTTAGTGGGAGGACCTTTCTATGGATTTTGTAGGAGGATTACCTATGTCTAAACATGGCCATGACTATCTATATGTTTTTGTTGGTAGATTTAGTAAGATGTGTATTCTTATGGAATGTAAAAAGACAAAGTAAAAGCACATGAGGTAGTAGATATTTTCTTTGCTAATGTATGGGTGAATTTTGGTTTTCCAAAGTCTATTGTTTCGACAAGGATTTCACGTTCTTGGGGAAGTTCTAGACTACTTTTTGGGACAAGATGGATACTAGGTTACAGAGGAGCACAACTTTCCATCCAAAGAAATATGGATAGATAGAGGTGGTAAACATGACTTTGGTATAGTTGATTAGAGGGTATAACAACAAATATCTAAGGACTTGGGATGAGTCCTTAGCCTACATTCAACATTCCTATAATCGGGTAGTACACACATCCACTATGAAGTAACCGTTTAAAGCATGCTTGGGATATCTACATACAAATCACTGGACATAGTAGTTGGGCAATAAGATGAGGATGGGGCACGAGACACAAAGGTGAATAGAGAAAACAAATATATTGACAGGATCTGAAAAATCCATCTCAAAGTCAAAGAACCACCGCTAGAGAAATCTCAATCTAAGTACAAAGTTAGGCATGATCAAAATAGGAGGGAACATAAACTTCATGTTGGAGATAGAGTTTGGATTTACTTGAGAAAGGAGAGACTACAAGGTCAAGAATGGAAAATCAAACCACTACGATATGGGCCCTTCACCATATTAGATAAGGTTGGAGAAAATTCCTTTTGACTTTATTTACTGTCATTTATGAGGATGTACTCTATAGTAAATTGTGAGAACTTGCACCTATATGAGCCATCCATGCTAAATGAAGATGAAGGACTATAGTTTCTACTTTCCATTGATGATTGTATATTGGACTCACGAGGTGAATTGAAGGAGGATGTAGTGCTCAAAGTAGAAGTTCAGAGAGACTAGGAGAGGTCCCCAGGAGTCTTGGCAGATTGGACTGAAAGGAAAAACACCAAGCGCAGTCCCACTGGGTACTCTAAGGAGTAAGTGAGGGAATTATTTCCTTATCTACTCCCCCACTAAGATTTTGTGGGACCAAAATCCTCCTAAGAAGGGGAGGTTTGATCCATAGGGATCCAAAATGACTCTACTTCATCAAATCAGTTAGTACAAAGAAGAAAAAATAATACACAAAGATTTTATCTTTTTAGGAACAAGACCGCCGCTGCGTGCAGAGCGGCGATTACAAAACCATTGCCCAACCAAGATGGTAGTCCTGGGGACCTGCTCAGTCTACTTTGGGTGGTGGTCCTAGCTCTTTCAGACAGAAACCAAAAATATGAAATGAACAACCCAAAATTTGGAAGGTTGTCCGTGTCCTTTCTCCTCCACGACCTTTCTCAATCTCCGGTGCATGTGAGGAAATGAAAAAGGCTATAAAATACATGTTTATAGAAGAGAATAGGATCATCAAAGCATGAAAGCAAGTGAGCAAGAAGTTCTTAGTGCTGGAACTATGTTTTGTAGAAGAAAGGAGTGTTGAGAGAGAGCAAGCAAGTATTTGGGAGGAAGTGTGAGATATTATCTACTTCTCTTTCATACTCATTGTAAATTCTATACTTGTTATTTTGAATCGACCAATAAAAGTGGGAAGAAAGAGCAATTTCCTTTCCGACTGGTTTTTCCTCCTCTAGAGGTTTCAGGATAATTTTTTTGGTGTTTGTGAGCTTAAATTCTTTCCTTTGTTGCAATTGTGGATTCTAAGCATAAGCATTATTCATTCACTAGCTATCTCTCTAATTTTATAATAGAAAGTAGAACAACAACATTTATTTTTTTGATTCTATGGATAATTCCAAAGTTGAAGAGTTTACAAATCATCACGGAAACATCTTCTCTTCTTCTTCTCTCTCTCTTTTCTCTTCATACCCACAATTTTCTCTGTCTTCTCAATGTTCTAATTTCGTGTTGGGGTTGCACTTTTTCATATATCTTAATGTTCCTAATGTAATAAGTCACCTTTATGTTATAAAAAGGGACTTAAAATTTTCCTAGGAAGTTGAAAAGTTTTAAGTTGTGTGAGGACATATGAAAAGGCATTAGGGGGTAGATGATGAGTCACCTCTCATTCTATAAATTGTAAAGCCATTCCCATTTCAAAGGGTTGGTGATTGATTTTGTAAACTCAAGAGTGTATTGTACTTTGAGAGAACAAAGGAGATAACCATTTTATTCCATTTTCCCCTCACTAGTTTTCCTCCATTCCCACACTATGTACAACTTTTATTTAAGAAATAGATATAAGAAGGAGTTTCTATATTTCTTTGACTAAGGGATTTCTTGATACTTTATGATCAATAAATTCTATTTGGTCTTGTTGCTATTTGCAGAGTTGTTTCTTCCCATAAATGCATGTGTTGAAATTTCTAACTATTGTGTGCAAGAATGTGATTTTGTACTGTAAATTTAGTTCTCTCATCTCATTTCTCACTCCCCTTTCCCACTCTTCGAGAGAAAGTCTTTCCTAGAAAGAGATTGCTAGCTTTTCAGTAGGGTCAATGAAGTGTCCCTCTGGATCCCCGATCATAAGGCCACCTGGAGAAAACTCACTTTCACACATGCATGCATATATGGCATATGAACTAGTTAAGTAGAGGGACTTAGACTCCCAGAGCATTGGCAAAGAACCCAAAAAAATTTCCCTGATAAATTTTGTCGCAATGCAGACATATTGCATCCTTAAAGAAGAAGTTGTGTTCCAGCGCGCTCAAACAGAATGAAGAAAGTGCAAGTCTATGGAAGTTATTTTTGATGGATCTCAAAGTAGAAACAATGCAGCGCAGTTTTTTTCTCATCTCTCCCAAATATGAGAAATTATTCTTCGTGCACAAGTTGTAATTTTCCTATTCTAACAACATAGTAGAATATGAAATCTTTGGTGCATGGTCTTTTGATTACGGAAAAAGAAATGGATCAAGGTGCTGTAGATATTTTAGGACATAGAACTAGTTATCCACCAGGTCACCAAAAAAATGTGTAACAAATAACAAGATTCTCAAATCTTATAAACACAAAGTTTTGTACCTCTTTGAGATCTTTGATGCTCGAATCTGCGGTGGTTCCACACAAGATGAATAAAAAAGTTGATGAGAAGGCCACACTTAGTTTGTAGTTCTCTCCCACATAGGATTTCATCAAAGGCAACATGTATCATGTTGAGATGGTAATTAGACCATCTATTCCATAAAATAACACCAGATGGCAAGTGTTTAACATTGACGCACACATTATCTAGAATGAAGCTGAGTTTTCATCAAGCATGCAAGCTGAGTTGCATGATAGTTATGGTGACCAAGTGATCTAGCTGAAGAAAAAAAAGTTTCCTAAAAGTATGGTCACCTTAGAGAAAATATTTATCCTTGATGATGAGTTCAAGGGTGAAGAAAATAATATGTGTGCGGCGCAAGAAGACTGCAACCTAGTCATTATTGCAAGTGGAAAAGAGTTGCAGGCCTTCATATCTCTTTGTCGAAATACAATGACATATTCTCATGGGAATATGAAGACTTAAAGGGATTTGATCCAAGTGTTGCTCAACACTCTATTGAAATTGATCCTGGTATCAAGCCCATTAGACAAAATCAGTGGCGGTCAATCCAAAGATAGAGCCCCTCATGAGGAAAGAGTTGTCTAAACTCATTGAGGTAAAAATAATTTTTCTGATAAAGTAATCTACCTAGGTCATGAACCTTGTTCCAGATGCGGGAAGAATGGTGAAATTAGACTCTGCATTGATTTCAAAGATTTAAATAAGGAATCCTTGAAGGATCATTACCATTTTCCTTCTATGGAAAAGATTTTGAGACCATGGCTAATGCATAGAGGTTCTTAATGATGGATGAATATTTTGGTTTTAATCAAATCTTAGTCAAAGAAGAGGATCAATAAAAATGATGTTTACAACTAAGTGGGAAACATACACATATCAGAAGATGCCCTTTGGTTTTTCAAATGCAGGCACGACATTTCAACACATCATGGATATTGCCTTCAAAGGATATATCAATGAATTCATCTTGGTTTACCTTGATGACATAACTGTTTTCTCAAAGCAGAGTGTGAATCACATGGTGCATGTAGAGAAAGTCTTCGAGAGATGTAGAAAGTTTGGGGTATCCCTTAACCCCAAGAAGTGTAATTTTCCTATGGTGCACGACAAGCTACTGGGCCACGTGGTTTCAAAGGATGACATCACAATTGATCCTCAACACATTTTAACCATCTTGGCTCTTTCCTTATTGATGCACAATAAAGCCTTACAATCCTTCCTTAGAAAAATCAACTTTGTTAGGCGTTTTATTCCTAACTTTGCAAGACTGGTTTAACCCATCACCCTCATGCTCAAAAATGACACAACCTTCAAATGGATAGCAGAAGGAAAGGAGAGCTTCAAAAAATCAAGAAATAAATTTCTTGCATGCCAATACTCATCAACCCAGATTACTCAAAGGATTTCATCCTTTATTCTTATGGTGCTGATGTGAGTGTTGTTGTTGTCCTAACACAAGAAAATGAACAAGGAATAGATCAACTAGTGGATTTATTTAGTCGGACATGAAGGACTATGAGTTTAAATATGGTCACACAAAGAAGTAGATATATGCCATCATGTGCATACTCAATAAGTTTAAGAGCATGCTCACTACAAACCACATCAAGGTGTTATTTTCTCATGCAAGTGTGAGAGACTTCATCATGGGAGAAAAAATTAACGAGAAGAGAGGGCAATGGGTGACCAAAATCATGGAGTATGATGTGACTATCAAAGTCACAAACCTGGTTAGAGGTAGGGCACTCTGTAAATAGCTTGTTGAGGACACACAGGATGAAATTGAGACTTCATTGTTTCTGGATGAAGATATCCCGCACGAACACCGAAAAGAATGATATCCCCGGTGCACACGATTGGATGAAGGACATGATCACATTCCTTTCTGAGGGTGCATACTCTCTGGTCCGAACAAAGCAAAGATAATACATTTGAGGTTGTAATCTATTCCATATGTGTTGATTGATGGTATTCACTTCAAAAATAATCTTGATGGCATGCTGTTGAGATGTATTGACAACATGTAAACTGAAAACATTTTAGTAGAATTTCACGATGGATTCTCTAGTGGAAACTTTTCGCAAGAGTACAATGATGAAGATCATTAATGTAGGATAATTTTGGCATTTGTTGTTTGTGGACATGTACAAATTGGTCACAAAATGCAAAGAATGCACTTTTTTTTCAGGAAAGAAGAAATTGAAAATGCTTCCCCTCTAACCAATCCAAGAAGAGCAACCTTTTACACAATGGGGTCTTGAATTCATAGGAATGATCAATCCTTATTCAAGCGTTGGCCACAAGTGGGTCTTGTGACTATAGACTACTTCACCAGATGGATAGAAGCTATCGCACTCAAGGAATCAACCGATCCGTCATCCTCGACTTTCTCGAGGGACTTGTAACAAGGTTTGGAGATCCTCAAACCATTATCTTGGGTGCTTAATCACGGGCATATACTTGAATACTTCTTCCAACTATTACCCTCAAGGAAATGGTTTGGAAGATTCAATAAACAATAACCTGATCAAAATCATGAAGCAAACAATGAATATCAGCCAAAAATGGTGACATACAAAATTCTTGAGTGTGCTCGGGAAGACATAATTATGGTGAAGAAGGCAATAGGTACTTCACCCTATAAACTTGTCTATGGTAAGGAAGCAAGACTCCCTTTATCTCTTGAGTTTCCTTCATTAGATCTTTCCCAACGCCTAGAGTTTGAAGGTGCGGACCAAAAGAGATTAGAATGCAAAGTTGGTTGAACTTGAAGAATCAAGGAATGTTGTCATGATTAAGCTAGAACAAAATTGAAAAACAACAAAAAAAAATTTTGACAGAAAACCTAGGCCTCAAGCTTTCAAATTTTGGGACTTAGTCTTAAAATGGGATGTTGATAGAGCCAAACCAAGGTGCCATTCAAGCACTTTGGAGTGACCCGTATCTTATTATTTCTTGGAAAGAGGCTAACTCTTTCAAGTTAACTCAGCTTGATGGAGGCAGGCTATCAATCCCAGTCAATGGGATCTATCTCAAAATCTTCCATTAATTTTTCTACATCATGTCATATATATTATAGTAGCTTTAATTCATCCAAGTACGTTGTGCACACATTGTATTGTTTGTACATAGTTATTTCTTCTCGCGTGCTTTTTTGCGCACACTCTTTTATTACTTTAGAATGCCAATCATCTTCTAGTTTTCTTTAACAATTTGGAAGGATTCATAATAGAGTTCATAAATGTTTCCTCAAGTTAATTCAAGGGTAATTCTTTAAGGTCAACGATCGGAATCTCATAATCACATAGTAGACTCCATGCCCAATGGATACTCTAGGCTACTGATATCCTTCATCTAGTAGGCAGATGGACCCAAAAGTCATCAAAATGTTATTCAAAATAAATCTCCTAGTTATTTGGATAAATTACATTTCCATTCTATCTCGAGGTTCTACTTGTAGGTTGCACGCTCTTCAGTTATCTCCTTGGCATATTTCCTTGGTGGTATTTCCTCATGTGCTCATGTACGCTCTACTTCTATTCTTTGATTTCCATTCTCTAGTTTTCATTTTCCTATTTTTTTGATTTCCCCTCGCGAGAACTCTCTATGCATTCACTTTCTTCCCAATATTTAGTGCATCCTTCATGTGTGCCTTAGTTCGCTCCACAAAATCAGCTAAGTCTTTGGTTTCCTCACTCGCCCTTCTTTCTTACCACCACACATTACCTTGTAATAGTTGTGCCTTGACCATATGTCTATTCATTAGGTGTTTCTCTCATTCCCCACACGTGTCATCTTTACACGTGGCCTTAATCTATTTTCCTCCCACACTTCAATCTCCCCATGCATTCCTTTGCACCTTCTTTTACACCCTTCTATGCCATGTGACATCATCCAAACATCGAGTATGATACACATAACCAATCAAAGCACACCAACAAGATGTCAAATTTAGAAAAAAATCATTACTTGAAATGTGGCAAAAAATGAAAAATTGGTTGCACAGTTGGATGGTCCATTCAATCAATCAATGTGTACCACGTGTCATTACATGTCAAAGTAACTTGTAAACTATTGACAGCCATAACTTCTATTCCAAAGCTCTAACACATGCGTTCTCGGTCTTATTATAAAGCTGCTAACATCATCTACAAAGTGTGGGATATTCAAATTCAAATTTCAATGGGATTTGGTAGGTGAGAAATGGGAAAACTTCTTTCTATCCACTAATGAGTAGATATGATTCTTCCAACCACCTGATTTACTTCAGATCTCACCCCCTTTCTTCTCCAATATGTGAAACAAACATGGAGAAGTGCACTTGCAGATTCACAAGTAGATTTACAAGAATTCATTGTTGGTGGTTGAGTTTTCAAATCAGATTCTCCCTCCTCTTTTCTTTCATCGATTCATCTATAAATGTAAGATCTTGGCTCATTGTAAAGGGTTGGACATTTTGGATCTTCTAGCATTTGCTAAGGATTCCATATCTCTACATTTTGAGTCATAGACCTCTAGATCTAGTTCGTGTATGTGGATATTGGCCTTCAGACACCATTGTAATCAATTGTGCATACCTAGAAGTAATGGAAGAATCGTCTTATGGCTATTATATTCCTTAACATGTCTATATTATTCTTTCTTATCTTTTGTTTACATTGTGTGCTTGATGTGTCACTTTAAATCCTTTATAACTCCAATTTTGGTTTTTTTCATGAAATTGATCACGCGAATGCATGTTTTTTCTATGCTACACCTACATATCCACTCTTTATGCTTCCTCATTCATTTTCACTCAAAATGGATAGTGTCCATCCCACTTTTTTGGTGTTATCACCTTCCGTAGTTTAGTTTTCCATTTTCATGTTATCCTTCTATCCACTGGTCCCTTGTCTTCATTAGCTTAGTTTTCACTTTTATCATTGAGCGTAAAAATAACAAGAGAAATAGGTAAATGAACCGTCCTTTTTGGAGGTTTGTCTCAAGTGCATGTGGTCCCACACCTTGAGACAGTCCCATTATTGACTCAAACAAATCGGTTCTTCCCAGATCCAAGTCACGGGTGTAATTTTAAACAACCAACAAAGAATTCATGGACTTTCATACTTCATATCTGATTGTAGAATTCTTTACCGAACCCTTCAATAAAACCATATATCTTTAGTACTTACTTGTGCTCTCATCTTGGGGTGATGTTCAGACTACTTCCACACATATTATGTGGGCCTTCTTGTCTTCCTCTTGTCTTCCACCTCACATATGGAGCATCGTTCCTTGGATAGGAACCACACCTTGTCACTTGAGGATCTTATTATTAACTTGATACAAGGTGGTCTTCGACATGCTCTTCATCTTGGAAGGTTGGATATCATTCTTCATCTTATCTCTTCTTCTCGAAATATTGCATTTGTATATGAGTACCTTATTGGGCATTTAGTTTCCACGACTCATTTGATGCATATTTCTTAGTTTTTTAGGGATGTCTTTTATCTCTTCTAAGTGGTTGTTTTCCCTTAGGGGTTTTTCTTCCATTACTTGAGATCCTTATTATACATGGATACTTCATCATGACTCGTTTCTAGGACCCATTCTTCTCCTCTTTCTTATTTCAAGACGGGGTTCATTTTAAGAGGCCTCTGGGAAATTGGAGGTGGAATATCCTTGGTGAATATACCTAGAACCACTTTTATGACACAGGATAATGTTATAGGTTTTTATAGTAAATTTTTACCTAGAAGATGCTAAAGTGTTCAGTAAGTCAATTAAGCTAGACGATAAAAAATTGGTGCCACATGACAAAAATCCTATTATCGCATACGACAAGAAATCTTGTTGTCACATGACAATAAAGCTTTTGTCGCACAATGAGAAAAATGTTGTTGTCACATGACGAGAAAATATTGTTGTCACATGAAAGAAAATATTTTTATTGCTCGACATCAAGATTTTTATCACATAATAGAAAGATTTACTATCATGAACCATCACAATTTGTTGTCGTGTGACAACAAGATCAAATCTTGTTGTCTCATGACAACAAGATTTGTTCATCACGTAATAGCAAGATTTTTGTCATGCAACATCACAATTTGTTGTCATATGACAATGAGCTTTTGTTGTCATATGACAACAAGCTTTGTTGTCATGTGACAATAAAATTTAGTGTTGTGAAACAAAAAACTTTTTTGTTGTATGGCAACAATATTTTTGTTATCAAGCAATATTTTTCTGCCGCACAACAATGGATTTTTAGTTGTGTGACATTACATTTTTAACGCTCATAAATAATTTTTGTTTCTGCGCGTCATCAAGTTTAATGTCGTGAATCTCTTGGTTTTCTTTTCATGTGTCTCGATTCCAAACCCCTAATCCTACCATATAAATACCCCTCGGCCCTCACTTCTCACACTTCTCACAAAAATTTTCTCTCGTGCTCCCAATGCTCATAGGTCTTGTTTTCACTTTTCTTCCTTCAACTATTGATTCAACTGTTTCAACCTTGGTCTCAATTCTCACGTGTATTCTTCATAACTATGACATAATCATGATAGCTCAAACTATCTAGGCCACTTCCCTACCCAAGATCCACTACAGGAACTTAATGTGCCCACAAATTAATGTAGTTTTGTAATTGAATGAAACTTACAAGGAATGGGAACAAGATTATGGGTTCAAAGGACAAGTTAACATGCCACTGATTAGAGACATATGTCATTTTTTAAACTACCTCCTCTTGTATTTTAATTTAGTAGATGCATAATTAAATTTGACTTTTCTAGATGGATGTACATTTAGATTTAGTGTTGATCCCATGGATATTCATTGATTGACATGCCTTCCTTTCAAAGATTGCAACCTTGTTACAACCAAAGCCACTTTGACAAAAGATGATAATATTTTCCTTGAATCCTATTACAATTTCCATGTTGATGGTATGTGTTTTAATTTTTTTGGATTTCAATTTTATTTAACATTTAAATTTTTCTATAAATTATGCTTAATTCTTATTTAATGAATTTTTGAGAAAATCTCAACAAATTAAGATGAGGAGTCGATGTGCAAGGAGTGCTTACAATTTTCTCACTACCATGATATATTTCTCAAACGAGAATTGTTTTTAGGGGGTAAAGCGAGACATATATTCCCCATTGGGCTATTGCCTACATTCTCGCAACGTTCGAAATAAAAAAATTGATTGGTGCACATACTTATCAAATAAGATAAAAGATGATATTTCCAATATTGGTGTTGTTGAAAAACCATTGTTTGTACCAAAAGTATATCCTTTCTCTTTATTTTGAGGCATATTATAATTTATAAGGTGAACCCACTCATACTTACATGAATGACTAGATTAAGCAATTGTCCATTTAAATTAAAGAACAACATGTTAAAAGTTATTAAGATTATTCCCTTTGGTTACAAATTACATTTGATGTTAGTATGATTATTCACATTTGTTTGCTTCTTTACTTTATTCAATTTTTTTTTTGGGCATCATTCCATGAAAAAAGCAACATAAGAAGAAGAGGTTAACAACATGATGAGGTGTCGTGAGATTCACAATCCGACATGGATGCTCAGTCATCATCTCAACCTCAAGTTTTTCAATTAGTAAATTTACTAGGATGTAATACCCTTAACATTCAATATTTTTTTTTTTACATTTTACCATTTACCATTTAACATTTTACATGGAATTTGGACTACCCTCCTCATTTACCACTACAATCATCACCCACTCAATCAGTTCATTCACATGCATCTATTTAATCGTAACAAGTATAACCTCTTTCTCCACCACTCCAATCACTCATAGGTCCCACTCCCACACAATCATTTCAATTTCGGACATGACTAGTAGAGGTTCCCTTTCAAAGAAGGTATAAAATTGTTGTTTTTTTGGTAAATTTTCACAATTTATTTGTATAAGTTAGTAATGTTTTTGTTCTTGACAGTGCATTCTGGTTCATCACCATATATTCAAATGATGCCACCACCTCCACCAATACCACCATTTTGACTCAAAGTTACACCAGGAGGAAGAAACACCACTGGTAAATGTATGACACTTTTAACCCCCAGGGGGACACCAAACATTCCTTTAAAATTTCCCAATCTCTCTTTCGGTGGATTACACAATACAACGAGAAAATAAATTTTATATAAATTAATTTGGATGAATATTATTTGGGAATTGATAGCAATGACCCAACAAGTTTTTTTGATACATGTAATATGATTCAGGGCAAATAGGTATATTTCCATTTTGATGTATTTATTTTAACATTGATACATATCAATTTCTTGTCAATTTTTAATTTTTAAATTGCTTCCAATTTTAATATTTAAATTTATTTTAACACATAAATAGGATCAAAGAACACATTGGAAATAAGAGGAAACATAGATACCTTAAGCCTCAACCCCCATCCTCTCCATCCTCTTCGGATAGTGACCAATTGATTAGTTTTTCTTTGGATAACTTGATTGCTAATGACTATGAAGCTTATGTGGAAGAATTTTTATGCCTAGTATAAGTCAGCTCAAACAACGAGAGATAAGGGATAAAGTGTTAATTAAGGAGATAAATAATTGTTTTGATAATCATATCCAAAGGTATAGTTTATATGTTACAGTTAAAAATCATCCAACTAAAATAGATGTCTTCTTGAATCAAGCACAAGGTAGGAGTATACCATATAGTAATAGTTATCAAGACAATGTTTTAAATAAAGTTTTGAATCGATTAGAGAATATTGATGTTGAAGCCCATGAAATATTACAACAAATGGTCAAAGGACAAAGATCTTGAAGAAATTGCCAATGCTTTGAAAGAGATAAAGGTGTTGTAAGTATTATAAATTACAAGTTACAATATTAAAATTTAAATCATATTTTTATTACTTTGAATTTTTAATGATATGTTTTAATTGAGCTCAATTTATTTGTTGCAGTCAAAATATGAAAATTTAAAAATTCAAGAAAAGGTGCTCCAAGTTCACTTAGAAACAACTAAGAAAAATTTATCGTGGCAATGAAGCTTAAGAAGACTATTGTTTTAGTTAAAAGTAAAACAATACTCAAGTGGATTGTCAAAGAGAATGGCATGGATGCGAGATATTTTGTTTAAGACAAAGGTAGCTGCAAATCCTTCTTTGTTATCCCCTGGTGATGCTTCAAAGGAAGATGAAGGAATTGTTAAGAACTTAAATATTGTTTGAGGATCTTTTAAATTATGGAATTCTCAAGGGGGAATAGATAAGTGATTGGATAAAGCAACACAAAAGTCACAAAAGAAATGGAAAAGGAAAGTGGGTGTGGGGAAGTTGTTTGAGCATATACATGTGTAATTATATTTGTTGAAAAATGTTTGTAAAACTTAAAACTTGAAAAATGTTGAAGTTTGAAACTTGAAACTTGAATATTTTTAAAATTGAAGAATATATTCATTATCTACTTCTATTGTTTTCATGGAATCTCTTTTTGCAATGGTTTTCATGGAATATTGCAATGTTTTTTATGGAATCTCATCTTTTACACATATTATCTTGCAATATGGAATTTATATTTTGTTATATATAGAAATTCTACATCGTGAATTGTAATGAGATCAAATTATGTATTGAATGCATTTCCTTTGATGTTGAAAGTTTAATTATTTATAATGCCATGTTTTTCATGTAAAATCATTTTTTTACACGTAATTTAATTGACTACGACATTTCACATTACCTGAGTACCTTCAATATTTCATGTTTCCATAAATACAAAGCTATTGATATACAATCTTAATGAAGTAGGATGATGTAATGATTCTATTCCAACTAATAATGCGACCATTTAAAAAATTCATTTGATATTGCCAGATAAATAAATTTCTACCAAATTTAAGGTCTTCTACTAAATTCCCTAAATTACAAGTAGCTTTAATGCATGCAATCAAACTTCCAATTTTTTTTAAATCTCTACTTGTAAAATTTGGACTATGTATCATGTTTCTTCACATTACCTCTATAACCCTTCTCAAACTCCTTAGAAGAATCACATAACAATTCTATCAAACTACATGCATACCATATTCTTGGAAAATGGTAACTATCTGCATTGACAATGAAAACATTAGTAATGAAAATATTTTAATGATTTCCATATAATTACTAACTAGTGGCTAAGTAATACAATTTTAAAGGACCTATAGAATACGGATTGCCTAAGTACACAAGACCATAGATGTTATATAATTAGAAGCTTCAAAACCTCACCTCTATAACACTAATTTCATATGGTTTTTCGACAAGATATGCTTTGCGTTGCGAGTGGTTTGCAATGGAATCTCATTTTAAATGTTGAAAGTTTAACTATTTACAATGCAAAATATATAATTTGGATACCCTAAACTATGTTTAAGTATGTAAAATGTAAAATAGGTAAGAGGGATAGCTTAAAATTTGTTTGATTCATTACACTTTATGTTGTAAAAGTTTCGTTACTACCCATTTTAGATTAGTGAAATCGCAACAAGAGAACAAATAAATCCAAGTATGATAGGGTTTAAGGTACCTATAGATGGTATGAGGATGTATATAGGCGTAAAATGAGAGATCCTCCTTCATAGTGAGCTAGATGACTTGTAAATCAAGAGAACTCAACACGAAAAAATGGATTAATAGATAGATGGGTGGGTTGCCTAAAAATGCCAGTCCCAAGAAGTGAGAGCTTCCTAGGATGGATGTTAACCCACTTTTTTCATAAATATAAGATAAAATATTGATAGATTGGATGTAGAGGTATCTGAGATAAGACATAAACGTAAATGCAATGAAGATAAAGTAAAATGCAAAGCTGGTCTCAACAAATTAAATCAAACACGTGCATGTCAACGACGACCCAAGACTACAGTGCCTAATTGACGATGATTAGAGAAAATCAATTGGAAAAGTGACAAAAAAATTATATCTCGAAGGCCTTGGAAAAGAGTGGTCCTAAAATGCATGTCAAAAGCACAACATTAAAGCAATTTTAAAATAGAAAAATACCAATTAAATAAAACATGATTATTATAAATAATTGTATTTGAATAAATGTAAGTTGATACTTGTAACATTTTAAATGATAACTAGAGCTGAAATAATTCATTTTCAATAGCCACCTCATAGTTGATATTTACAACTAGAGAGTTAGAGGATGCACCAAATCCAGTCTCATCATAGAGAACATTTGTATTTGTAGTTGTATTATTAACACCTCAATACAAAATATGTAAGATGGATAACCTAAACTGTTTTTAGGTATATAAAATGCAGAATAGATAAGATGTATAACTCAAATTGTGTTTGATTCATCACACTTTATTTATTATTGTCTTATGTCTAATTACAATATTTGAAATATAGTGCTCCAATAATGCATGTCACAAACACTCCATCAAAGTATTTTGAAATTACAAAAATAAATAAAACAAGATTATTATAAAATATTATTATGAAATTGAATATATAAAAGAATTTAAAATTTTAGGTGAAAAACAATAAATGTAGGGTGATACATGTAAGATTTGAAATCATATTTACAAATGAAACAACCATTTTCAATAGCTTCCTCATATTGATATTTGCATATGCAGAGTAAGAGGACACACAAAATCCAGTCTCGTCATTTGGAACATCTGTATTTGTAGTTGTATTATTAACACATCTTCTTTCAGAAAGGCAATTCAAGTGTGCAATTCCTCCATCAAAAGGACGTGTGTGTAGGGAGTAGTGCGAAACATACAACCTCATACAAATTTCTAGATTTTTTATCCAACTCGTTTCCTAGTTTTGATTTTACAAAAGATAAAAGCATTGAAAACCCTTTTGTCCTCCACAGATCCCAAAAAGATTATTTGGCACAACTCGTATAATAAAAATATTCATTAATTTCTTCCCGTAACACACTACTTTGGTATTTTTTTACCAAATCCTTGTAATTGCACCACTCTCTTGAGGTTCATTTAAACAAAGATATCACTAACCATTTTCATTACAAAATCGATGATGATTGAGACTTTATTAAGTCAATATTTAGTATACCTTTGATTTTGATACCATTGACCTTTGATGTCTTTATGAAATGATCTATTATTATAGACATGCATTTAGGAAATAATTTCTTGACAAAATTTGCACGATCACTTTAGTATTCCAAAAAATTGGATTCATCACTCCCATAGCTTCAAGAATTTAATCCTTAATGAAACACTCTCTAATTTCTGATCTGAAGATTGTGATTTTTTTAGCTTTATTTGTGTATCAATTGTAATAGAATCAAATAGATGATGAGTCACATGAACTTCTTATCTTTATGATCCTGGAATATCTTGTTGTTTTTCCAAACTGTGTAGTGGTATATCCCTCTCATTAACATTGATACAAAGGTGATCATGGATATTAAATTTCAAATAATTATTGGGATTCTTAACATCGAATAAAACCTCCATTTATTGAAAATAAGTGTATCAAAAATATGTTCGAAAAATACAAGATATCAATAGATTGACTTACATACTTTCTCGGCCGTATAAAATCAACAATGTAGATGGATCTCTCTTGTGAATGCTTAATAAATGTATTGATCTCCTTCAACATTGGTAGAATTCCAACCAATGTAAGAAATGTTTCCAGATCCATTAAACAAAACAAAAATCCTTAGATTTGTCAACTTCATGACGATATTTTTGCATGAAACCAACCAACAATGGATACTCCTCACAAATTCTGGATGCAAGATCATACAAATAAATCCACATTGTATCAAAAAATTTTAGAAGTTTTTAACCACGTGTAATTTCAATTTCAAATTTTTGAAACTCAAGAAATCACTTTGGACTGCTTGACATATAGGAATGCAGTTCTATGATAAGGTCTTCTACTCTTGCAATATTTTCAAAGTTGTTAACTATTTTATATGTTAGATTAATTATGTGAGCCATACAATGAAATACAAGTATATAAGGGGGTAATTTTGTTTGCAATCGAACACATAGAAAATTTTGATGACCCTCCATTCTTGATGCACCATCTTCACCAATACATACCAACTTTGTACCAATTTCATACTCAGTCATACCAACTATATTTTTCAAATTAGAAACAACTATTTTATATAGGTTTTCAGCATTGTGATTTTCAACCATTTTCTCTACAACCAAAAATGCGGTTTCCTTATATGATCTTCAAAAGTATAAACATTGATGCATACCCATGATGTGTTGTCAACTATTGTTACTTTGTCAATTAATAGAGATATAAACTTTGCATTTTTACACTCTCTTTCAAATCTTCCTTTTCAATCATTGCAAGGCATTTAGCCATTTCCCATGCACTAATGTTTGACCAATGAGATTGAGGAACGTTTTGCATTCCATTATATTGAAACAAAAATTTTAAATCAATGAACTTAGAAAAAGGTCTTCCCTTTTTAAGGATGTGGAATATGGTAGAGAACTGTATGCTTTTAGCATGTAAATTTGATTGAATCACCTTACCAATTTGTGATGTGATTGTTCGCCATTTTCCATGAGATGTATGTGTATTTTCTACTCAGATTCATACTCTTCTACATATTTAACATGCATACATTCTTTTTCACTTTCACATCTATGTTTTTTTTATTTTCTAGCCATCTTCTGTTATACAGTCACATATTGTTTTCCACAATGTTTTTCAATTATGTCTAACTACGATTTGCATATTTTGCTACTTTCTCGGTTTCTAGGTACATATTGTACATGTACATTTAGTTGGGATATTTTCAGATTTAGCTTTGATAAAGGAAATTTTACATCTTACTCAAACTCATATGTCCTACCGAGTGTCCATATATTCTTGTTTACTTTCAAAATTTTACTTTTGCGACCATAATTTTTTAGGAATATCACGATCATATTGTTTCCTCCTCCGTGAACCAAAATTCATTTGATTTTGGTGTTACATTTTATGAGTATTTGAGATATCTTGATCCTCTCTTGGTTGCATCACAACAAGAATATCTTCAAGCTCTGTCATGTTGTCTTCATAGGTATCATTTGGTTGATATTGTATTGAATCCATGTCCACTTCAATTGTTAGGATAAAATTTATTATCCTAATATTTAATTATGCATAGTTGGATTATTTAATTAATTTTAAATAATTATATTGTTATATGGTTAATCAACCATATTTGTCTGTATTCAGATTGTTATATTGTTTTAAACAATATATTTGTCTTTATGTAATTTTGCTTCCCGGATGTTATTGGAAGCTTGTTTATTCTGGTTTTGGTTGCACCTGTGCAACTCATTTTCCTGGATGTATTTGGCTGTGCAATATCTATAAATATTGCAGCCCATCCTCTGTAATTTTTACTGATTGAGATCAATAAAATCTACACAGGCTTCCGTCCCTGTTTCTCAATCAACATTTGGTACCAGAGCGAAATTCTGGCCCTGTGAAGGTGTGGAAGAGAGAGCAGCAGAGAGAGAGGAGATTGGAGACGTGTTTGCAGCATTTGAGAGCCTGTGCAGCCTCGTGCAAACTCCCAGCCCCATCCCTGCCTCCCCCACATCCGCCTGTTCCTTCCAGGTACTTGGAAGGCAATTTTTTTGCACTGGTGCACTCAGCACCAGGCAAAATTAGCTACAGGTATTGGAAATAATATTTTTTTTCCAATAAAGGTTTTTTATCTACTGTATTTGGAGGTTGTTTTGCTTGTTTTGGAGGTCTGTCTGTGCACCTGCAGTGAACAAACAAGCAAAAACAAAAGTGAATCCAACAGAGCAAAAAAAAAAAAAAAAAGGAGGCGCCATTCTCAGCCTCCAGCAACCTGTACAAGGTAAAAACGTTTTTTTTAGCAAAAGCCGCGCCATTCTCTGTTTCCAGCGACCTGCACAAGCAAATGAAGGTTAGATAGTAATAAACAACAAAAAACGCAGCCTGTACAAGAGAAGAACAACAAAAAAGAAGCGCCCAAGCAAACAGCAAGCAAAAAACACAAAAAAATGCGGCCCAGGCATTAAAAAACGCGGCCAAGCATGAAAGAACAATGCCCAGGCAATAAAAACGTGGCCAAGGTAATTCAAAACGCGGCCAAAGGGAAAAAACGCAGTCCAAGCAAGTAGAAAAGCGCCCAATCTCAGATCTGGACCTGTACAGTGCGTGGCAAGAAGAAAAAACGCGCCCAAACTCAAAAAAACGCGACCTGCATCATACATTGAGCAAAGATCAAAGAAGAATAAAAAAAAATGGTGAGAAATAAGGTAAAAGTGGCGGCCAAAGGAGATAAAGTGCTGTAGATGCTTCAGATCTAGATTTTTAGCTAAAAAATAACCTAAAACGCCTCTCACCAGCTGCTGCCACGTGGATCCTTCATCTAGGGCGCATTTTCTAAGGTAAGCCATTTTTTCACATACTTTAAATACAAGTTTGCTCATCTCTACATCAAGCGCCCTTAAGTGGCCAAGTTGGATAGAGGGAAAGCCTTAGAAGTGGGAGGTGCATGGTTCAAATCCCACCCCCAACTTCACATTTTGCATTTGGCGGAATTTTTGGCGGAACTGCTAAATTTAGCAGATTTTTTGAATTTAGTTACAACTAACTAAATTTAGCGGAGAAATCCCTAACTTAGGGTAAAAATTTTTTTCTCCTATTTGGTCTGTTTTCTCATTCCAGACATTTTTTGCAAAAGGAGACCCACCTAAAAATTGCATTTTCAGCTATTTTTTTGCAATTTTTAGCATTTAGGGCTCAGGAGGTCACCAGGACCCCAAAACTGAATTTTTTTGCCTGTTATTCAAAATTGTATTGTATATTGTACTAATTTGCAGGTTGCCATAGTCAACTGCAAAACTTTGTAACTGCTCAGAAACTGGCAGAATTGTAATCAAAAATAGTAAATTTGGTTCTGTAACACTCACGAGATCCTAGATCTCATTCGCAGCGTTCGGTA
Source organism: Taxus wallichiana var. yunnanensis (assembly GCA_018340775.1). Classification (NCBI taxonomy): domain Eukaryota; kingdom Viridiplantae; phylum Streptophyta; class Pinopsida; order Cupressales; family Taxaceae; genus Taxus; species Taxus wallichiana. The sequence continues at coordinate 541,956,419 of CM031243.1, forward strand.
TATACAGTGCCTCTGGGAAGCGCTTACGGGTAAAGCCGTCGCGACTACTACTGCACTTAACGCCTAATATAGTTGCAACAACGTCATCTCGGGCATCGTCCCTATAAATCGATGGGGAGTAATAAGGTCACAAAGTGCACACACTATGAACCATCCCATCCGTCTCGTGAACGATTGCAAGACATAAACCGGGACCGAGAAATTATCCGAGTATATAGCTGAAGTTACGCACGCGTATGAGGATATTTCTTTGAGCTGGTGTCAATAATCGCACAGACCCCATCAGTACTGTCTTGGTACCACGTATCGAATTCTTTCATGTACGTTAACGCCTCTTTCACGTACCGCCGGGTATATAGAAAGGGCGAGCTTCTTCCACGTACCGACGGGTATATCGGAAGGGCGCGTATATAGAAAGGTTCGGTATATTGGATTGACGGTATATAGATTGGGAGACCTTATACCTGGAGTGATAAGAGCCAAACCCTGTCAGTGATCTCTGCAAAATGGGCACCAATGCCCCCAAATTTTTTCTTTCGGATTCACAATTGCTCAGAGGAAGCAACTATGCTGCTTGGAAGACAAAAATCAAAACACAACTTGAGTTTGAAGAAATCTGGCCTGTTGTGACTGGTACTCTAACCAGATCACCAACGGATGCAACACAACAACGACAATTTGATAGAGCAGATCAGAAAGCAAAGCTCATCATCTTGTTTGGAGTATCCGACGATGTGCAAGCCCACATTCGAGATGCCACATCAGCAAAAGAAGCTTGGGATAAGCTGAGCACAATATATGAGGCCAAGAACAAGAATGTCATACTCAATTTGCAGAGTCAGTTACATACATTGAAATTCAAACAGAATGAGAAAATTGAAGCCTTCCTAAGAAGAGTTGCAGAGTTGAGGGCTTCACTTCTAGCCCTAGGAGAAGAGGTCAAAGATGAGTCTCTCGTTCCCATTGTTCTGAGAGCTCTCCCTTCTTCTTACCGAATTTTTGTCACAACTCTAAACTTGTCAGATACGACAATTAGTTTTGACAAGTTAGTAAACCTACTGCAACAAGAGGAAGCAATGCACAACAAGGATGATGAAGAGGAGCAGGCACTGTCTTCACATCAAAAATGGAAAGGAAAAGGTAAAGGTAAACCTAAATCCTATCAGAAGTCCCCACATCAAAATCAGTATCATGGGGACAATCAACAGAAGAAGTGATGTCCCATTTGCAAAAGAGGACATGACTTGCAAGAATGTTGGTTTAACACATATAAGAAAGGTTCATCAAGCAATTCTGGACCTCAACAACAACAAACTTACAAGGGACATTCAAACAACTATCACGGGCAGAAAAAGGGGAACTGGAAAAGAAGACCCCACCAGCAAGGTAATATTGCTGAGCAACAAGATCAGTCAGACAATGAAGACTTCTTGTTCACTGCTCGATCAAGTGAACCATCCACGTCATCTAGTGACGTCTGGTATGTTGATTCGGGAGCCACTCGACACATGACCGCCCAGAGACTGGTTTATTTCAATGAGGGACACGCCATCGAAAAATCATGTTTCGTTGGGAGATGATTCTTCATATACAGTTCAGGGGATTGGAAACATTTCTCTACCCCTTGGTTCACGCAAATGCAAACTATCAGATGTTCTATATGTCCCTGGGTTGACAAAGAACCTTCTTTCGGTCAGTCAACTCCTAGATCACAACCTGAAAATTGACTTTGATAGTCAATCCGGCAAGAAAATGTGTTTGATTCGAGATAAATCCAGAGGCTCAAAAATAATTGCAAAAGCCTCAAATGTGGGATGAATGTTTCAACTTGATTTCATTCACAAAAATGATCAAGCACTTGTGGCTAAAAACTCCACCTCAGCTCAGTTGTGGCATCGGAGATTTGGTCATGTAAGTTTCAAATATCTCGACACACTTCGCCGGTGTAATATGGTACATGGGCTACCATCTCTTCAGAAGGATACAGATAAGTGTCCTCACCGCTAACAGGAAACAACATAGAGTTTCATTCCAAATGAGTACTTTTCGAGCTCATGGTAAACTTGACCTGGTTCATACCGATCTGTGCGGTCCAATGCAGCCAAGTCATTCAGGGTTCCAGTACTTCATGCTCTGTGTTGATGACTATTCACGCAAAATGTGGATTTTCTATCTTCGCAAGAAAAGTGAAGCCTTTGAAACGTTCAAAAAGTTCAAAGTGGCAGTTGAGAAAGAAACTGGTCATCACATCAGAACTCTCCGCTCAGATCGAGGGGGGGAATTCACCAGTGATGAGTTCAGAGACTATCTACAAACTCACGGGATTCGTCGACAAATGCCTCCTCCACACACACCGCAGCAAAATGGTGTTGTCGAGAGAAGAAATCGTACTATCATGGAAATGGTGTGATGCATGATCAATGATTCCAAACTTGCAAAGACATTTTGGGTAGAAGTACAATAAAAACAGCAGTGTATTTGTTAAACAGAGCCACAACTGCTCTTGATGGAATTACACCACAAGAAGCATGGTCAAAAAGGAAACCATCCATTGCACACCTCAGAGTATTCGGGTGCAAAGCCAGCATGCACATACCCAAACAAAACAGAAAGAAATTGGACATGAAGTCACAAAATCTCATCTTCATTGGATACAGTGAAGAGACTCTTGGGTACAGACTGATGGATCCTAAGACCAGAAAAGTCTACACAAGCAGAGATGTTGAGTTTTTCGAGAAGAAGGAAGCAGAGACTCCTCCTCCGGACTCGCAAGATGTAGATTTTTCACCAGTTGTAAAAACTGAAGCAAATGTTCCCTCAGAAGATGAAAGTGATGATGGGGATGATGGTGTTGATCAGATAGAACCACAACCCATGGGAACAGCTCAACGTATGCCTAAATGGTGTACAAGTACATTACGAGATGCAAGATTGGATGCTCCACCGGATACATCCACCCCTGGACCACGGACTCGCAGTAAAGCAAGAGAAGAAGTTAACTTTGCTTTGATGAGTAGAGTCATTGAATCAGACGAGCCCTCTACAGTCCAGGAAGCCCTACAGTCAAAAGCTTGGAAAGATGCCATGGATTCTGAATATCAATCAGTGATGAAGAATAACACTTGGCAGCTTGTCGATCTTCCACCAGGGAAGAAACCCATTGGTTGCAGATGGATATTCAAAACTAAGTACAAAGCAGATGGGACAGTGGACAAGTGCAAAGCAAGACTTGTAGCAAAGGGGTACGCACAGAAAGAAGGCATTGACTATGAGGAGACATTTGCTCCCACAGCTAAGATCAAAACGATCAGGATGATCTTTGCTCTAGCTGCTCAGTTTGGTTGGAAAGTCCATCAAATGGACGTAAAAAGTGCCTTCCTGAATGGAGATTTACAAGAAGAAGTCTACATGACTCAACCTGAGGGATATGTAGTACCTGGTCAAGAAGATAAGGTATGCAGACTCGGGAAATCTCTGTATGGCCTCAAACAGGCACCCCGGGCATGGTACATCAAGATTGATGAGCATCTCATACAACATGGATTTGTCAGAAATCCATACGATCCCAATCTCTACCTCAAAAAGCAAGGGGGGGAGATGGTGATTGTTGTAGTTTATGTCGATGATCTAGTCATCACTGGCAGTTCAGTGAAGATGATTGATGAAACAAAGAAAGATCTTAAGCGATCATTCGACATGATAGATCTCGAGCTTATGCACTACTGTCTTGGACTGGAAGTATGGCAGAAAGAGAATCATATCTTTGTTTCTCAGATGAAATATACCAAGACAACGCTCGAGAAGTTTAGGATGATGGATTGCACACCAATTGCTACACCTATGGAGAACAGATTACAGTTATCTCGTTCAGATCCATCTCCTGAGGTAAGTGCCACTCTCTATTGGGCAAACTGATTGGGAGTCTCATTTACCTGACCTACACTAGACCAGATATCAGCTTTGCAGTGAGCTATCTATCCAGGTTCATGCAGGAACCCAAAATTTGTCATTGGAAAGCAGCAAAGCGCATTTTGAGATATCTCAAAGGATCAGTGGATCTTGGTCTAGAATACAAGAAGAATGAAAACTTCTTCTTGACTGGATATTCGGATTCAGATCATGCAGGTAACATTGATGATAGAAAATCCACTTCTGGATTTGTATTCTTTATGGGATCTGGACCAATATCATGGGGAAGTAAGAAACAACACTTTATTTCTCGCTCTTCCACAGAAGTTGAGTATCGTTCTGCAGGAGAAGCTGTCTGTGAAGCGATTTGGCTACGTCGCATACTGGAAGGACTTGGAATACCACAGGACAAACCGACCACCATGTATGTTGACAACGAAGGTGTTCTCAAACTTGTTCGCAATCCAGTTTTTCACGAGAGAACAAAGCACATTGAAGTTCAAGTTCATTTCATACGCGAACATGTATTGAAGCACAACATCCAGCTTCAATTTTGTCCAACGGCTGAACAACGAGCAGATATTTTCACAAAGTCACTTGCACGTGACAAGTTCGAGTTGTTCAGAGCATTTCTCTCCTCATCTCTTCAGACAATGCACAATTAAGGGGGGGAATGTTAGGATAAAATTTATTATCCTAATATTTAATTATGCATAGTTGGATTATTTAATTAATTTTAAATAATTATATTGTTATATGGTTAATCAACCATATTTGTCTGTATTCAGATTGTTATATTGTTTTAAACAATATATTTGTCTTTATGTAATTTTGCTTCCCGGATGTTATTGGAAGCTTGTTTATTCTGGTTTTTGGTTGCACCTGTGCAACTCATTTTCCGGATGTATTTGGCTGTGCAATATCTATAAATATTGCAGCCCATCCTCTGTAATTTTTTACTGATTGAGATCAATAAAATCTACACAGGCTTCCGTCCCTGTTTCTCAATCAACATCAATAATACCTTCCGAGATAGTTTTTACTCGATTGATTCCAGTAGTAGAATTTTGTATGGGTGTTAGTGGTAGCTATATCAAATACTTGCAAAGTTTCCAAAATACTTGAACAATGTTAACTTTTTAGATATTTTGGTTACCTTTCGGTCCTCCAATCACAAAAACTTCCATTGAGTATTTAATTTGGGAACTGGTTTCCTATCTACACCCTTGTTGGACATCTAGAATACTATCGCATGTCTATACCTTTGACACATGTATGTAACCTTGTCGCATGTTTGCACTTGTCGCATGTCTAGATGTTTAGCATGCATAGCCAAGCCATCTTGTGCGTCAAGTAATATTTGTCATGTGTTAGGAAGCCTTGTCAATCATTAACACACTTTTCACATGTCGATGTAGAATCATTATCGTGTTTCAAATCCCTTCTTGTGTGTCGAGTAAGCCTTGCTTTTCACGCATCTATAAACCTTACTTGTTGTGCGTCCGCAAGCCTTTATGGTTGCAATTCTACAAAACCTTACTTGTTGGGCATCTACAATATGATCAACACCTTTTTCTCACATTTGCAATATAATTTACACTTATTGTCATGTGTTTGATGGTACTTTGCAAGTTCGTATGGTACTTGATTATTATTCGACAATACCTTACTAGTATACTACCCAATGAATTGCCTATGTTTATATATGAGTAGTTTTTAATAGTAGATGAAGTCGAACCCTATAAATATATATACTAGAAATTTTAGGTGAATGGTACACTAACATACTCTAAGAAATTTCCCTTTTCATATTTTCCAAATATGGAATATTCACCAAATTATGAATATTCACCATTAAATTTTTCCTGTTTCCAAAATTTTTTGTTTGTACATGGGTACCTTATCAGGCTTAGTAGTCAAGCCCCATTGACACATCTTTCTTAGTTTTCTAGGGGATTTCTCCTACTTCTAAATTTCCATGAACTCTACATCGTCTTCAATGAAGGGGGTGTTGGTGTATAGGACTTGTTTCATTGTCATTCGACGACTTGTCCATTATTGATGGTTAATCATCTCACGTAGTGAGAATAGGTCATAATGGAATAGGTCAATATGGTTAGTTAGGGGTTGTGTACACGTGTCATACATAGGGGTTACACAACACTCCTATATATACCTCTTTTTTTTTTATCTATGAGCATGTCAGGCACATCGTTGTCTTTCTGTACTCGATTCTCATTGTAATAACTAAATCACGCACTTTGGTAATTATTTAGTTCCGATTTTATACTACTCTTCATATGGTTCTCAAGTGAAAGAGAGTACTAATTAATCCATGTCTTTGGCCATTTTACTTTTCTTATTTTCATTACTTTTGATCTTTCACTCATATTTTCCCATTTGGTTTTGTCACACCGTGTTTTTCACACTCATCTTGGGAGCCCTGGTGCCCCGATCCCCTATGGGGTGCCTTGATCCTCTTTACACTTTACTCTCACCTGTTGGGCACTTTTTAAGTGGTTCAATATTTCTATCTTTTTAGTGGCAGCCTTTTTGAGGTTAATTATGAAAATAGAATAAGAGAACCATATAAATATAAAGTTATGCGACCATAATGAGGGACCAAACACTAAGCATCTACTATCACCTTCTATATTTGCATCTATCAAAGGCATATAAAGCTACATTTTCATCCATCTAGATCCATCACAAGGCACGCAAGGATAGTTCATCTACATCACACTTCATAGGAGGGGAGTCTATTATTTATGTGCACACATTTACTACATTCTACATCTAGTTGTTTTCTCGCTACTTCACAAAGTGTGACTAGAACAAGAGCAACCTAGGGCATGATTGCACATAAACACCTAGAACTACATTGGGTCGAGATGTAGTGCAATGCTCACTAATATGTCCATCCATTTGGAAGATGAGGACAGTATGATGCATTCATATGAGTCTTTATTTTTTAGGGTTTTGATCCTTTGCTTGAGGTTTTACAGGTGTTTCCTCCATCTTTGATTTGCAGTGACATACAATGAAGTTCAACGATATTAACATGACACGAAGAAAACACATGCGAACATATAGTGACACTCCATAGGAGGCTTGCAGATATTTTCCATAGACCAAGGTTCCCAGATTGCGGACCAAAGTGTTCTAGGTGCCCTGTCCCTCTTCCAGTGCCCTAGTCCAACTGACAGCTCAAACCTGCATTTTCTCGTGCTCTGTGCTATGGTTTTCTACTCATGTTTAGCCGGTCCCCACCGGGACACAATCCCATGACATCATCAAATCAACTAAGGGCTTCTTAACCCTCTCTTGCACATTAGGGTTTCATATTTTCTAGTTTAGTTTTCTTGGGTATATTTGCTATATTTTATTGGTCATTCATTCAGTTATTTTATTTCTTCTATAGCATTTAGATTACACTAGAATAAAATATTATTTTAGTTAATCACTCATTTTAATTTTATCTCTTGCTTACTACGTGAAGCGTTCATGACTCCATTGAAGTGCAACTTTACTCGATGTGCATGAGATTTCGAGTTGATCCTCGTAGAAAATCGACACCTCCTAACACTACATATATTGCAAATATCTTAACTTACAAATTGATCCTTATATTTTCACTTTTTCTTGCCATTATTGCCAAAAATCCCAATATTCAACTTATTCCAGTTACTCCTAATGAACACACTCTTAATTTTTATGTCATTACACTTATAACTCATGCGGTTGGGATCGTGGAATCTATAGGTCTCTCCCCCACCTTGTTCACATTGATCTATGGTAGCTCTCATGATATCTCCCCCTCCTTTCATGATGACACACTTTATTTATATGTTCAAATTGAATTTTGAGGGAGAGGTTCTACATTCAAACATCACTTTACGTGCGCGCGTGCACACACACACACACACACACACACACACACACACACACACACACACACACACAGAGAGAGAGAGAGAGAGAGAGAGAGAGAGAGAGAGAGAGAGAGTAGGGAACAATCTTCTATCCCATTCTTTAGTTGCATAATTTCTATCTATTACCCTTCATGGGGGAATTCTTGGATCAACATTCATTATCTTTTTAGAAGAGGTTTTCATCTATGCCATCATAGAGGGCCTAAATCACAAAAATTAAAATATTGGCAATGAATACAAAATCATGACTTGTTTTTTATATAGCATACATTGTTTTAATTCTCAATTACACACGTTGTTTATTCCTTGGGTTTGATGGGTAATATCTCTTCTTTACAAACATGCATTCACATTATATATCAAGCATGATGCAAGACATATATAGAGTGGTTAATGATGATAGGTGTTGGCCTACCCTTTACCTGAAGATCGTTAACTCTTTGCGGACATCTTCTTTTTGCGTACTACATATAAGTGCTATATGTCCATTGTTGTTCCTTTTTTCCTCATTACATTTGGTTACATGTATATCTTGTGTATTTACTATCTTTCGGAATAACATGACTAACACATGTGTCTTGTGTAGTGCTTACAATTATTTCTAGCTCTTTCATATATCATATGCTTTTCATCACATCTTTCTATGTTTATTTTTCACGCATGTTTTCTAGTTGTGTGTGTGTGTGTGTATACTAGTTTTTAGATATGATTTTGGCCTAAGGGCCTTGAATTTCTGTGACACCGTGGATGTTCCATGTTTATAGTATAATGGCTTGTGTGTGTTTTTATACCTTTTATTTTCAAGATCACCGGACTTGATTATCTTGTGAAACCATGGGTGTCCCATGTTTGCAGGCATTTTTTCCTTTTGTGTGACACTATTTGACATGTTTTCACTTGTTTCTACATTATATGTACTTGGATTCCACTAGTAAATTATCTTTTATTGTTGTTACTATTGTTTTTGCATTGAAATTGTTCTTTTATCACGCTTCTTGTTCTTATTGCTTTAGATTTACACCATGTTTTCTACCATGTACATCCCCTTTTGTAGGTAGAATTTCTTCTTCATGGCCATCACATCAGATTTTAAAAGGTTATCTATAGGAAATCAACATCTTAGACATGGCTATACATATTTCCTTTTGATATGTGTGCTCAAATTAATCATCGCACACACCTCGAAGTGGGGGAAATCATCCAGGGTTTATTCTACATTTCCACTAGATATAAGAAAATATTTGGGCATAGACATATGCAAAGTAAACAAAGCATTGCGAGAATTGGATTTAAGAAAAAAATTGGGAAAAAAAAACCATGCTAGTTAGGAACATACATTTGGTTAGGACTATACGAATTGTTCTAACCCTATCATATAGTTTTTCCAAGGGGAATTTCTCTATATTTGTCATCATTTTCATATTCAACATCATTATTATAAATTCTTATATGGTTTCATACTCATATTATAACATATTCAGGGGCATGAATTATTCCATTATGTCCTTCTCTATGGTACTTAGTTTCACTGGTTTTGGACACATTAGAGGCATGGGTCTCATTTTTCCATTCATATTTCAACATATAATAAATTCTACTCAGTTTATATTTTGTTGTATGACATATGGGAAGAGTATAGGGGAACCTATTTATCTTTTATATGATGTTTTTAAATTACAAAATGGGGCCTATATCTATCTAAAACAATATGGTTTGTGGGGTTATGGAAGGTAGAAAAGTATCTAAGTTCTTCATGGGTAGGATTTTCTATCCTATTTACACTCAAGGGAAGATATCGAGTTATTGAATGGATTTGATACACAATATTCCTCCTCTGCGGTGGTGCTTTAGCTATTATTATTAATTCTTCTCTTCAACATTCATGTGTTGGGTTAGTACACCTAGTACATCGACCTCTCCTAAGCATAATTGGAGGTGATAACCTCCAATTATTTGTTAGAATTTAGAAAATTTAGAATATTCAAAGCACAAGAATGGGAGAACATTCCCTTTGTAAAAATAACATGTGTATTCCTTTCATGTTTTGCATATATTTTGGAATTTCTTGTTGCACATTTATTTATAATACTTTCATTACATTTTGAGTTAAAGTTCAGTTTCCTATCTTGGGCATTGACTACACTTTGTGTTGTAGGTTTCATTTTGGAGCGTGTCAATGCCAACACAACATGATACTACAAAATAAAGTTATTGTGAGAAAAGAAAAGATTTTCTACACACTTAAATATCTTTTCCTTTAAGCATGTATTTTCATTTCATACTTAAAGGGGGAAAATTTAGACACTCAAATTTAGAAATCTATCCTTTGACAATGTTGATCTTGACATTACACACTTGCATGCATAAATAAACTCTCTTCACTCTTGATTAACACACCTTGATAGATCTTTGATTACTTTCTTATCTTTTCATACCTTTGTCTCATCATTTACTCGAGTTTTTATAGCATAAAATGCATCTAAAAACATCATTTCTCTAATGAGAAAAAGCTACATTATGATTTTTCCTTTCAGCCAAATCTACCAGTTTCAAGTCGAGAATGGACACATGGAAATCTTGACACTATTGTACTATTTTAGATTGACACATTTTGGGAACAAGACTAATATTCCCTGTTGGTTGGCCTTTCATGACAAAATAACCATTAGAATCCTATTTTTGTCATGTTAAATGCCTATATTAGCAAATTGAAAAATTTAGCCTTGATAACTAAGCCCCCACTTGATAATTCCTCTCATGGTTAATATAACCGTCCACTCAGCCGATCTTCCCACAATGTCACCTCGTTTTGTCTATTAGGAAAGTGATAAAAATATTTTCAAGTGTGTTTCAAGTGCGTGGATGTATGCCTAAGGTTATTAAGAGGCCACTAAGATCCAAAGAGAAACAACTATCCTTGGAGGCCTAGAAAGGGTCATTTTTTTACCATTTTACAATGGTAAATAATGTTATCCAAAATGAGCCCCTACTTATTTTGGCTAACTTGCCTTCATTCTTTCCTTCCTTGTGATTTAACTTCAATTTTCACACATTGTAAGCACTCAAAAGATTATGGAAATGGATTCATCAGATAGGATTTTTCTTCCCCTTTCTAGAAAGGTAAAGAAGTCCTCCTAACTCCTTGTATTTTTTGAGTTATGGCTCAGCGGAGTTTGGAGGGGAAATTTTCCCTAGGCGGGCTGCAGAGCTTGGGAGAGTTTTGTGCCAAAGAGGCTCGAGCCGATGGAGCGGAGAAGGAAAATTTGCCAAGGTGAACCAGCGGGAAATTTTTGGCACTTAGCCCTTTTGGGAAAAAAACTCAAAGGAAAATTTCGGCCTGAAAGCCCGCAGAGTAAAAGAAATTGTTTAAGGCCCGCAACCAATGAAATGATGCCATGTGTCAAGGAAAAGCGGTGGGCGTTGGAGGGACTTCAATTTTTTTGCATTTGGTAAAAAAAATACGTCAAAGGAAAAAATAGAAGTGCATCCGCATCGAGCAATGTGAAGGTGCCATGTGTCCAAGTCGTGGCGGGAATGGGGCACCTTTGGGAGGATTTTGAAATTTTTCCAAAGTGGTGAAAAACGTAAAAGTGAAGAATGGGCCCCATCTCCTCGGCTAATTAGGAAGTGTCATGTGTCTTAGATCGGTGGGGTTACGGATCAACCGAGAATATGCCACATGTCATCGAGGTTGTGGGCATGGACATGTTTTGGAAAAACTTCCCGAGTTTGAAAAAAGAGGGAAAAGGTTCAAGTTTTGGCCCGTCGACCCAATTTTTTCCCTAAATCTTGAAAGGGCCATATCTTTTGAACCAGAGCCCAGATTTTCATGATTTTGGTGTCATTGGTAAGCTGTTGAGACCCTTTACATGATGGGCACTTCAATTTTAAATTTTGATGGAGTTTTGTGGGAGAAAATTGGGAAAATGTCTCTGGCATGGAAAAATTGTAGAAAACAACCCCAACCACCAAAATTAATGAAGTATGGGCCTCTTTCTTGCTCTGCGAAGCAATGTACGATGAAGTATGGGATTTTTCATGGAAACCCATCATTTTGCAAGCTAATTAAATGGATCTTGTTGGTGGTTGGATTTTTAAAATTGATTTTCCTGCGTTTTCTCATTTTCTTCATTCTGTTTGAGCATAAAAAGCTAGTTTTAGCTCATTTGTAAAGGGTTGTTCATCTTTTCTCTCTTCCTCTCCCTTATTTTATTCCCCAAGGTTGAAAATGGAGTTTTAACCTCCTTCCCCGCTCGATAATGGCATTTTTACCTCTTACCCGTGAAATGATGATTTTGTACAAACTTACGGAGAAATAAAAACATGTTTTGTGATGCATTTGTCCATCCTTTCTCATTTTTTGGTTGTTTTCTTCTTTGCCTCTCTTCATTACAAGTATTTGTGCATGTTTGGATGTTAATTTTAGGTTTTGGAGCTATGTTCATGGAATTTTGGAACATTTATCGTGTGAAATCCATCTTTGGTCTTTGATGCACTTGTCCATCCTTTCCATTGCTCACCTCTCTTTGTTTCCATGGTAGTTTTGATAGATGATCAACATTTTCCTTCTCTGGTGTATCACCGTTTTAGTGTAGGCTTTTTTTTTTTACAGTTTTTCTTTCTCTCCTATCTCCTTAGAAGTTAGATTAGGATTAGATTAGCTTGTCTCGCACTAGAATAGCTTGTGGAAGGTAGTTTAGGAAGAGGAACCCGACCTTCTCGGAGGGCTTTCCCCATTTGCAACGGTCCCACACTTTGGGAAAGCTCAATGTTGTGCATTCACAAAGAAATGAATTTTCCTTAGAAAAGCATATCCATAACTCATTTGGGAGTGATGTGATTTAGCACTAACAATAACCTCTAGAACTCCGACAGGGGAAGATTCAAGAAATCTAGGAGTTGTATAGGAGAGAAATGAAGTTTTCTAAGGTAGTTTAGGAAATTATTTTGGAAGAAATTGATGGAAAGAACAAATTGAGTAAGGTAGTGTCATTTTAGGTGCAGGGAATGCTATTTTCCAATGGTGAATGCTGACTTGTTTGGATGATTCTAGTATATTTGAGTAGAGATTTGGAAAGAAAACAAGTAGTCATTGGAAATATATTGAAATCCTCTACATGATGAACACATCAATTATTTTCCAAGACTTAAATAGTTTTTGTGATACCTCAAGTCACAGCTACTAATCCTTCGTGTTAAAAGGGTGAATGGTGTCAAAATTAAAATTTCGGGATGAATTGGCTTTTGATAATGGCATATCATCAATAGATGGGTTGGAGTCAAAATCATATAAGGTTTGACCCCAAAACACCATTCCATGATCCTAGGGCCGAAAAAGCATTCTCGGTGCCCTAAAATGCTTTTGATGTGTGACATCAAAGCATTTCAAAAAGGTTAAATGGAAATTTTCACAATTTTTTTCCCCTTGGATTTTACTTGAGATTCAATGGGGATAAAGGGGATACCAAAGTGTGCTACCCAATCCATTTTGAAGTTTCATCACTTAAAAATATTACTTAAGGTGTTAGGGGAAAAAATGAATGAGTTAAGTGATAAAGTCCCCTTCGTATGATAGCTAGACCCCTTGGCACATTTTAAATCAATTTTATTCCCTTGGATTATCCCCAAGGTGCAAAGGGGACAAGGGGGCATTAAATTTATTCCCCCTTGGCAAACATTTCTCAACTTGAAGCTCACCTCTCTTTTACACCTAGGTTTCAAAAAATTACATTTTAGCTTGTCCCCCTCTCATGTACTTGGACCCATGAAAAATTTTATAACTCATTATGTCCTTTTGGATTGTACTAGGTGAAAAGGGGATACAAACGTGTGACCCCATCCAACCATTCAACCTGGTCACATAAAAACTCATTTTTAGCTTCGGTGACTACTTTCAGCTCCTACATCTCATCCACAAGGAACCAAAGGATTCCACTTGTCACCATATGGTACAAAGTTCACTTATGTGTTCCTTATGTCCCCCTTACACCTCTTATATCAGTATAACTCCATGTTAACCATCTTCCAACCTTGGTTAAGTCATCGAGTTAAGCGGTGAGTTAATATTTTGCAAATGAAATGAATAATTCCTCCTCATAACTAATTAATCATTTTTAAATCATTAAAGTTTTTGACATACCTCGCATAAAGCCTCCATTTTCACTAGACATGCTGTTTAATCTTTACCTAGTATCTATACCCCCAAACTGAATATTGTTCATAACTCACTATACGTGCACTGATCCATTAAAATTTTCCTAGTGCAATCCTTGAAAAACACCTTCAAGCTGATTATAAGAGAAATTCCATTTATGCTCTATAAAATTTACAAAAAATATTTGAAATTTATATCCTAGAAAGTTTCCTTTTCAAATCTACAAAGTTCTAGCAAATTAAAAACCTTGTAAAATGGAGTAGAGGGTCCTCGAGATAAAACCTCGACTTTTGAGACCAATCTCGTAGAAATATGAAACCTAGAAGACATCCATATAAAAAATAGTAAGTTTACAAATATTCACATGTAAAAATATAGTAGGTTTCAAAAATATAAAATTCTATAAAATCATGATACTCCAAATAAGCGAAGCATCGGAATGTGAAAATTATGAAAACTTACTAAAAATAGTTGTCGTAGATAGGACTTGCTAAAAATACAAATTATTGCAATTGAGCTCACATCATGTGTGTCAACTCACATTCCATCTATCTCACCACTATTTGACATCATGAATTTCAAGTATTTAGGTCACAAGCAAATTGCCACTCGATCACTAAATAACTTGGTGTGGGACGGGGTTCATTTTAAGAGGCCTAAAAGGAAATTATAGGTGGAATATCCTTGGAAAATATACAGAAACAACTTTTGTGGCACATGTAAATTTTTTAAATTTTTTTCGTAAAATTTTCACTCGGCAAAAACTAGAGCATCACACATAAATTAATCTCGATAGTAAAAAAAGTTGTCTGCATGACAGAAAAATCTTGTTGTCACATGACAAGAAATATTGTTGTCGCACGATAGTAAATCTTGTTATCACACAACAAAAATCTTACTACCAAATGATAGTAAATATTTCTATCACATGATAGCAATATTTGTTGTCGAGGGACAACACCATTTGTTGTTGTGTGGTAAGAATATTTTTTCGTTGTGCGATAGGATTTACAATCATGCGACAATAAGATTGGTTGTCACACGACATCATGATTTGCTCTCATGCGACAAAAAGATTTTCTGTCATATGACAATTTTTTTTTGTCGTATGCGATAAAAATATATTTTTTCATGCGACATCAATATTTGTTTTCGTGTGTAAGAAATATTTGCTAGCACACAAAAACAGATTTTGTAGTCACGCAATATTACCTTTGTTGACGCAAATCACAATAAATTTTGTTTCCGCACGTTAGCAAGTTTAATATCGTGCATATCTTGGTTTTGTTTTCATGTGTCTCGATGATGAAAAACCCTAATCCTACCCTATAAATACCCCCTCTGGCCCTCATTTCTCACACTTCTCACAAATTTTTGTTTCGTTCTCCCAGTTCTCATAGGTCTCATTTTCACTTTTTTCCTTCATTTTTTAGTTCAACTATTTCAACCTTTAGGTCTTGATTCTCACATGTAGTTTTCATAAAAATGCCATCATCATGGTATCTCAAACTATCTAGGCCATCTTCCTACCCAAGATCCAATACAAGAACTTAATGTGCCCAAAAATTAATGTAGTCTTGTAATTGACTGAAACTTACAAGGAATGGGTACATGATTGTGGGTTTGAAGGACTATTTAACATGCCACAGTTAGAGACATATGTCACCATTCTAAACTAAATCCTCTCGTATTTCAATCCGGTAGATGGAAAATTCATTATGACTTTTCCGGATGGTCGTACATTTAGATTCGAGTGTTGATCTCGTGGATATTCATTGATTGACATGCCTTCATTTCAAAGATTGTAACATTGTTACAACCTAGCCACTTTGATAGAAGATGATAAGATTTTCCTCGAATCCTATTACAAGTTACATTTTGATGGTACGTGTTTTACTTTTGTTGAATATCAATTTTATTTAACATTTTAATTTTGATATAAATTATGCTTGATTCTTATTTAATGAATTTTTACAAGCAAATCTCAAAAACTCAAGACGAGGAGTCAATGTGTAAGGAGTTACACACACGGTTTTTCTCACTACCATGATATCTTTTCTTTTAAGCGAGAATTGTTTTGCAAGGTATAGGAGACAAACATTCCTCATTGGGCTATTTCCTACATTCTCACAACAATCCATAGAAAAAAAAATTATTGTTGCACATACTTATAAAATAAGATAAAAGATAATATTTCAATACTAGAGTTGCTGAAAAACCAAATGTTTGTACCAAAAACTATAAATTTTCTCTTTATTTCAAGGCATATTATAATTTACAAGGTGAACCGCTCTACTTGCATGATTGACTAGATGAATCAATTGTCCATTTCAATTGAATAACACCATATTAATAAATTATGTTTTGGCATTAGTAAGATTATTCACTTCTTATTACAAATTACATTTGGATGTTATTAATATTATACACTCATGTTTGCATCTTTACCTTATGTAGAAAATTGTTTTATGCACCATTCCATGAAAAAGCATCATCAAGAGGAAGAGGTCAACAACATGCTAAGGCGTCGGGAGATTCACAGTCTAACATGGATGCTCACTCATCACCTCATCCTCAAGTGTTTCAATTAGTAAAATAATTGAGACGTAATACCCCTAACATTCAATTTTTTTTCAATTCTACCATTTAACATCTTGCGGGGATTTTGGAATACCCTCCTCATTTACAACTAAAATCATCACCTACTCAATCAATTCAGTCGTATGCATATATTCAATCACAACAAGTGCAACCTCTTGCTCCACCACTCCAATCACCCACAGGTCCCACTCCCACACAATCATTTCAAATCTAGATGTGGCGGTAGAGGTTCCCTTTCAAAGCAAGGTATTAAAGCTGTTGATTTTTGTAATTTTTTAAATTTCTTATATAAGTTAGTAATGTTTTTTTCTTGACTGTATGTTCCGATTCATCACCATTTATTAAAATGATGCCACCACCTCCACTAGTACCACAATTAGAACTCAAATTTCTAACAAGAGGAAGAAATACCACTGGTAAATGCGTGACACTTCTAGCCCCAAACGAGACATTAAACATTCCTTCAAAAATTCCCAATCTCTCTTTCGGTGGAATTCCCAAAGATCAATGGGAAAATCAATTTTAAATCAAATTAATTTGAATGAAGATTATTTAGGAATTGATAGAAATGACCCAATAGGTTTTTTTGATACATGTGATATGATTCAGGGCACACAAGTATGTTTCCATTTTGATGTATTTATTTTAACATTGATACATATCAATTTCATGTCAATTTTTAATTTTTAAATCGGTTATAGTTTTAATATTTAAATTTATTTTAACACATAAATAGGTTCAGGGGAACACATAAATAAGAGGAAACATAGATACCTCAAACCTCAATGCCCCATCCTCTCCATCCTCTTGAGATAGTGACAAGCTGACTAATTTTTCTTTAGATAGCTTGATTGCTAATGACTATGAAGTCCATGTCCAAGAATTTTCTATGCCTAGTATAAGTCAACTTAAATAGTGGGAGCTAAGGGCTAAAGTGTTAATTAAGGAGATAAATAATAGTTTTGATAATCATATCTAGAGGTATAGTTTATATACTATTGTTTTAAATCATTCGGCTAAAATAGATGTCTTATTGAACCAAGCATAAGGCAAAGATAGACTGTAACATATAGTAATACTTATCAAGACAATGTTTTAAATTAAGTTTTGAATTGATTAGAGAATATAAATGTTGAGGCCTAGACATATTACAACAAATGGTCAAAGGAAAAGATATTGTAAAAATTTCCAATTTGAAAGAGATAAGGTTGTTGTAAGTATTATGAATTACAAGTTACAACATTTAATTTTAAAGCATATTTTTTTATTACTTTTCCAATTTTTAAATATGTTTTAATTGAGATCAATTTTTTTATTTCAGTCAAAATATGAAAATTTAGAAAGTCAACAAAGGTTCTCCAAGTTCACTTAGAAACAACTAAGAAAATTTTTTATCGTAAGCGTGGCAATACGACTTAAGAATACTTGTTGTTTTGGTTAATAAACAAAACAACACTCAAGTGGATTATCAAAGAGAATGACATGGATGCGGATATTATGTTCATGAAAAAGGTAGCGGTAGATCCTTATTTTTATCCCCTGGAGATGCTTCAAAGGAAGATGAAACAATTGTTAAGAACTTAAATATTGTTCTCAGGAGGATCCTCTAAATTCTAGAATTCTTGAAGCATGGAATAGAGAAATGATTGGGAAAAGTGACATATAATTAGAAAAATAAATGGAAAAGGAAAGTGGATGTGGGAAAGCTATTTGAGAATATATATACATGTGTAATTGTATTTGTTTAAAAATGTTTACAAAACTTAAAACTTGAATGTTGAAGTTTGAAACTTAAAAGTTGAATATTTGTTTAAATTGAAGAATATTGTCATTGTCTACTTTATTGTTTTCATGGAATCTCTTTTTCAATGGTTTTCATGGAATATTGCAATGGTTTTCATTGTCTACCTATTATATTGTCATTATTGCCTTCTATTGTTTTCATGGAATCTTACAAAGATTTTTATGGAAATTTCAATTTTTACACTCATTATCTTTGTAAATCTGGAATTTATATATTTTTATATATAGAAATTCTAGATTGTGAATGTAATGATATCCATATATGTATGATATAAAATTCAAAAGTTCATCACCGTATATTCAAATGATGCCACCACCTCCACCAATACCACCATTTTGACTCAAAGTTACACCAGGAGGATGAAAAACCAATGCTAAATGTATGAAACTTTTAACCCCTGTGGGGACACCAAACATTCCTTTAAAATTTCCCAATCTCTCTTTCGGTGGATTTCACATGATACAATGAGAAAATAAATTTTAAATAAAATTAATTTGGATGAATATTATTTGGGAATTGATAGCAATGACCCGACAATTTTTTTGATACATGTAATATGATTCAGGGCACATAGGTATGTTTCCATGTTGATGTATTTATTTTAACATTGATACATATCAATTTCATGTCAATTTTTAATTTTTAAATTGCTTCCAGTTTTAATATTTAAATTTATTTTAACACATAAATAGAATCAAAGAACACATTGGAAATAAGAGAAAACATAGATACCTTAAGCCTCAACCCCCATGTTCTCCATCCTCTTCGGATAGTGACCGATTGATTAGTTTTTCTTTGGATAACTTGATTGTTAATGAAATGAAGCTTATGTCGAAGAATGTTTTATGCCTAGTATAAGTCAGCTCAAACAATGAGAGATAAAGGATAAAGTGTTAATTAAGGAGATAAATAATTGTTCGATAATCATATCCAAAGGTATAGTTTATATGTTTGGTTAAAAATCATCCAACTAAAATAGATGTCTTATTGAACCAAGCACAAGGTAGGAGTATACCATATAGTAATAGTTATCAAGACAATGTTTTAGATAAAATTTTGAATCGATTAGAGAATATTAATGTTGAAGCCCATGAAATATTACAACAAATGGTCAAAGGACAAAGATCTTGTAGAAATTGCCAATCTTTGAAAGCTTGAAATTTAAAGGTGTTGTAAGTATTATAGATTACAAGTTCAATATTAAAATTTAAATCATATATTTTATTACTTTGAATTTTTAATAATATGTTTTAATTAAGCTCAATTTTTTTTTATCAGTCAAATTATGAAAATTTAAAAATTCAAGCAAAGGTCCTCCAAGTTCACTTAGAAACAACTAAGAAAAATTTTTAAAATGAAGCTTAAGAAGACTATTGTTTTAGTTAAAAAGTAAAACAATACCACAAGTGGATTGTAAAGAGAATGGCATGGATGCAAATATTTTGTTCAAGACAAAGGTAATGCAGATCCTTCTTTTTATCCTGGTGATGCTTCAAAAGGAAGATGAAGGAATTGTTAAGAACTTAAATATTTTTGCCAAGGATCTTTTAAATTATGGAATTCTCGAAGCGAGGAATAGAGAAGTGATTGGATAAAGTAACACAAAAGTTAGCAAAAGAAATGGAAAAGGAAAGTGGGTGTGGGGAACTCAACATGTCCCCAATGAACCTAAAATTTAGCGTTGTTTGAGCATATACATGTGTAATTATATTTGTTGAAAAATGTTTTAGAAAACTTAAAACTTGAAAAATGTTGAAGTTTGAAACTTGAAACTTGAATATTTTTTAAAATTGAAGAATATATTCATTATCTACTTCTATTGTTTTCATGGAATCTCTTTTTCAATGGTTTTCATGGAATATTGCAATGTTTTTTTTATGGAATCTCATCTTTTACACATATTATCTTCTTGCAATATGGAATTTATATTTTGTTATATATAGAAATTCTACATCGTGAATTGTAATGAGATCAAATTATGTATTGAATGCATTTCCTTTGATGTTGAAAGTTTAATTATTTATAATGCAATGTTTTTCATGTAAATTCATTTTTTTACATGTAATTTAATTGATTATTTCGACATTTCACATTACTTGAGTACCTTCAATATTTCATGTTTCCATAAATACAAAACTATTGATATACAATCTTAAAATCAAAGCAGATGATGTAATGATTCTATTCCTAATAATAATTATGACCATTTAGAAAATTTATTTGATATTTCCATATAAATAAATTTATACCAAATTTGATCTTCTACTAAATTCCCTAAATTACAAGTAGCTTTAATGCATGCTAGAATCAAACTTCCAAATTTTTTTAATCTCTACTTGTAAAATTTGGACTATGTATCATGTTGGACTATGTATCATGTTTCTTCACATTACCTCTATAACCCTTCTCAAACTCCTTAGAAGTAATCACATAACAATTTATCAAACTACATGCATACCATATTCTTGGAAAATGGTAACTATCTGCATTATCAGGTGAAAACATTAGTAATGAAAATATTTTAATGATTTCCATATAATTACTAAGTAGTCAATCCTTTGAGTAATACAATTTTAAAGGACCTATAGAATACGGATTGCCTAAGTACACAAGACCATAGATGTTATATAATTAGAAGCTTCAAAAACCTCACCTCTATAACACTAATTTCATATGGTTTTTCAACAAGATATGCTTGCACGTTGCGGTGGTTTGCAATGGAATCTCATTTTTAATGTTGAAAGTTTAACTATTTCAATGCAAAATATATAATATGGATACCTAAACTATGTTTAAGTATGTAAAATGTAAAATAGGTAAGAGGGATAGCTTAAACTTTGTTTGATTCATTACACTTTATATTGTAAAAGTTTCGTTACATTACCCATTTTATATTAGTGAAATCATTATCAGAGAACAAATAAATCCAAGTATGATAGGGTTTAAGGTACATATAGATGGTATGAGGATGTATATAGGCATAAAATGAGAGATCCTCCTTCATAGTGAGCTAGATGACCTGCAAATCAAGAGAACTCAACACGAAAAATGGATTAGTAGATAGATGGGTGGGTTGCCTAAAATGTCAGTCCCAAGAAGTGAGAGCTTCCTAGGATGGATGTTAACCCATTTTTGATAAAGATAAGATAAAATATTGATAGATTGGATGTAGAGGTATATTTCGAGATATGACATAAATGAAAATGCAATGAAGATAAAGTAAAATGTAGATCTGATCTAAGCAAATTAAATCAAACATGTGCATGTCAATGATGACCCAAGACTACAATGGAGTGCCTGATTGGCGATGATTAGAGCAAATCAAGCTGGAAAAGTGACAAAAAATTATATCGAAGGCCTTGGAAAATAGTGTTCCAAAAATGCATGTCACAAACACAACATCAAAGCAATTTTAAAATACAAAAATACCAATTAAATAAAACATGATTATTATAAATAATTGTATTTGAATAAATGTAAGTTGATACCTGTAACATTTTAAATGATAACTAGAGCTGAAAGAATTCATTTTCAATAGCCTCCTCATAGTCAATATTTGCATCTACAGAGTTAGAGGACGCACCAAATCTAGTCTCATCATTGAGAACATTTGTATTTGTAGTTGTATTATTAACACCTCAATGCAAAATATGTAAGATGGATAACCTAAATTGTGTTTAAGTATGTAAAATGCAAAAATATGTAAGATGGATAACTCAAACTGTTTTTGATTCATTACACTTTATTTATTATTGTCTTACGTCTAATTACGATATTTGAAAATAGTGTTCCAAAAATGCATGTCACAAACACTACATCAAAGTAGTTTGAAATTAAAAAAATAAATAAAACAAGATTATTATAAAAATTATTTGAAATTAATACATGAAAAAAATTTAAAATTTTAGGTGAAAAACAATAAATGTAGGGTGATACATATAAGATTTGAAATCATATTTAGAATGAAACAATCCATTTTCAATAGCTTCCTCATATTGATATTTGCATATCGCAGAGTTAGAGGATGCACAAATCCGAGTCTCGTCATCATTGAGAACATTTGTATTTTTAGAATTGTATTATTAACACCTCTTCTTTCAACAAGGTAATTCCAATGTGTAATTTCTCTGTCAAAAGGAATGTGTAGGGAGTAGTGTGAAACATACAACCTCATACAAATTTCTAGATTTTTATCAAACTATTTCTTAGTTTTGATTTTACAAAAGATAAAGCATTGAAAACCCTTTTGTCCTCCACAGATCCCAAAATCATTGTTTGGCACAACTCATATAATAAAAAATATTCATTGATGTCTTCCTGTAACACACTACTTTGGTATATTTTTTTCACCAAATCCTTGTAATTGCACCATTCTCTTGAGGTTCATTTAAACAATGATATTAGCTAACCATTTTCATTACAAAATGAGATGATTGAGACTTTATTAAGTCAATATTAGTATACCTTTGATTTCAATACCATTGACCTTTGATGTCTTTATGAAATGATCCATTATTATATACATGTATTTATGAAATAACTTACTGAAAAAATTTGCACGATCACTTTAGTATTCCAAAAATTGGATTCATCACTCCCATAGCTTCAAGAATTTTATCTTTATTGAAAACACTCTCGATTTTGGATTTCATATGCATTTTTTAAAAATTTTGTATCAATTGTAATAGAATCAAATAGAACATGAGTCACATGAACTTCTTCTCTTTCTGATCCTGGAATATCTTGTCGTTTTTGCAAACTGTGTAGTGGTATCTCCCTCCCATTAACATTGATACAAAGGTGATCATGGATATTAAATCTCAAATAATTATTGGGATTCTTAACATCTAATAAAACCTTTCCATTTATTGAAAATAAGTGTATCAAAAACTTTTTTCTGACAAGTACAAGATATCAAGAGATTGACATACCCACTTTCTACCGTATAAAATCAACAATATAGATGGATCTCTCTTGTGCATGCTTCATAAATGTATTGATCTCCTTCAACATTGGTAGAATTCCAACCAATGTAAGAAATGTTTCCAGATCCATTAAACAAAACAAAAATCCTTAGCTTTGTCAACTTCATGACAATATTTGTGCATGAAACCAACCAACGATGGATACTCCTCACAAATTTTGCATGCAAGATCATACAAATAAATCCACATTGTATCAAAAACATTTAGAAGTTTTTTACCATCTGTAATTTCAATTGCAAATTTTTGAAACTCAAGAAATCACTTTGGATTGCTTGACATATAGGAATGCAATTCTCTGATAAGGTCTTCTACTCTTGCAATATTTTCAAAGTTGTTAACTATTTTATATGTTAGATTCATTATGTGAGCCATACAATGAAATTACAAGCATATAAGGGGTAATTTTGTTTTGCAATCGAACACATAGACCATTTTGATGACCCTACATAACTGATGCACCATCTACACCAACACATACCAACTTTATAGCAATTTCATATTCATTCATGCCAACAATATCTTTCAAATTGGAAACAACTATTTTATATAGGTTTTCAGCATTGCAATTTTCAACCATTTTCTGTACAACCAACAAATGTGGTTTCCTTATATGATTTTCAAAAGTATAAACATGGATGCATACCCATGAGGTGTTGTCAACTATTGTTACTTCATCAATTGATAGAGATATAAACTTTGCATTTTTACACTCTCTTTCAAATCTTCCTTTTCAATCATTGTAAGGCATTTAGCCATTTCCATGCATTGTTGTTTGACCAATGAGATTGAGGAATGTTGTGCATTCCATTATATTGAAACAAAAATTTGAAATCAATGAAATTAGAAATAGGTCTTCCCTTCTTAAGGATGTGGAATATGGTAGAGAACTGTATGCTTTTAGCATGCAAATTTGATTGAATCACCTTACCAATTTGTGATGTGATTGTTCCACCCTTTTCCACGAGATGTATGTGTATTTTCTACTCGATTCATACTCTGCTACATATTTAACATGCATACATTCTTTTTCACTTTTCCATCTGTGTGTTTTTTATTTTCTAGCCATCCTCCTATTGTACAGTCACATATTGTTTTCCACAATGTTTTTCAATTATGTCTAACTTTAATTGCATTTTTTGCTACTTTCCTAGTTTCTAGGTACATATTGTACATGTACATTTAGTTGGGATATCTTTAATCAGATTTACCTAGGTTGATAAAAGGAAATTTTGCATCCCACTCAAACTTATATGTCCTACCAAGTGTCCACATATTCTTGTTTTCTTTCAAATTTTTACTTTTTGCAACCATAATTTTTAGGAATATCATGATCATCTTGTTTCCTCTTTCATGAACCAAAATTTTCATTTGATTTTGGTGTTACATTTTTTTGAGTATTTGAGATATCTTGATCCTCTCTTGGTTGCATCATAGGAATACAAGAATATCTCAACAAGAATATCTTCAAGCTCTGGCATGTTGTCATCATAGGTATCATTTGGTTGATATTGTGTTGAATCCATGTCCACTTCAATAATACCTTCCACACAGTTTGTACTCTGATTGATTCAGTAGTAGTTGTATGGGTGTTAGTGGTAGTTGTATTGATAGCTGCAAAGTTTCCAAAATACTTGAACAATGTTAACTTTTGAGATATTTTGGTTACCTTTTGGGTCCTCAATCACCAAAAACTTCCATTGAGTATTTAATTTGGGAACCGGTTTCCGGTCTACATCCTTGTTGGACATATAGAATACTATCGCACGTCTATACCTTTGACACATATATGTAACCTTGTCGCACGTTTGCACTTGTCGCATGTCTAGATGTTTTGCATGCATCACCAAGCCTTCTTGTGCGTCGGTAATCTTTGTCATGTGTTAGGAAGCCTTGTCATTCATTAACAAACTTTTCACATGTCGGATGTAGAATCCTTATCGTGTTTCAAATCCCTTCTTGTGTTTGATAAGCCTTGCTTTTCACGTGTCTATAAACCTTACTTGTTGTGCGTCTCAAAGACTTTATGGTTGTAATTATGCAAAACCTTACTTGTTTGCGTCTGCAAGACTTTATGGTTGTAATTATGCAAAACCTTACTTGTTGGGCATCTACAATATGATCCACTCCTTTTTCTCACATTTTCAATATAATTTACACTTATTGTCATGTGTTTGATGGTACTTTGCAAGTTCATATGGTACTTGATTATTATTCATACAATACCTTACTAGTATACTACCCAATGAATTGACTATGTTTATATATGAGTAGTTTTTAATAGTAGATGAAGTTGAACCTTATAAATATATATACTAGAAATTTTAGGTGAATGGTACACTAACATACTCAAAAATTTCCTTTTCAGATTTTCCAAATATGGAATATTCACCAAATTACGAATATTCACCATTAAATTTTTCCCTGTTTCCAAAAATTTGTTGTTTGTACATGGGTACCTTATCAGGCTTAGTAGTCAAGCTCCATTGACACATCTTTCTTATTTTTCTAGGGAATTTCTCCTACTTCGAATTTCCATGAACTCTACATCGGCTTGATGAAGGGGGTGTTGGTGTATAGGACTTGTTTCATTGTCATTAAATGACTTGTCCATTATTGATGGTTAATCATCTCACATAGTGAGAATAGGTCAATATGGTTAGTTAGGGGTTGTGTACACGTGTCATACATAGGGGTTACACAACACTCCTATATATACCTCTCTTTTTTATCTATGAGCATGTCGGGCACATCGTTGTCTTTCTGTACTCGATTCTCATTGTAATAACTAAATCACGCACTTTGGGTAATTTTTTAGTTCGATTTTATACTACTGTTCATATGGTTCTCAAGTGAAAGAGAGTACTAATTAATCCATGTCTTTGGCCATTTTACTTTGCTTATTTTCATTACTTTTGATCTTTCACTCATATTTTCCCATTTGGTTCTGTCACCTTTGTGTTTTTCACACTCATCCGGGCGCCCCCGTGCCTTGGTCCCCTATGGGGTGCCTTGATCCTCTTTTCACTTTACTCTCACCTGTTGGGCACTTTATAGTGGTTCAATATTTCTATCTTTTTGGTGGCAGCCTTTTTGAGGTTAATTATGAAAATAAAATAAGAGAACCATATAAATATAAAGTTATGAGACCATAATGAGGGACCAAACACTAAGCATCTACTATAGCCTTCTAGATTTTCATCTATCAAAGGCATATAAAGATACCTTTTCATCCATCTAGATCCATCACAAGGCACACAAGGATAGTTCATCTACATCACACTTCATAGGAGGGGAGTCTATTATTTTTGTGCACACATTTACTACATTCTACATCTAGTTATTTTCTCACTACTTCACAAAGTGTGACTAAAACAAGAGCAACCTAGGGCATGATTGCACACACACACCTAGAACTACATTGGGTCTGAGATGTAGTGCAATGCTCACTAATATGTCCATCCATTTGGAAGATGAGGACAGTATGACGCCTTCATACGCAGCGTCTTTATTTTTTAGGGTTTTGATCCTTTTCTTGAGGTTTCTGGTGTTTCCTCCATCTCTAATTTGCAGCGACATACAATGAAGTTCAACGATATTAACATGACATGAAGAAAACACATGTGAACATATAGTGACACTCCATAGGAGGCTTCAGATATTTTCCATAGACCAAGGTTCCCAGTTGTAGAGCAAAGTGCTCTAGGTGCCCTGTCCCTCTTCCAGTGCCCTAGTCCAACCTGACAGCGGCTCGAATCTGCATTTTCTCGGGCTCTGTGCTATGGTTTTCTACTCATGTTTAGCCGATCCCCACCTGCGACACAATCCCATGACATCATCAAATCAACTAAGGGCTTCTTAACCCTCTCTTGCACATTAGGGTTTCATATTTTCTAGTTTAGTTTTCTTGGGTATATTTGTTATATTTTATTGGTCATTCATTCAGTTATTTTAGTTCTTCTATAGCATTTAGATTACACTAGAATAAAATATTATTTTAGCTAATCACTCATTTTAATTTTATCTCTTGCTTACTACGTGAAGCGTTCACGACTCCATTGAAGTGCAAATTTACTCGATGTGATGAGATTTTGAGTTGATCCTCGTAGAACAATCGACACCTCCTAACACTACATATATTACACATCTCTTAACTTACAAATTGATCCTTATATTTTCACTTTTTCTTGCCATTATTGCCAAAAATCCCAATATTCCACTTATTCCAGTTACTCCTAATGAACACACTCTTAATTTTTATGTCATTACACTTATAACTCATGCGCAGTTGGGATCGTGGAATCTATAGGGTTCTCCCCCCACCTTGTTCGCATTGTTCTATGGTAGCTCTCATGATATCTCCCCCTCCTTTCATGATGACACACTTTATTTATATGTTCAAATTGAATTTTGAGGGAGAGGTTCTACATTCAAACCTCACTTTACGTGCGCACACACACACACACACACACACACACACACACACACACACACACACACACACACACACACACACACACACACACACACACACAGAGTAGGGCACAATCTTATATCCC
Source organism: Taxus wallichiana var. yunnanensis (assembly GCA_018340775.1). Taxonomy (NCBI): domain Eukaryota; kingdom Viridiplantae; phylum Streptophyta; class Pinopsida; order Cupressales; family Taxaceae; genus Taxus; species Taxus wallichiana. Next base: position 541,984,360 of record CM031243.1, read on the forward strand.
ATCCTTTAGTTGCATAATTTCTATCTATTACCCTTCATGGCGGAATTCTTGGATCAACATTCCTTATCTTGAAGAAGAGGTTTTCATCTATCCCATCATGGAGGGCCTAAAACACAAAAAAGTAAAATATTGGCAATGAATACAAAATCATGACTTGTTTTTTATAGCATACATTGTTTTAATTCTCAATTATACACGTTGTTTATTCCTTAGGTTTGATGGGTAATATCTCTTCTTTACAAACATGCATTCACATTATATATCGAGCATGATGCAAGACATACATAGAGTGGTTAATGATGATAGGTGTTTTCCTAACCTTTACCTAGATTGTTAACCTTTGCGGACATCTTCTTTTTGCATACTACATATAAGTGCTATATGTCCATTGTTGTTCCTTTTTACCTCATTACATTTGGTTACATGTATATCTTGTGTATTTAGTATCTTTCGGAATAACATGACTAAAACATGTGTCTTGTGTAGTGCTTACAAGTACTACTAGCTCTTTCATATATCATATGCTTTTCATCACATCTTTCTATGATTATTTTTCATGCATGTTTTCTAGTTGTGTGTGTGTGTGTATACTTGTTTTTAGATATGATGTTGGCCTAAGGGCCTTGATTTTCTTATGACACTGTGGGTGTTCCATGTTTATAGTGTAATGGCTTGTGTGTGTTTTTATACCTATTATTTTCAAGATCACCGGACTTGATTATCTTGGGAAACCATGGGTGTCCCATGTTTTCATGCATTTTTTTCCTTTTGTGTGACACTATTTGACATGTTTGCACTTGTTTCTACATTATATGTACCTGGATTCCACTAGTAAATTATCTTTTATTGTTATTTATTATTTTTGTATTGAAATTGTTCTTTTTATCTCGCTTCTTGTTCTTATTGCTTTAGATTTACACCATGTTTTCTACCATGCACATCCCCTTTTGTAGGTAGAATTTCTTCTTCATGGCCATCACATCAGATTTTAAAAGGTTATCTATAGGAAATCAATATCTTAGACATGGCTATACATATTTCCTTTTGATATGTGTGCTCAAATTATTCATCGCACACACCTCAGAAATGGGGGAAATCATCCAGGGTTTATTCTACATTTCCACTAGATATAAGAAAATATTTGGGCATAGACATATGCAAAGTAAACAAAGTGTTACTAAGAATTGGATTTAAGAACAAAAAATTGGGAAAAAAAAACCATGCATAGTTAGGAACATACAATTTGGTTAGGACTATACGAATTGTTATAACCCTATCATATAGTTTTTCAAGGGAATTTCTCTATATTTGTCATCATTTTCATATTCAACATCATTATTATAACATTCTTATATGGTTTCATACTCATATTATAACATATTCAGGGGGCATGAGTTATTCCATTATGTCCTTCTCTATGGTACTTAGTTTCACTTCTGGTTTTGGACACATTAGAGGCACGGGTCTCCTTTTTCCATTCATATTTCAACATATAATCAATTCTACTCGGTTTATATTTTGTTGTATGACATATGGGAAGAGTATAGGGGAACCTATTTATCTTTTATATGATGTTTTTAAATTACAAAATGGGGCCTATATCTATCTGAAAAAGCAAGTATGGTCTGTGGGGTTATGGAAGGTAGAAAAGTAGCTAAGTTCTTTATGGGTAGGATTTTCTATCCTATTTACACTCAAAGGAAGATATCAGGAGTTCTTGAATGGATTTGATACACAATATTCCTCCTTTGCGGTGGTGCTTTAGCTCTTATTTTTAATTCTTCTCTTGACATTCATGTGTTGGGTTAGTACACCTAGTACATAGACCTCTCTAAGTATAATTGGAGTGATAACCTCAATTATTCATTAGAATTTAGAAAATTCAAAATATTCAAATCACAAGAATGGGAGAACATTCCCTTTTCAAAAACAACATGTGTATTTATTCCATGTTTTGCGTCTATTTTGGAATTTCTTGTTGCACATTTATTTAGAATGCTTTGATTACATTTTGAGTTTAAGTTCAGTTTCCTATCTTGGGCATTGACTACACTTTGTGTTGTAGGTTTCATTTTGGAGCGTTCCAATGCCAACACAACATGATACTACAAAATAAAGTTATTGCGAGAAAAGAAAAAGATTTTCTACACACTTAAATATTTTTTCCTTTAAGCATGTAATTTTCATTTTATACGTAAAGGTGGGAAAATGTAGATACTCAAATTGAGAAATCTATCCTTTTACAATGTTGATCTTGACATTACACACTTGCATGCATAAATAAACTCTCTTCACTCTTGATTAACACACCTTGATAGATCTTTGATTACTTTCTTATCTTTTCATACCTTTGTCTCATCATTTACTAAGTTTTTATAGCATAAAATGCATCTAAAAACATTCGTCCTCTAACGAGAAAAAGCTACATTATGATTTTTCCTTCAGCCAAATCTGCCAATTTAGGTCAAAATGGACACATGGAAATCCACGACACTATTGTACTATTTTGGGTCGACACGTTTTGGGAACAAGAATAATATTCCCTGTTGGTTGGCCTTTCATGACAAAATAACCATTAGAAGCCTATTTTTGTCATGTTAAATGTCTATATTAGCAAATTGAAAAATTTAGCCTTGATAGCTAAGCCCCACTTGATAATTCCTCTCATGGTTAATATAACCCGTCCACTAGCTTGATCTTCCCACAATGTCACCTCGTTTTGTCTATTAGGAAAGTGATAAAAATATTTTCAAGTGTGTTTCAAGTGCGTGGATGTATGCCTAAGGTTATTAAGAAGCCGGTAAGATCCAAAGAGAAACAACTATCCTTGGAGGCCTAGAAAGGGTCATTTTTACCATTTTACAACTGGTAAATAACTGTTATCCAAAATGAGCCCCTGCTTATTTTGGCTAACTTGCCTTCATTCTTTCCTTCCTTGTGATTCAAATTCAATTTTCACACATTGTAAGCACTCAAAAGATTCTGGAAATGGATTCATCAGATAGGATTTTTCTTCCCCTTTCCAGAAAGGTAAAGAAGTCCTCCTAACTCCTTGTATTTTTTGAGTTATGGCTCGGCGGAGTTTGGAGGGGAAATTTTCCCTAGGTGGGCCGCAGAGCTTGGGAGAGTTTTGTGCCAAAGAGGCTTGAGCCGATGGAGCGGAGAAGGAAAATTTGCCAAGGTGGACCCGTGGGAATTTTTTTGGCACTTAGCCCTTTTGGGAAAAAAATCAAAGGAAAACTTCGGCCCAAAAGCCCGCAGAGTAAAAGAAATTGGTTAAGGCCCACTGCTGACCAATGAAATGATGCCATGTGTCAAGGTGGAGCGGTGGGCGTTGGAGGGACTTCAAGTTTTTTTGGCATTTGGTCAAAATACATCAAAGGAAAAAATAGAAGTGCATCCGCACCGAGCAATTTGAAGGTGCCATGTGTCCAAGTCGGTGGCGGGCGGGAATCGGGGCACCGGGAGGATTTTGGAATTTTTTCCAAAGTGGTGAAAAATGTAAAAGTGAAGAATGGGCCACATCTCCTTAGCTAATTAGGAAGTGCCATGTGTCTCGGAGCGGCGGGGTCGCGGATCAACCGAGAATATGCCACGTGTCATCGAGGTTGGCGGGCGCGGAGATGTTTTGGAAAAATTTCCCAGTTTGAAAAAAGAGGGAAAAAGTTCAAGTTTTGGCCCGTAGACCCATTTTTTTCCCTAAATCTTCAAAGGGCCATATCTTTCGAACAGAGCCCACTTTTCATGATTTTGGTGTCATTGGTAAGCTGTTGAGACCCTCTACATGATGGACACTTCAATTTTAAATTTTTATGGAGTTTTGTGGGAGAAAAATGGGAAAACATCTCTGGCATGGAAAAATTACAGAAAACAACCCCAACCACCAAAATTAATGAAGTATGGGCCTCTTTCTTGCTCTGCAAAGCAATGTACGATGAAGTATGGGAATTTTCATGGAAACCCATCATTTGAAAGCTAATTATATGGATATTGTTGGTGGTTGGATTTTAAAATTGATTTTCCTGCGTTTTCTCATTTCGTTCATTCTGTTTGAGCATAAAAGCTAGTTTTAGCTCATTTGTAAAGGGTTGTTCATCTTTTCTCTCTTCCTCTCCCTTATTTTATTCCCAAGGTTGAAAATGGAGTTTTAACCTCCTTCCCGCTCTATAATGGCAATTTTACCTCTTACCTGTGAAATGATGATTTTGTACAAACTTCTGGAGAAATAAAAAACATGTTTTGTGATGCATTTGTCCATCCTTTCTCATTTTTGGTTGTTTTCTTCTTGCCTCTCTTCATTACAAGTATTTTTGCATGTTTGGATGTTAATTGTAGGTTTTGGAGCTATGTTCATGGAATTTTGGAACATTTTTTGTGTGAAATCCATCTTTGGTCTGTGATGCACTTGTCCATCCTTTCCATTGCTCACCTCTCTTTGTTTCCATGGTAGTTTTGATAGATGATCAACATTTTCCTTCTCTGGTGTATCACCATTTTAGTGTAGGCTCTTTTTTTTTCCAGTTTTCTTTCTCTCCCTATCTCCTTAGAAGTTAGATTAGGATTAGATTAGCTTGCCTGCACTAGAATAGCTTGTGGAAGGTAGTTTAGGAAGAGGAACCAGCCTTCTCTGGAGAGCTTTCCCCATTTGCAAAGGTCCCACACTTTGGGAAAGCTCAATGTTGTGCAATCACAGCAAATGAATTTTCCTTAGAAAAGCATATCTATAACTCATTTGGGAGTCTTTGTGATTTAGCACTAACAATAACCTCTAGAAGGCGATTTGTGGGGAAGATTAAAGTAATCTAGGAGTTGTATAGGAGAGAAATGAAGTTTTCTAAGGTAGTTTAGGAAATTATTTTGGAAGAAATTGATGGAAAGAACAAATTGAGTAAGGTAGTGTCATTTTAGGTGCAAGGAATGCTATTGTCCAATGGTGAAAGATGACTTGTTTGGATGATTCGGTATATTTGAGTAGAGTGGAAAGAAAACAAGTAGTCATTGGAAATATATTGAAATCCTTTACATGAAGAACACATCAATTATTTTCCAAGACTTAAATAGTTTTGTGATACCTCGAGTCATGACTCCTAATCCTTTGTGTTAAAAGGGTGAATGGTGTCAAAATTAAAATTTTAGGATGAATTGGCTTTTGATAATGTCATATCATCAATAGATGGGTTGGAGTCAAAATCATATAAGGTTTGACCCCGAAAAACCATTCCATGATCCGGGGCCGAAAAAGCATTCTGGTGCCCTAAAATGCTTTTTATGTGTGGCATCATAAGCATTTCAAAAAGGTTAAATGGAAATTTTCACACTTTTTGTCCCCTTGGATTTTACTTGAGATTCAATGGGGATAAAGGGGATACCAAAGTGTGCTACCCAATCCATTTTGAAGTTTCATCACTTAAAAACATTACTTAAGGTGTTAGGGGAAAAAATGAATGAATTAAGTGATAAAGTCCCCTTCGTATGATAGCTAGACCACTTGGCACATTTTAAATCAATTTTATTCCCTTGGATTATCCCCAAGGTGCAAAGGGGACAAGGAGGCATTAAATTTATTTCCCCCTTGGCAAACATTTCTCAACTTGAAGCTCACCTCTTTTACACCTACGTTTCAAAAAATTACATTTTACCTTGTTCCCCTCTCATGTACTTGGATCCATGAGACATTTTATAACTCATTATGTCCTTTTGGATTGTACTAGGTGAAAAGGGGATACAAACATGTGACCCCATCCAACCATTTAACCCTGGTCACATAAAAAACTCATTTTTAGCTTCCGATGACTACTTTCAGCTCCCTACATCTCATCCACAAGGAACCAAAGGATTCCACTTGTCACCATATGGTATAAAGTTCACTTATGTGTTCCTTATGTCCCCCTTACACCTCTTATATCAGTATAACTCCATGTCAACCAACTTCCAACCTTGGTTAAGCTGTAAGGTTAAGCAGTGAGTCAATATTTTGTAAATGAAATGAATAATTCCTCCTCATAACTACTTAATCATTTTTAAATCTTTAAAGTTGTTGGACATACCTCCCAAAACCTCCATTTTCACTAGACATGCTGTTGAATCTTTACCTAGTATCTATACCCCCAAAACTGAATATTGTTCATAACTCACTATACGTGCACTTTGATCCATTAAAATTTTCCTAGTGCAATCCTTCCAAAAACACCTTCAAGTTGATTATAAGAGAAATTCCATTTATGCTCTATAAAATTTACAAAAAATATTTGAAATTTACATCTGGAAAGTTTCCTTTTCAAATCTACAAAGTTCGGCAAATTAAAAACCTTGTAAAATGGAGTAGAGGGTCTTGAGATAAAACCTCAACTTTTGAGACCAATTTCGTAGAAATATGAAACCTAGAAGACATCCATATAAAAATAGTAAGTTTACAAATATTCACATGTAAAAATATAGTAGGTTTCAAAAATATAAAATTCTATAAAATCATGATACTCCAAATAAGCGAAAGCATCGAATGTGAAAATTATGAAAACTCACTAAAATAGTTGTCATAGATAGGACTTGCTAAAAATACAAATTATTGCAATTGAGCTCACATCATGTGTGTCAACTCACATTCCATCTATCTCACCACTATTTGACATCATGAATTTCAAGTATTTAGGTCACAAGCAAATTGCCACTCGATCACTAAATAACTTGGTGTGGGACAGGGGTTCATTTTAAGAGGCCTAAAGGAAATTAGAGGTGGAATATCCTTGGAAAATATACACGGAACAACTTTTGTGGCACATGTAAATTTTTTAAATTTTTTTAGTAAAATTTTCACTCATGGCAAAAACTAGAGCATGACACATCAATTAATCTCGATAGTAAAAATTTTGTGCATGTGAGAAAAATCTTGTTGTCACACGACAAGAAATATTGTTATCGCACGATAGTAAATCTTGTTATCACACAACAAAAAATATTACTACAAATGATAGTAAATATTTCTATCACATGATAGCAATATTTTTGTCGAGAGGACAACACCATTTGTTGTTGTGCGGTAAGAATATTTTCTATTGTGTAATAGGATTTACTGATCATGCGACAATAAGATTGGTTGTCACATGACATCATGATTTGCTCTCATGCGACAAAAAGATTTTTACGTCATATGACAATTTTTTTTTTTTGTCGTGCGATAAAAATATATTTTTTCATGCGACATCAATATTTGTTTTCGTGTGTAAGAAATATTTGCTAGCACACAAAAATAGATTTTGTAGTCATGCAATATTACCTTTGTTGACGCTCGTCGATAAATTTTGTTTCCGCACATTAGCAAGTTTAATATTGTGCATCTCTTGGTTTTGTTTTCATGTGTCTCGATGATGAAAACCTAATCCTACCCTATAAATAAACACCTAATCCTCATTTTCATTTTTTTCCTTATAGTTCAATACCCCATTCTCACATGTAGTTTTCATAAAAATTCCCTCATTTCTCAAACTATCTAGGCCACTACCCAAGATCTCACAAATTAATGTAGTCTTGTAATTGATCTGAAACTTACAAGGAATGGGTACATGATTGTGGGTTTGAAGGACCATTTAACATGCCACGATTAGAGACATATGTCACCGTTCTAAACTAAATCCTCTCGTATTTCAATCTAGTAGATGGAAAATTCACTATGACTTTTCCGGATATGGTACATTTAGATTCGAGTGTTGATCTCGTGGATATTCATTGATTGACATGCCTTCATTTTAAAGATTGTAACGTTGTTACAACCTAGCCACTTTGATGTGAAGATGATAAGATTTTCCTCGAATCCTATTACAAGTTACATTTTGATGGTACGTGTTTTAATTTTGTTGAATATCAATTTATTTAACATTTTAATTTTGATATAAATTATGCTTGATTCTTATTTAATGAATTTTTACAGCAAATCTCAAAAACTCAAGACGAGGAGTCAATGTGTAAGGAGTTACACACGGTTTTCTCACCGCCATGATATCTTTCTTTCAAGCGAGAATTTTTTTCGGGGTATACTGACAACTATTCCTCATTGGGCTATTTCCTACATTCTCACAACAATCCATAGTAAAAAAATTATTGTTGCACATACTTATAAAATAAGATAAAAGCTAATATTGTCAAATCTTTGGAGTTCTTTGAAAAACCAAATGTTTGTACCACAAACTATAATTTTCTCTTTATTTCAAGGCATATTATAATTTACAAATGAACCCGCTCCTACTTGCATGATTGACTAGATGAATCAATTGTCCATTTCAATTGAATAACATCATATTAATAAATTATGTTTTGGCATTAGTAAGATTATTCACTTATGTTACAAATTACATTTGGATGTTATTAATATTATACACTCATGTTTTCATCTTTACCTTATGCAGAAAATTGTTTTATGCACCATTCCATGAAAAAGCATCATTAAGAGGAAGAGGTCAACAACATGCTAAGGCGTCGGGAGATTCACGGTCGACATGGATGCTCGATCATCACCTCATCCTCAAGTGTTTCAATTAGTAAAATAAATGAGACATAATACCCCTAACATTCAAATTTTTTTCAATTCTACCATTTAACATCTTGCAGGGGATTTTCTAATACCCTCTTCATTTACAACTAAAATCATCACCCACTTAATCAATTGGTCGTATGCATCTATTCAATCGCAACAAGTGCAACCTATTTCTCCACCACTCCATTCAACCACGGGTCCCACTCCCACACAATCATTTCAAATCTAGATGTGGGTGGTAGAGGTTCCCTTTCAACAAGGTATTAAATTGTTGATTTTTGTAATTTTTAAATTTCTTATATAAGTTAGTAATGCTTTTTCTTGACCGTATGTTCCGGTTCATCACCATCTATTAAAAATGATGCCACCACCTCCACTAGTACCACAATTACAACTCAAATTTCCAACAAGAGGAAGAAATACCCTTTGGTAAATGCGTGACACTTCTAGCCCCAAACGAGACATTAAACATTCCTTCAAAAATTCCCAATCTCTCTTTTGGTGGAATTCCAAGATCAACAAGAAAATCAATTTTAAATCAAATTAATTTGGATGAAGATTATTTAGGAATTGATAGAAATGACCCAATAGGTTTTTGATACATATGATATGAGTCGGGGCACACAAGTATGTTTCCATTTTGATGTATTTATTTTAACATGGATACATATCAATTTCATGTCAATTTTTAATTTTTAAATCAGTTATAGTTTTAATATTTAAATTTATTTTAACACATAAATAGGATCAGGGCACACATCGGCAACAAGAGGCAACACATATACCTCAAACCTCAATGCCCCATCCTCTCCATCCTCTTCAGATAGTGACAAGTTGATTAGTTTTTCTTTGGATAGCTTGATTGCTAATGATTGTGAAGTCCATGTCCAAGAATTTTCTATGCCTAGTATAAGTCAACTCAAATAGTGGGAGCTAAGGGCTAAAGTGTTAATTAAGGAGATAAATAATAATTTTGATAATCATATCTAGAGATATAGTTTATATACTATTGTTTTAAATCATCGGCTAAAATAGATGTCTTCTTGAACCAAGCATAAGCGAGATCTGTAACATATAGTAATACTTATCAAGACAATGTTTTAAATTAAGTTTTGAATTGATTAGAGAATATAAATGTTGAGGCCTAGACATATTACAACAAATGGTCAAAGGAAAAAGATATTGTAAAAATTTCCAATGCTTAAAGAGATAAGGTTGTTGTAAGTACTATGAATTACAAGTTACAACATTTAATTTTAAAGCATATTTTTTTATTGTACTTTCAATTTTTAAATATGTTTTAATTGAGATCAATTTTTGTTTATTTCAGTCAAAATATGAAAATTTAGAAATTCAAGCAAAGGTTCTCCAAGTTCACTTAGAAACAACTAAGAAAATTTTATCCGTGCAATGACTTAAGAATCTTGTTGTTTTGGTTAATAAACAAAACAACACTCAAGTGGATTATCAAAGAGAATGACATGGATGCGGATATTATGTTCATGAAAAAGGTAGCGGTAGATCCTTATTTTTATCCCCGGAGATGCTTCAAAGGAAGATGAAACAATTGTTAAGAACTTAAATCGCTCAGGAGGATCCTCTCTAAATTCTAGAATTCTTGAAGCATGGAATAGAGAAATGATTGGGAAAAGTGACATATAATTAGAAAAATAAATGGAAAAGGAAAGTGGATGTGGGAAAGCTATTTGAGCATATACATGTGTAATTGTATTTGTTTAAAAATGTTTACAAAACTTAAAACTTGAAAAATGTTGAAGTTTGAAACTTAAAAGTTGAATATTTGTTTAAATTGAAGAATATTGTCATTGTCTACTTCTATTGTTTTCATGGAATATTGCAATGGTTTTCATTGTCTACCTATTATATTGTCATTGTTTGCTTTTATTGTTTTCATGGAATCTTACAAAGATTTTTATGGAATTTCAATTTTTACACTCATTATCTTGTAATTTGGAATTTATATTTTTATATATATAGAAATTCTAGATTGTGAATTGTAATGATATCCATATTTGTATGGAATGCATTTGATTTAATTTTGAAAGTTTAATTATTTACAATGTAATTTTTTTCATGGAATTTCATTTGTTTTACATGTAATTTAATTAACTACTTCATTTCACATGACTTGAGTATCTTCAATATTTCATGTTTTCATAACTACACAACTATTTCTATAAAATTTTAATGAAGTAGACTAATGTAATGATTCTATTCCAACTAATAATGTGACCATTCAGAAAATACATTTTGTATTTCCATATAAATATTTTTGTACCAAATTTAAGGTCTTCTACTAAATTCCCTAAATTACAAGTAGCTTTAAAGCATGCAATCAAACTTCCAAAACAACCAGATCTTCTTATCTCTACTTGTAAAATTTGAATTTTGTATCAGATTTCTTCACCTTACTATTGTAACCCTTGTCAAAATCCTTAGAAAGAATCACATAACAATTTTTTCCAAATCGCATGCATGCCAACTTCTTGGAAAATGGAAACTATCTACATTGACAATGAAAACATTAGTAATAAAAAGATTTAAATGATTGCCATACAATTAGTGGCTAAGTAATACAATTCTAAAGGAATTGTGGAATAAAAATGGCCTACGTACGCAAGAACATAAATGTCATATAGTTAAAAGCTTGAAAACCTCACCTCTGCAACACTAATTTCAGAAAGTTTTTCAACAAGGCATGCTTGTATGTTGCGATGGTTTCAATGGAATCTCATTTTTTAATGTTGAAAGATTAATTATTTACAATGAAATATATGTAAGATGGATACCCTAAATCATGTTTAAGTATGTAAAATGTAAAATATGTAAGGATAACTCAAACCATGTTTGGTTCATTGCACTTTATATTGTCAAGTTCCTCACTACCCATTTCAAATTAGTGAAATTGCAACAAGAGAACAACTAACTCCAAGTATGATAGGGTTTAAGGTACCTCTAGATGGGATGACGATGTATATGGGAAAAAATGAGAGATCCTCTTTCGCATCGAGATAGATGACCTGCAAATCAAGAAAACTCAACAAAAAAATGGATTAGTAGATAGATGGGTAGGTTAACCGAAAATCTTAGTTCCGAGAAGTGAGATCTTCCTAGGATGGATGTCAAATCATGTTTTTGAAAAATATATGATAAAATATTAATATATTAGATGTAGCAATATTTGAGATAAGACACAAACCGAAATGTAATGAAGATAAAGTTAGAGGAAGCTCTCACTTCTCGTAACTAACATTTTCAGGTAACCTACCCATCTATCTACTAATCCATTTTTTATAAAAGTCGAGAGCTTCCTCTAACACATATCAACATTTTATAAATTTCATACTCAGTCACACCATTAATATATTTCAAATTGGAAACAACTATTTTATATAGGTTTTTAACATTGCAATTTTCAACCATTTTCTATATAGTCAATAGATGTGATTTCCTTATATGATTTTAAAAAGTATAAACATGGATGCATACCGATGAGGTTTTTTCAACTTATGTTACTTCATCAATTGATAGAGATATAAACTTAGCATTTTTTACACTCTCTTTCAAATCTTCCTTTTCAATCATTGCAAGTCATTTAGCCATTTCCCATGCACTGTTGTCTCAATTGATGAGATTGAGGAATGTTGTACATTCCATTATATTGAAACAAAATTTTGAAGTCAATGAAATCAGAATATGTTTTCCCTTCTTGAGGATGTTGAATAAGGTAGATAATTGTATACTTTTCGCATGTAAATTTGATTGAATCACCTTACCAGTTTGTGATGTGATTATTCCACCCTTTCTAAGAGATGTATGTGTCTTTTACGCTCAACTTCACTACTCTATGCATATTTAACACACATACATTATTTTTCGTTTTCCGTTTGTGTGTTTTTTATTTTCTGGCCATCCTCCCACTTTGTGTAGTCACATATTGTTTTCCACAATGTTTTTCAATTGTGTCTAACTTGAGTTGTATTTTTTTGTTTTCCCAATTTCCAAGTACATATTATACATGTACATTCAATTGGGATATCTTTAGAATTAGTTGACTCTACAGGTTCGATAAAAGGAAATTTTGCAGCCCACTCGAACTTATATGTAATAAAAAGTGTCCACATATTCTTGTTTTATTTTAAATTTTTACTTTTGTGACCATAATTTTAGGATGATCATATTATTTCCTCTTCTATGAATCAAAATTTTCATTTGATTTTGGTGTTGCATTTTGCCAAGTATTTGAGATATCTTGATCCTCTCTTGGTAGCATCTCAATAGGAATATCTTCAAGATATGGCATCTCAACAAGAATATCTTCAAGATCTTGCATCTCAACACAAATATCTTCAAGCTCTCGACATGTTGTTTTCATTGGCATCATTTGGTTGATATTGTGTTAAAGCCATGCGCACTTGATAATACCTTCCAAAAATTATGTACTCTAATTGATTCTAGTGGTAGCTGTAGAAGTGTTATTGGTAGTTGTATTGGTAGCTGTAGAGTTTCCAAAATAATTGAACAATGTTGAATTTTGAGATATTTTGCTTACCTTTTGGGTCTTCTGAGAACTAACATCTTCCATTGAGTACTTGATTTAGGAAGCTGTTCTCCCGTCTACACCCTTGTTGGAAGTTTAGACTACTATCATGCATCTATAACTTTGACACATGTCTCGCAACCTTATTACACATCGCACTTATCATGCATATGAAAGCTTATCATGCGTCACCAAGCCTTGTTGTGTGTCAACAAGTTTTGTTGTGCATCAACAATCCTTATCACGCACATGTTGTCACGTGTTAGCTATAACACCCTTGTAAATTCCTTTTTGTTTGTCTGTAAACCTTACTTGTCATGCATCTGCAAGCCTTTCTTGTTGTGCATCTCAGAAACCTTACTTTTAGATGTACGTAATAAGATCCACACCTTTTTCATGCGTTTGTAATATGATTTACACTTATTGTCGTGTGTTTGATGGTACTTCACAAGTTCACATGCTACTTGATTATTATTTGGATGGTACCTTACTAATAAGTTACTAGTATATTTCTGACGAATTACCTATGTTTATATAGGAGTAGTTTTCAATAGTAGGTGAAGCCGACCCCTAGAAACATTTATACTAGAAATTTTAGGTGCATGGTACACTATCCCACTCCGAAAAAATCACCTTTTCAAATTTTCAAAATATGGAATATTTGCCACCAAAAGTTTCCCTAGTGTGGGAGATATTGATGTCACCCACATGGACGTAGAAGACTTGAAAACATGAATGCTTGAAGGACCTCATGAGCTAGTGGAGGAATTAAGTTGATTATTCAATGCGGGAGGACATCCACTATCTATTCATAGTATCGAACTTGTCGTGACATGTGCGCATCATCATGATCCTAACACCGAGAAAAATAAAGACAGATGACAACTCGATCCTCGCAGTCCTCACTCCAAAACACATTTATCGGTGCCTACATATTCCCACTAGCAATAACATTGTCATAATAATAAGGAATTTTCTTTGCAGGAGTGGACAAGGACTCGATTCATATCTCTGCAAGGCCTAACACTCGATTCGTGGCTCAAATAAGGAATAAATCCTTCTCGTATTCCCAAGAACTTGTCAAGGAGTGAATTTCACGAGGCCTATTTTGATGTCATTTTCCTTTTGAGAAGAGTAATGGATGAGAAGATGACAAATTAATTTCAGGATTGGATGGATTATTTCATCGTAGTGGTAATGTGAAGGAAACTAGAGGGTGGATTGGGGGTAGATCATCAGCCACAACATCCATCGAAAAATGATGCGATTACCTATCACTATGAAGTTCACCATGACTTCTTACATGGTGTATGCCCTTTCCTTCACAAGACCCATAGAAGGATTGTCTACGCTCCCCTTGTGCCCCAAAAATCACTTGCATACGAGAAGTATCCGTAACTGACTCATAAGAAGAGCAATTCCCACTATGCTAGGGTGAATGAAGCATTCACCATGGTCATCATTAGACTCCTTTAGGAAAATAAAGAAAAAGGACCTCTTTGTGAATTTGGTACAATGTTTATAACAAAGAATAGCGTAGTAATAATCTTCTCTCATTAATATTTTATTCTACACAATACACACACAATATAGTTCTATGTTATTCCTATAATGTATGAGACCTCAAATATATCCTATAATAACTCTCTAGGAATATATGAGTTTTCCTAGCAACTCGTAACACATTAGTGTAATTACATAGGTTGTTTATATTATAATACAACCTTACTAATAATGTAATATAACCGTAATACTAATTATTTTACCATACAATAAAATTTACCAAATAGTAAGTAATATTTACCTTACGGTAAATATACCTACAATGGAAATACTAATTCCTAACATTCCCCCTTAGTGGCTACATGGGAGAAAACACATTTTAAGAACTAGAAACACAATCGTATTCTTCCACATACTTTTAGGTCTCGCATACTATTGGATGGATCTTGTTTTGGATCTGTGTATCACGATCGTCCACTTCACAAAGTGAATCCATCACCGAATAATCACACTTCCACCAATACACATACATACGAAGTCAAAAGTTCCTTCTTTCACTTCCGGTGAATGCTCTTTTACCATCCGATCGATGAAGAATTCGATAGTTAGAGAATCTTAGCGATCGAATAAAGGATCACTTTATGAGTCAACTGCCCTCTATCTATACAATTCTCATCATCCAAAATATACATTCTCCTCATTTCAAACTTTGGTAAGGAATGAATACCTTATTTTATTTATGCATATACTACTAAAAGAAAACAACTAAAATAATATAAAAATGTGCCACCAATGCTATATGTGGCCTCGTTACAGTGATTGATGAGAGGTGTTAATCACCCTCCATCCTTCGTTGCCTCCTTCCTCCAATTCATGTTTTTCGCTTATTCGATCGATGAAGACATGATGCTCATTGATTTCCACATTGTTTATTATTTCCCCCACAATGTGAAATCATTTATTTTTAGGCGGTTGGTTTCAACCGAAAATGCGTCGAGAGACATTTTTTTCATAATTTTGGCTATGACACAAAACTTGTGAAACTTTTAGAATTTGATGAGATAATTAAACTTTATAGTTTTCTATTGATAATAATTCTATATTTTGACGATAAACTGACTTACGACTCAATTTTTGAGGATAAAACTATAATGAGATTTTTAATGAGACAGTAACAATATTGATTTCAACTACAAATATAACAAAACAATGGACATTAAAGTTTATAACTGTAGACCTCGAAGCCACAAATTTACCATAAATTCTTTATATGACAAACATCAATTACAAATAATTAAAAACTATGTTTTAAAACACAAATGTTCAAACATGCACATTGTGATTGAATATAAAAGTTGTTTGACCGACCATTATACCAAACTAAATAAAATGAAATTATTAATATAAAAGACCGGACTCAAAAACTAAGAATGTGAATGATAAATCTTGATGTGAGCAAGGACGTCAATGTTGGTTCAACTCGAGTTCAAAAATCACAGTGTGATGTGAAGGATGGCTAGCAAGTTGATTGGATGTAGACTGAAGTCTTAAAGCAATATCAAATATTAGGTTAGCTTGATGTGTAAGAAAACACCAGGTAAGAAGGTCTGCAACAAACTTATTTCAAGAAAAATAAGATCGCATTTCTTTCACAATCTTAAATTATGGAAATTTGTGTCTCTAGATTATGCAGTTCCCGTGGTAATACGACAGACTAGTAAATTGAGCTTTGTTGAATCAAATCATGGAGTTAACCATTCCAACGCATTCCACATATATATGTATGCTTGACTATTTCAACACAATGACGGTCTGATCACTGAAAAATGTAGAACTAAGAATGCAAATTGAAATACAGAAAATTCCGAGTGCTATCATGCCTCCCTTTGAGTTGAAATGCAATGCATGGGATAATAACACAATATCTTATAAAAACTGCAAATCATTCACAATACAAATAGAAACCATCCACAGGGAGAATAACTATATGACTGCCCTTTACAAACCATATATTATTCCATTCAAAGAACTAGACCAACCTCGCTGTGATACCAAATATTAATTTGGTACAGTCTGCAAAAAGAGTAGCACATTGATAATCTTCTCTCGTTAATATTGTATTCTACAAAATACATATATATAGTTCTATGTTATTCCTATAATATATGAGACCTCACATAACTACTATAACAACTCTCCAGAATATACGATTTGTTCTAACAATTGATAACACATTGGTCTAAGTACACATGTTCTCTATATTATAATATAATCTTACTAATAATGCAATATAACCGTAATACTAATTATTTTATCATACAAGTAAAATACCAAATACTAAGTAATATTTACCGTATAGTAAATATACCAATAATGTAAATACTAATTCTTAACACTCTTCCCAAGCAGATTTGCAATGATCGAAAAGTACGGGAGTCACTTCATCCAGTTCCCTACCTTCACCTAGATCAAAGTCAAATTCTATGATTTTGCTCCTCGCGAGCTACCCTGGATACCAGAGTGACAAAAATGTAATGTTCAAGTTGTATAGATAGTTGGCTCATGTTCATGTCAAGAATAAGAATGCCAAAAAGAAAGGTGTGCCATTTCCCATCTCTTTGGGAATATATTTATGCACAAATATCACAGATGTGGAAAACATCGAAGTATCCTTCGCTGACCTTAGTCTCTAACCCTACACATCTAGGCCTGACTTCGATATTAGGAGAAATCCAAAGACCTTCACCTTTCTAGGTTTACACCATATGCCCCAAATTGAAGACTACTGGGCCAATTGCACGGATGATTTCAAGGTATGGAAAATGGACTATATGCGGATGACAGTAGACTAGATGAGGGATCTCAAATTTGATTGGTTTATTGAGGGGATAAAAGATGATAGGTCGTACTTGTTTGATCCACGAGTACAAAGCAACACTTGAAATATTTACCTCTTCCTCCTACTCCATGTACTATTAGAGAATCAATTGATATTAAGGAGAGGACTAAGACAATAATCCAAAGAGCAAGAGAATGATTCAAAAAGAAGAGATTTTCTTTCATCAAGTCCGGTGATCTCATGACTCTATCTAGATAGGTGTATAACACTTCCTCTCTAAGGGCATCTAAGAAAGCCACAAGTTCCACTCACTCAAAATAATATTCAAAGAGAAAGATTGTGGAAGAAGAGCACACTAAAGTTTCCCATCCTAGGAAGCTTCATAAGAAGGATAAGATCATTGAAGATCCCATTAAGCCTCTTGAGCTAGGTGAAATTGATCCTTCATAGTCTCCTGTCTAAAAATGAAATCCAAGTGTATCCTTCTCAACGGAAGAATCATCCCATCACGAGCGAATGTGATCCCTTACCAAGCAATTGAAAATGCCCCCATGCTTGATGCCATGTCTACTCCGGTGGAAAATTTCCCATGGATTTAAGAGTTTTTGGGAGTGATTCAAGGACGGTGTAGTAAGCTGCAACACCCAATTTTGAGGCTATCTCAAAAATCATGAAAACCAAATGAAGCAAGCAAGTATAAATAACCTCATGTTTATTTTTTGGGGCCTCTAGATCCCATTATCTAGAGGTAGCTCAACCAAAAATTGTAAAACCCATGGAATATTTGAATCAAGATGACGATGAGTTGACTAGAATCACTTTGGGGAAATCCATGCATGAAGGAGATGCACACCTATTCAAGGAGTCTACAGCTCACTTGCTTACTAGGAATGATGAGTATAAACAAACTATGGAGCAATTGGAAGAACATGTGATAACTCTCACTCCTTATGTGTAGTCGTCGTCACCAATCCAATAGTATGACAATTCTTCACATAGGAACTCCTCGTGTTATGATTATTTAGTAATGCAAAACTTTTGATTTGGTGGTAGTTATCTGGAAAGCACAAGAACATACATAATATAAGAATACCATATACTATGATACAAAAGGTATGATGAAAAATCTGAAATACAAGAGTAAATTATATTATCAACATGAAATTGTTATAGTCTCACACATGAAGTACTCTAAGTGTTACCAACTCCACTCGCCTTACAACAATAACCATGGGAGAAACTTCACAATTACCCCTCTTATTGGCTTCCTTAACACACCTTCTAAATGATGGCTTCTTCAACACACTTTCTCATACAATATTTCTCACTACTTCCTTCTATGCTAAATGAGAGGGGTGGCCTCTCTATTTATAAAACATTTGAGTTTATCCACCCTATCTCTAAGATAGGACAGGGAATCCTTTCTGGCCAATCATATTACATACCTTAACTCTTATCTTTACATGTAGGCTTATCTTTTAAGATAAGATAAACCTTATCATTTGCATGGGTTCCACCTTTTTAGAATTTTTACAAATAAAATACAAAAATATTTATGACATCACTCTTATTCAAATATAATATTTCTAATACCTAATCATGTAGACCCTATTGAATTTTGACCATTTTAACATTACACGGACCACTTACGACAAATATTTACTTTTTACAACAACATTCCTATTGTAATTTGATTGTTACCATACTATACATTATTGGCACCGTATTTGCAGTGTCATATTGGTAGTGTCATTATCTTCTATCGACGCTACTACTAATTATACTTAACAACACCCTATTCCTAATATATACATTAAGGAAATAGAAATCATGGAGGAAAATTTTAGTGTCGACATCTTCCCCCCTCTTTAGCTTTTACTCTGTCCTCGGAGTATACTACTATGGACAATCTGAAGTCATGCCTGGAAAATATTAAGCTTGTCATGGTTGAGCCATTTCATAATTGGAGTACCATCCAATTCCTTCAAGTCGATATGTACCATTCTCATGCACAACTACTATTATGTAAGGTCCATTCCATTTTGGAAGAATTTTGTATGCCTTCTCTTTTTTGTATCAGGAATCATATACTAGAACCAAATAATTTACTTGAAGTGGAGACCAGAGGATATTTTTCTTAAAGTACTCCTTCTACTTCATCTTCTTTTTATAACTTGTATCCTTTGTTGTTTCCATCATTTCCTCTAACAAATGAAGATGTACCAACCTTTCTCTTACTAAATCACTTTCATCCATCCTTTCATGTTTCATAACTCTCATAGTGGGAATATCAAACTCAATAGGAAGAACTGGATCAATTCCATAAGCCAACTGAAATGGGGAGTATCTGTTGCTGACTTTGATGTTTCCTATATGCCCACAATGTTGCATGAATCTTTTACCCCACTTATGCACCTGCAAAGCTGCATCTTTTGCTAGGATTTGGCACAATACATAAGTTTTTGTTCCACATGTCCATTTTTGCTTGGCTTGATAAGTTGTTTCCTTCTTGTGCTTAATAGAAAACTTGTTTACCAGGGCTTCTACCACCTCAATAATGAAGTGGCTTCTTTGATCTGTTACAATTTCTAATGGACAACCAAATCTGGTGACAATGCGTTCATACATGAACCTTGTCACTTCATCCATGGAAGTTGTTTTCAAAGGTCTAGCTTCAACCCACTTGGTTACATAATTAGTGGCAACTACAACATACTTATTTTGGTGGGGGTAGTTGGAAGTGAACCTAAAATATATATTCCCGAGATTTCAAAAGGACCAAGTAGAAGAATAGGGCATAATAGAGCTAATGAAGTCTTACGATTCTCATGTGTTTGACAAATATCACATGTCTTACAATAATTATAACAATCTCTAAAAATAGTTGGCCAGTGATAACCTACATCCAAGATCCTTCTTGTTGTAAGTTGTCTAGAGAATTTTCCTCCACATATAACATTGTGGAATTCTTCTATTATCTCCTTTCCTTGATCATGTCCAATCTGCCTCTTGTATTATCCATCAAGCCCTATCGAAATAATAATCCATGTCGAATAGAATATGGAAAATTGGCTTGAGTAATCTTCCTCTTAGTCTTTGCATTGACACCATCAGAAACTTGAAATCATTCAGATAATTCCAAATATCTATGTATTCACTAGGGATTGTGTTAAGGGATAACAATGATGCATCGGGAAATCATCATCATTACAAGATGAACCTAAACCATCATAGGATTGAAGAGTGCATCTGCATTGACATGCTTCTTTTCGACCTATCTATATATCAAATTCAAATTATTGTAGCAAAATTATCCATCTTGCTATCATTATTGATGGGTTAGGCTTATTTACAATGTATTTTAGAGCATGATGATCTGTTACAACTATAAATTTATGCACTAGCAAGTAATTTCTAAACTTCTTTATAGAAAAAATGATAGCTAGAGCCTCTTTTTTCGATTCTGATATAATTTACCTTAGCATTTGCTCATTTTTGCTCCCAAAGTAAAGCTGGATGATCATTCCCATTTTCATCCTTTTGGCTCGGAGTACTCCCTAGTGTTGTATGAAGCATCAACATACACAATTAATGGATTTCTCTAGCCTAGATTCTTTAAAACAAGAGAAGATACCAAAGTTTCCTTTAGTTGTTCAAAAGCTTCATTCGCGCCTTCTTTCCTAGTTCATAAGTAACATCCTTCTTCAAGAATGGGTTAGTGGTGTGTAATCTTTGAGAAATTCTTGATGAACCTTCTATAGAAACCCACATGGCCTAAAAATGATCTCAACTTACTTTTATTCATATGAAATGGCAACTCTTTGATTTTGAAACTTTATTAGATCGGTACTAATAACATCTCTAGATACACCATGCCCTAACAAGACACCTTTAAAACATCCAAATATACACTTTGTAGGGTTTAGTGAGGCTTGTGTTTCATCTAACCTTTAAAATTCCACCTCCATCCAGTGCAGGTGGTCCATTTTACTCCCATAGATGTAAAAATCATCCAAGAATATTCTAATGAAGCTTCCAATGTAGGGTTCAAACACCTATTCATTAGGCATTGGAATGTTGCTGGAGCATTACACAACCCAAATGACATAAATCTATAAAAAAATTTCTCCAAGGAGTGGTGAACGTAGTCTTGAGTTGATCTTTCTCCACTATATGAACTTGGTTGTACCCACTATAGCCATCTGCAAAACTATAAGCACTCTGGCTAGCTACTTCGTCCAAGATCTGGTCTAAGAATGGAAGAGGGTAATGATCCTTCTTTGTTGCCTTATTGAGCTTCTTATAATCAACATAAATGCATAGCTTCCCATTTTTTATCGAGATGACAATGGTTAAAACCCATTTTGAATTCTCCATAGAAAATATGAATCCTGCATCAAACAACTTATCTATTTATTCTTTTGTAGTCTTGGAAAAATTAGGATTCATTCTATATGGCATTTACTTTATTGGCTTAGCACCATCTACCAACTCAATAGAATGTTCTACCCAACTTAATTGATGGAGTTCCTTGTAATCAAAAGTGAATAAGTGTATGTACCTTCGAAAGAGATGGAGGTAGGATTCCTTCTCACTCTCCATCACAGCATCACCAATCTTTATCTCATGGAGATGATTTTTAATTTATTCCTTAGATAATTTTATGGGTTCATGAGTTGGTGAGACTGGAAGGATATCCATGACTGGCACATCAACCTCACTTTTTCATTTTTGTGTCCACTTCACTTTGGTACAAGAGTAATCATAGGACGTTTAATCATTAATTTCATTACTTGAATCCATAGGTTCTTCCTTATGATGTCGAGGATCACTTTTATCCTCACCCTTTCTCTATCACGTCCAAGTGTCATGAAGTCTTCATTCCAATAGTTTCTTACATGAACTCTCCTTAGCCATGACCTTCCCAACAACATTAGGAATGCAACAATATCATTCTTCATCACCTGAAAGTATACCACACATACGACACCCATGAAAGATATTGCCACATGTGAAACAACACCTTCTGGTTTAGTTTTCCCTTATTTAATGACCTTAACATAAGTGTCGAGGGTGATCAATTTTAAACCCAACATATTCATTATATACCTGGTCATTACATTAGCTGCAACCCTCTATCTACTAAGACATCATGAATTGAATTACTATTACATAATACCTCAACTTGTGGAGCATAGGGATCCGCCTCTACTTCTAACATAGGAACCTCAAGCTCCTTCCTTCGTCGAGCATTGAGTTCACTTCGCAGCTGCCCACATCTTCTCGAGAAGACAACAAGAATTTGTCCATATGTACTTTTAGACAAATCTTCTAAGATGGAGTATGATTCTTACCCCTGTGAAATTAGAAAATCCTGCACACTCAAATTTCTTCCCCTATATTTCTTACTAGTTTCTCCTTTCATCTTCTTAGGATCATTTCCATGTTGGTTATCTTTTTATTTCTTTCTTTTTGTCACAAGCACATCTACTTCATTATTTATACTCTTATCTCCTACATCAAAATAATTCACAAGGTGATTTTCCTTTATCATTATCTCTTATACCAAATATGGAAGCTCTATCAGGAAAATTATACTTATAATGACCCTTCTTATGACAACCATAACATATAACTTTAGATATATTTATTTTTAGACCCTATCTCCTGGGAATTTTGGGAACTAAATTCCTTTCCTTGAAGAAGATTAATAGTTAACTGGCCCATCTTCCTAAGGAGATATTCATACTCAGTGGAAGTACTAGAGGGAGGATTTTTGCTCACCAATAGTGGTTGTGGTGTCTGGACCAAAGGTGTTGGTGTAGGCTCTGCCTTAATAACAACTTCTTTGGGCTCCTCTTCCATGTTTTCTTCTTGCCTTCTAACAATCTCATTTTCTTGTTTGAGGGTGGTGGGTGGTCATACTTCACTTGTTTTCGATCTTTGGCTTCACCATCCCAAGAATGAAGTGATTTTAGAGGAGATTATCCACACCATTCATCAACCCATCCACTAATCCTTCTTTCGGATTTGGCCATCGAGATTTCTCCTTAATTCCAGGACATGAGCAGGATAATATCAGATCTTCTCCTTCTCTTCTTGGGCTAGCTTTTTATCTCGATCATGATATATACATACCTCTATTGTGCACCAAATTCTCAAGAAAAATTCAATTAATAAATACCATGAGTTCTTAACATTATTACCTAGTTTTTCAAACCACACTAAGGGCTAAACCATCAAAAAGTTATGAAAAATTCAGTCCATTGCTCCCTTCTTATGAGGCCATTACAAATGCAAGATCATTTAAATTCTTGAATGAAAGAGGGAGCATATTCATTAGATTGGGATAAAAAAATAGGAATCTTTCCCATTTTCAAAAGTAACCACAGTGAAATACCAACCCACAAGTACAATCAATAAGACTTATGTGCACAAATAATTGAAATCACTACAATAAAAAGTGACTTTACACCTTTCTACAAAGTAAAATAGGAATGACCACGGTAAACTTACATTTACTATGGTAAAAATTGACTTATTTGTGATAAATATTATTCATAGTAAAAGTGACTTTCTTTGGGGTAAATATTATTCATGGTAAAAAGTGACTTTATTGTGGTAAATACTATGCACGCAGTAAAACCAAGCTTACCCTCCAAATTATTTACGAATAAATAATAATATTTCTTGTAGAAAATCCACCAACGAGGAATGGTCTTGGCAATGGAACCAAAATGTCATCACCAATCCAACACTATGATAATTCTCCACCGGGAACTCCTCGTGCTATGATTATTTAGTAATGCACAACTTTTGGTTTGGTGGTAGTAATCTGGAAAACACAATAACAGACATAATACAAGAATACCATATACTATGATACAAAGGTATGATGACAAATATGAAATACAAGTGTAAATTATATTATCAACATGAAATTGTTACAATCTCACCCATGAAGTACTCCAAGTGTTACCAACTCCACTCGCCTTACAACAATAACCATGGGAGAAACTTCACAATTACCCCTCTTATTGGCTTCCTTAACACACCTTCTAAATGATGGCTTCCTCAACACACTTTCTCATACAATATTTCTCACTACTTCCTTCTATGCTAAATGAGAGGGGTGGCCTCTCTATTTATAGAACATTTGGGCTTATCCACCCTATCTCTAAGATAGGATAGGGAATCCCTTCTAGCCAATCATATTACACACTGTAGTCATTTTTACACCCATCATAAAGGAAAGAAATCCCATGCACACTGGCCTATCATCCAGCGAGCGTTGGGCACTCACGAGAGGCACGTGTGGGCACCGAGTATCCCTTTTATGTGATTTTAGTGGGAAAAAATCATCTATGATCCAAGTTTAAGATATTTGAGAGGAAATTATACATACAAGCAACATAGAGCTTAGAACACCTTCTAGATCATTGTAGTCATTCCAGGCAGAAAAGAGGTTAACAAATTATAGAACTTACATCAAAACATAAAGGAATTTGTAAAAGCATTCGTACTTAGTTCATAAACATAAATGAAAAAGAGCTATGAAGAAGGATGTATGCATCAGAACCATTAATTTTCATATTCACATAAACTGGTAACCTCATTACATTCATTAGGCCCATTACAAAATGTCACAGAAAGGTAGATTGCAGTCATGCATTATAACTGGATTCATATAGCTAGGCTCTCAAAAGAAAATTTAAAACCCCAAACCCTTGATATATCCTTTCCTATGCTTATTTACCAAAGATAATAGAGTCCTTGATGTATTTATGCAGAGCTCCACCCTTTATCCATTTCTCTCCCTATTTACTTCCACAGGAACTTGTATATATAGCCTTCTTGAATTGCCAACCCATTCTACTGCAGCCTCGATCTGTTTCTAATTGTCTGCGAAAGTGGTCCTCCATGGGAACATGCTCCTCCAGGCCTGAGCTCACCACTCCTTGCCATGATGTCCTTCTAGAAGCTTCTATCGTAGGGCATATCCCTTCCACGCCACCCTGTCACCAGGTTGGCACCTTATCCACTCTGTTCACATTTTTCTTGTGTCTTGCTTGATAGGTTAAAAATGGCTAAGTCCCAGATTTTTCTCCATGGGCATGCATCCCAGGTTCTACCAAAACCCTACCTGAACCCTTCCCTATGTGCCTTATCTTGCACGCTTTTTTCAACCTTGTGTACCTATACGCCTTTTTTGGACTTACTTTATATTTGAGGGGCCCAACATCACCCCACACTTTACCTACTCTCCACCCTCTGAAGCTTCCTCAAAGAATAAAGAAATACACAAAGACTTAACGTATTGGAAAAATAATAAAGGGGACAAAAAATGGGAAAATAAGGAAGAATGGGAATGATGCTACTTAAAGTAATAAGAGAGGAAAGTTCTTCTGCAAGTCGGCCTCTAGATTGTTCCAGGCATCGACCTCATTTTGTGCTCTCTGGAAAAGATCACCTACTAAGGCACTCACCTGATCAAAACCCAGCCCATCCCCTTGTGCGCTCATGGTGTCAACAATTTTCTCTAACTCCTTGCCTATATCCTCCAGCGCATCCATCCTTCGTGTAATCTATGGGTATAGTTCCTTTAGCTAGTTTTTAATTGAGCCCCATAAGGCCTCAATAGCTTCTGATTTATTTTCTACCTCGGCTAGGATATTTTCTCACTCTGCTCTGTTCCCCTTGTTCTTCTCCTAGAACTCTTTAAGTTTTGCTTCATCATTGGCGACCAACATGCTTGCCACTTTGTCTCTATCCACCCAGTTTTCATACATGGCCTCAGCAGTCCAAGAAGCAATCTTTACATTAGCAAGGACCTTGTTGTATATAGCTATGAGTGCCACAAATTTCAATTTATCCTCCTTTTCTAAACATGTGGCCACTTCTTCTGATTCCAAGGCTAGCGGTTGCCTCTCCATGGTGAGGATCCTTGTTAAGTCCTCAGGCATTCCATGGTAGATCCATAATTCTGTGTGGGAGGGACTAGGTCTAGATGATTCAACACTATTGAATCTGTAATGGACTCCACCTTTTTGTATTCTTCACACACTCTAGCCTTCTCATCCTTTAACTCACACTACAACTTGGCACTCGATCAACTTTTCTTGACTCAGCTCCTTTGTCCTCTCGGCTAGTTTTCCTCTTTCTTCTCCAGTTCACCTTCCATAAATTTGACTCTATCATTCCGCCCAAAGAGTATAGCTTTGAACTCAACAAATACCTTGTTGAGCGCGTTACCACGATTGTTCATCTGAGAGCTACTGAGCATTCACCACTGGGTTTTCTCCTTTTTTTCCCAATAATGTTATTATTGCCCCGTGGCTTACTTTGAATTCTGGCTCATCAAGATGGGACTCAAATGCCCATGAGAGCATCTTCCTTGTCCATGGGTATGCAACCTCCTTATCAAAAGATGACATTTCAGGAGCTCCTCTGTTGGAACCATGCTTTGGAACCATGCGCGCAACACTTTGTTGGGGTCATCAATATAACCCATCCATGGCCTCTCCTCCTCCATGCGCTTTCCTCCCATGCACATGCCCTTAGGAATATTTATAGTTAAAGTGGGGCCTCTAGTGTTGTCGTGGTCCTTTTCCTGCTCTCTTCCTTATCCTCATTCATCACTAGCTCAGCATGCTGCATTCCAACTCCTCTTCCACTAAGGTCTCAATGATATTCTCAACCTCTCTTCTACCGCCTTATTTACCTCTTTGCTCCTTCTTTGTCCTAGGTTCCTTCCTCCTAGTTTCCCTTTCTCCACTCGAAGATGTACTCATTATTCTCTCCTTCTCCCTCCTTTGAGTCATGTACATTGAACACAATTTATTTTTTTGTTTACCTCGGTCTCATCTTCCTAATCATCATCCCTTTCATCTCTCAAAGTGTACTCTCGAGTCTAACTCCTCCGTCATCTTCTTCTTCTTCCCAACCAAGGATTCCGGTGTAGGTGACTTTGTCTCTTCTTCTTCCAATGACTCCTTGTCTAATGACTCCTCTGGCTCCGGAGTCTTCTCTTTGACTATGGACTTTTTATTACATGAATACATACTTTTATGGTGCTTGTCCCAAGGGTACCTATTTCTTCTGTATCCACTACACTTGGTACTTTATTCTTTGGTTATTTTTCCTCCCGTTTGGGCATGGGTCTCTTCCTTCCAGTTGGGTCCTTAGGTATGGACACCTCATTCTCCAGATATACGCACCCTTCTCAAATTTGGGTCTTATGCAGAGATATACTCATGCTGCGGTCCCTCCTGTAATGTGAAAAGTCATGCATTTCACCATTGTACCTCATGCGACACGTACTTCTCCATGTACACCCACTTGTTGGGGTAGACAAACCCTTTGAACATTTCTCTATGGTCCCGGTCCAGATTACCAAGGTCCAACTTCAACTTCTTGGATTCTTTAAACCTGTTCACTCCCGCTTGGAATTGTTGAGCTGTGAAGGAAAAAGGGAGCTTGCACCATGGGCTCCATGTCTCATCTATCAGTTTAAATATGTCAAGGTAGAAATGTTGGTACACAACAAACTCGACTTCTCCCTTGGTGTTCATTGGAAGTTGTTTAGGGATCCTCCATTCCACCCCGAATGCATTCCTCAGGAGCGTGTACCACTTCTCTAGGCATGACTTGTGCACAACCATCACACTGTCATAGGTGTACTTCTCAAACCTCTTCACGGGAGAAGGGTCTTATACAAGGTACTCCCACATGAATTTTTCTACTACATCTGGCACCCCAATCTTCGAGAATACAATGGTTAACAAGACATTACCAAAGAGGATTTTATCACCTTCCTATGTGCTGCTAACAATCTTATCCGCGATGAATGTAGACAAGTTGTAGATGGTGCCCTCCGAAATCCTCCTACAAACATTTAGCTTGAGAACTTATTTACCTGGGTCCATATCTCTCTGGCCATTTAACTTTGTCACAAGGTATGCGGCCATCTTCATCACCAGGTCCTTAATGTCCATGATATAAAAGTACCTCGACCCCTTTTTATATGCATAAGCAGTGACGATTTCCTTAATTTTCTCCTTGTCGCATAGGTCGTCCTCCAAACTTTCTCCTTCACAGATGAGGCCTATGAAATGTGAAACAAGCTGAGGGGTAATGTGCATCTTACACCCTGCAAAGTGAAATTAATCTTTGTGCATGTGTGACATCAACCATTGATATAGGTGCTCAAGATTTCAAGTAGGGCAACTCAAATAGTTCATAATAATCTTGTCTTCTCCAACTTCACTTTTACATCATTGTTATAGATGGGAAAACCCTCTGGTGTCCTTTTATTCATCGGGTGCACTAACTCCAACGCCATTTCCTTCTCGATCGTGCTTGAACAATGATTGTAATCATTTATTGACATATTTCTTAAATGGGACTCCCACTCATGCCCAAGCAATACTCCGTCTAGGTACTACATTTCTGCATACCACTCTTCATTTGTACTCATGAAAGTTTCTTGTTGCTTTCCTTGCCCTTTCCCTTCTTAGGTGTGCCAACTAGTTTCTTGGGTGCCATTGTTTATGTTAACACTTCAACTTATTTCACTTGCTTTTTTTTACTACCCCTTTCCAAGTTTAGATCTCAAACTAGCGAAGAAACTCTTTTCCGACCCGTGCCCTAGATACCAAACCCTAACTGGAATCTCTTTTCACTAAACAATGCTTCTCCATAACTCTTCCCACACCTATGAATCACTTCCTTTCTAGTTTTTAAATCCAAACTGGTCACTCACACTCAAATTCTTGTAATTTTTCTTCACACGGATCAACTCTAGAAACCCTAGTTCACAAAATCTCTTCTCTTCGTATTCACAAAGTGAATAATGAAATGTCTGAACCTCTATTTATAGTTTTTCCCATTTTTAAGCATTAAATGCTACTTCACCTACCACCATACTTTTAACGTTTAATGTGGCTTTTTCAAACAAATCTCGACTTTTGTGCCCTAACTCACGCACCCAACCTTGCATGGAAAATCTTCCAACCTTCTGGCATGCAACCAATCCATCTTGACAAGAGACTCTTGCATGTGCGTAACCAGTGCCAAAGGAACTTCTTCTGTCATGATTTTTTCTCTCACCTACCTTGTGTTGTTTATGTGCTTCTTCCTCCTCTATACGTGGGATCTAAAAGTAGCCTTATCTTGACACCAACCATCCTTTTCTACCTTTTCTTTCATGCACCTCTTTCAACAGGGCCATTCAACTCGGGATTTCCAACACAATCCTCCTTGGCACTTTACCCACGCTTTCCTTCACATCACTCCACCCCACACTTAAAATGATGTGTGGTCCTCTACACATTCAAAACCTTCAAAAAGTAACAAGGTTACCGGTGCCCAAAGCACAAAACAAAACAATAATGCGAAAGGGAAACACAAGAAAGGAAAATGCATAAAGGAAATTCTAAACTATCTAGCAGAACTGCCTTATTTACAAACACCAAGAATCTTTATTTATAGTATGCCTTGCCTACTCCTATTGAAGTGTCTAGGAAATTTCATTCCATCCAACACTTGAATCGCATGCGCTTGAATCAAGGACGTACGATATTATATAGGGAATTAACCAATGGACCTTTAACTTCCTAGGGTGGTGCGAAACTTAGAATCATACGGTAAGACCATCTACCCAACCTAAATCTTCTTGTTCCTAATGTGGCGATCATGCCTTGGTTTTGATTTGCTTTTACGCTATTTGGCTCCACGGCGAGTGATCGTCTTTCATCCGGCTTCATCAATTTATCAATTTTCTCTTCCATCGCTTACTCATCTTGACTGCCAACCCTCTTACACGTGTTATTCACGAGAGAAGGTAACATGAACTCAATCGGAAGAACAACTTCCATGCCAAACACTAATTGAAATGGCATGGCTTTTTCATCCTTTTATAAGTTGTCCTATAAGCCCATAATACGGATGATACCTTATCATCCCAATCTTGTCTTCTGACATCACAAATTTTTGTTAGGGTATGACTCAGTATTTTGTTAAATGATTCTATGGTTCCATTTGCTTGTGGGTGATAAGGTGTAGTCTTGTGATGAGCCACCATGAACTCTACTAAAAATATCCTCACGGTCTCATTCAAGAAATGTGTACCCCTATCATTGGTTAAACTTAAAGGGCATCCATACCTCGTGATAATTTTCTCCCACAAAATCTTACTGTTGTAGCTATTGTGCAGTCTTTAGTTGGGGCTGCCTCTTCCCACCTTGTCAAATGGTCCGTGCAAGTGATTACGTAGCATGATCCAGTCCTACGCGCTACTGGTGTAATAGGGCCTACAAAGTAATTTTCCCATTTCTCAAAAGGTTCAGCGCTAGGGATAGGGCGCAAAGGCATTTCATCTCTCCTTCTTGTCTTGCCAATGCATTGGTAGTGGTCACACGCTTTACAATAGTCCAACCCGCCATTAATATTTTATGTGCGGTGGCGTCACCTACATAATGTCCACCTGCACTTCCTCCGTGTGCTTCCTCTATGATGGTGAGGCACTCATGCTCTAGTACACACCTACGTAAAACTTCATCATGCCTTAATTTGTATAAGTCCCCACTAATCAATAGGTAGGGCATGAAGCGTATGGCAAGTTACTTTTTCTCTAATGTCTTCATTTCTTCCGGCACCACACCTTCCTTTAGAAATACTACAATTTCCTCCAAATCTAAGGCGCACACCATAACCTAAATAGTTACATGTCTGGCATAGTCTCTTCAATGCTCTACATATCCTCCCTTGAATCAATTCTTGACAAATGATCAAGTCCATAATTACTCTTTCCAGGCTTCACAACTACCGTGAACTCAAACTCTTGAAATAACAACACCCACTGACATATGTGCCCTTGTAGAATGGGCTTGTTCACCAAGTACTTTAATGCCATGTGGTTAGTGTAGAAGATAAAGGGAGTTTCCAGTAGATACTGCCTAAACTTGTGAAGTGCGTAGATCATTGACAATGCTTCGCGCTCGGTCGTAGTATAATTCTGCTCTGCTAGTGTCAACTTCTTGCTTGCAAATCATAGGGGAGATCAATAATTCCCTCACCAGGTTGTGCAAGCACTACCCCAATGGCTGTTCCAGAGGCATCTACATGAACATGGAAGGGCTTGTCCCAAGAGGGGAAATGTAGTATAGGTGCGGTGACAAGCCTATCCTTCAATTTTTCAAATGCCTTCTGTTGTGCCTTTCCCCAATGGAAGGAATTTTTATGTCTGAGTAATTCTTCTAAAGGCATGGCAATCTTGGCATACCCCTTGATGAACTTCCAATATTAGCCCGTGTTTCCAAGAAACCTACGCACTGTGCTCTAACTAGTGGGCTCCCCCAATCCCACAATAACTACAACCTTGGCAGGATCTACTAGTAATCCCTCCTTACATATGATATGCCTCAATAACATTCCAAAGGGGGTAGAAAAGATGCATTCTTAATGTTGAGTGATATCCTCAACTATTGACACCTCTCACACATCAACCTAAAATTAACACAATGGTCTTTTACTAGCCCATACACCATCCAATCATCCAGATAGACCTAAAGAAATTTATGGATGAAGTCCTGGAACGCTAGTAGCACTATGCATGAGAAAATAGTAGGTGCATTCTTCAACCCAAAGGGCATGACTGTGTATGCAAAACTTCCCCATTCAATGGTGAAATTTGTTTTCTCCTAGTCTTCTTTTGCAATCCAGACTTGGTGGTACCTTGAAAATCCATTCATAAAGGAAGCAGATTGCATACCTAGCAACTCCTCCAAAATTTCTTGGTGAAGGGGGTTGGAAAAGGATCAATGACACAAACTGTGTTCAGCTCCCTATAATCCACGCAGATCCTAATCTTCCCATCCTTCTTGATGCTGATTACCATTGGAATTTTCCACTCCAATTCTTCAATAGCTTTAATGATCTCAAATGCTATCATTTTGTCTATCTCTTCCTTTACCTTCACGCGTAATTTGGGATTCATCTAGTAGGGTCTATTCTGATTCGGGCATGCACTATCTTTCAGCTTTATCCTCATCTCTCCCAAGGAATGGTGGATGCCTTTGAGCTCATGGTACTGCACGGGAATAAATCCTCAAATTCACTTAAGAGATCAATGATCTTAGAGACTTTCTTCTCCAACCAATAATTTCAATGATAGCTTCCTTAGGTTATTCTCCGAGCTAATTTAACCTTTTTAGTTTTTAAAGGTTCAAGGTAGGCACGTGCATGAGTATCAACACTATCCACTACCTCATGCATCCTTACTGAGAATGGTTAACATCCAAGATTTTTGCTTCCTCCCCATCAATTACATATACAAACTTTCCTTTCTCCTTTTTCACACATGTGTGCTCAAGCTGAACCTCCTTTGTTTCCTCTTCTTCAAAGTGCACCTCCAAACCTAACTCACCAAGAAAGTCTAGTAGCCTATCTTCTACCATGGCACTATCCCCCATGGTAAGGTGATTAACAACCTGCAATGCCTTATCAACTTATAACTTGGTACTTGATACTCAAATTTTTAAACGAGGTCAACCGCTAGCAGCTCTTTCCAATTCCTTGTCTGCGGAGGTGTGTCTCATAATGTATGTACCATGCACACGTGTAACCCTGCAGTGTAGAATATAGTTTTTGTACCCAGAGGGATGGTGGCAAATCTTCCGCACCTTCCCTCCAGGTTCTCTCACAGGCTTGGATGTGGAAAGAGGCGAGCTCCTTACCAAGGTAGTCTTTGATGGTGGTGGGCGCATTACTTCTAGAGAAATGAACAGAGAAGGAAATTCTCACTTCATGCCATTCCAAGATATTATCCTGATGTGTTTCCCACCAACATGCAATAGTTCCTAGTAGGATGTAACTTAACACCCCCTTCTTTCATTCTCCCCCTTCCACTGAGCTTCCATTTTCTATAAAAATACCTTAGGGGAGGCTCCTCCTAAGTACTTAGGTAGCTATTTTCCTCCTAGGTACTAGATTGTGCGTGCCTTTGTCACCTTTGTCACTGATCCTCTTAAATGCCATCTGATCAACTCGTAGGTTCCATGCACCCAATTATCACATGCTAGACTAGTGGTGTCACTTATCAACTGAGCATATTCAAACTGGATAACTCCATCGGTATGATGGATTATCTCTGGATCCTTGATTGAGCACACATATATTTTATCTAGGACCTCTTCTCCCAAAGGTTCAGTATAGGGTGTTGAATTCCCATCAGCCAATGGTATGATGACTCATTTCTCCTCATTTTCAAAGCTAATGTACCCCTCGTTGAACCGAAGGTCCCCATTATTCTTATAACACCATGGGCACCCAAGTTGTGTTGGGAAATTGTCTTCCTTAACGAGTTGCAGTAAGAATTCAAATTCCCAAGTAAACTTAGCTCCTCTCAATGGTGATAGATGCATCCTTTAAGACAACGATGGACATTGCCTTCATTTTTTTTTCCATATACAACATATTCAAAGATGGATGTAATGCAAGCCTTCCCATCTAATGTTATGCCTCCAAGGTGAGAACATTGACCTCCGCGCCTATGTAAGTGAGGATATTACTCGGCGACCATCCATCCACTACTCAATTTAACATGATCTCCTATCTTAGTCAAGGCTACAAGGGGAGGTTTACATGTAGGACCTACCTCTTGTGCTCTTCTCCAGCGCGTGGTACCTTCTCTCTCAACCATGCTCCTAGAAATGGCATGATATTATCTTTCCTTAGCATTTTACATACTTCCTGACTCATCTAGGTCATCTCTTGGTGCCTCGACCTTCCTTCTTTGCTCCTCCCTCCTAGACTGCTCCTTTAGACACTAGATTTCTCCTGTAAACTTTGAATGACGTCCATGGTATCTTGATATACCTCTTTCTAATGAGAAGGATCTAGGTACTTCCCATGTACCACTTCTTTTCTTGAAACCGAGTCCTTTGTCTTGGAATCTCCTTTGTGCGCTTGTGAGCCTACGCTCTTGTTGTTACCAAAACAGGTTCTAAGCCTACATCATGTGTTACTCGTGGCATCCATTGTGTGTCCATCTTCTTAATGCTTACCATTGCAGTGCCCTTGTATTTTTATTGCTGCTAATTCATGTGCTCAAACAACTCAGTGCACTCCTCATACTTGTGTTTCTTCCCGCACCATGAGCATTGCAATAGGTCTAGGAACTCTCATTTGTAATGCTTTGTAGATCCATAATTAAAATAGGCTCCTCGTGGGAACTCACATCTTCCTCCTCCATGGTTACCAAGACCATGGAATCCTCCATGAAATCCCCTTCTATGCTCGCCTCCATCTCGTGCGCTCCTCATAATGATGATCATCACCTTTAAAACTATTGGAAATGTTGATCTGGCACACCCCATGATCAATGGCCTCATGGATCTAGTCAATAAGCCTATAATCCTTAGTATCATGGGTTGTAGAGGTTTAGATCTTATAGTAGCAAGACACATTCTTCTGAATTACGTGTTGTAACAAGGGAAATCTCCTTACATCATGGTCACCATGACAAATTTCAAAGTCTACTGTCATGACATGTACTATCCTCTAGGGGAAACTATCCTTGACATGCCCCTCTACTTCACAATCTGTACACCATATACCACTTCAAGTCTTAGGGATGAGTTCGCGAGACGGCTTCTTAACAGTATCAACACTTCCAACAACTTTGGCACACGAGAGCAGCTTCTAATGCCTCGCGCAAGTCTATGAAAGTTTTATGAGATAAAGGTCTCCTAAAGGGATTGATCAACCCTCCAACAAACCACTGAGCATGTTATGAAGGGTTAATATCATATGATAACTTAGATAAGATATTTTTAAAGAGTGCATCATACTCCCACACACTCTCTGCCATTCCATGTTGAATCTCCTTCAGGGCATTGATGCTCTTCTATTCAAAGTCGTGAATGTGGAATTCTGCCAAGAAAGTGTTCTTTAAAGCAGTATAATCCACCATTGTTTGATGAGGTTCATATTTCCTATACTAGCTATGCACGTGCCCCTACAACATCGTTACAAACTAACTAGCCTTCCGCTCCGGGGTTATGATCCCCTTTGCATGCCATAGCAGTTCACACTTTTGAACATGTTCTGCAATATCTTTAATACCTCTATAATGTGGAAAATGTAAAGACATCTCAAAGAATACTTGAGGGGTTGGCTGGGTCCCTTTTCCTCCTAAGCCAGAGCCTTGGTTCCCTTCGGTGTTTTCTCTAGCGTTGGATCCACCGGATCCACTGGGTCCTGTGCCTCTGAGCCACCATATCCTCGAAATCCACTAGGTCATGTTCCTCCTAACCCACCAGATCCACTAGTCCACTAGGTCATGTAGTAGTCGTGCCAAGTGTCCCCAAGGTTCCACTGAACTATGCGTCGATGGTCTGTGATAATGCCCCACTACCACTAGTGTACCCCGCGCCACTCCCAGACGTGAGACCGAAGGCTTGTGTACTTTCTCCTTGTCTAAAAATTCCTCCAAATATTGGAATATGTATAGCCATAGAAGTGGGAAATGAAAAATTGTATCTCCTGGGTGTAGATCTGTCACTTCCACTGATACCAACTGGGTCAATGATACTCCTTCCTTGATCTGGAAAACCAAGCACCAAGGTTTGGTCACTAGGTGGGTTCATATACGTACCAATGACTCTTCTCTCTCCATGTAATGAACTCTCATCAGAAGCCAAAGGGGTCTCTTTTATGTCATTTCCAAGATGGGATAGCACATACTTCTCGGGGTCCATGTCCTCTACGTGAACCTCCAATCCTTCCCGCAATGTCTTCCTCCATAGATCCATCACACTTGCAACCTTGCATTGTCTAGCAATCTCCCTTTCATGTGCTTCACTATACTTAAGCCATCTCTCCTCCCTTTCTTTCTCTTTCGTAATATCTTCCATCTTCCTCCACCCTAGCTTCCTCACTCAATGCTCAGAATAGTTTATCCGGCCATTGGAAATGCCTCTAAACTCATGGTAATAATCAAGATATTCATTGGCATAGGGATAACGCGTAGAAATGATCCTCTGGGCTCTCGTAGAAATTCAAACTCAACAAATTTTAGAAAAGAATATGTATAAATAGCATACTCCATAGTGTAGTTAGCCAACACACCCTTCCACTAATGATCCACAACATGAGTCCATGTCGGATCGTATCCTACGGACCTGCGGTATTCTTCTTGGGTCCACGTGCATGATCTATAATACTAGTTTGATCTAGACACATATGTTGAGATCCATTCATACTGATTCTACTGGGAAGCAACAGAAAAAAGTTTCATACAAATCATGGTAGAGGTTCTCTTCTACCCATCTACATGCATCAAACTCAGATCCAGTGTTAAATCTCTGAGAAAATTCATCCTCCGTGATCTTGAACCATGATTCAACACTTTCCAAAGTTAAACACTTTGTCATTACTCATTACACAGATCATGATGTATGCCATTTCCCACTACAAATTCAAAAAGAGGTCTCAGAAATGGAACCAAGATGTAGTCATTTTTACACCCATCATAAAGGAAAGAAATCCCATGCGCTTTTGACCTATCACCCAGTGCAAGCGTTGGGATCTCACTTGAGGCACGTGTGGGCACTTTGAGTCTCCATTTTATGTGATTTTAGTGGGAAACATCATCTATGATCCAAGTTTAAGATATTTGAGAGGAAATTAGACATACAAGTACCATAGAGCTTAGAACACCTTCTAGATCATTGTAGTCATTCCGTGAGAAAAGAGCTTAATAGATTATAGAACTTACATCAAAATAGAAAGGAAGTTGTACAAGCATTCATACTTAGTTCATAAACATAAATGAAAAAGAGATATGAAGAAGGATGTATGCATCAAGAACCATTAATGTTCATATTCACATAAACTGGTAACCTCATTACATTCATTAGGCCCATTACAAAATGTCACAGAAAGGCAAACTGTAATCATGAATTATAACTAGATTCATATAGCTAGGCTCTCAAAAGAAAATTTAAAACCCCAAACCCTTGATACATCCTTTCCTACACTTATTTACCCAAGCTAATGATTCCTTGTAGTATTTCTACAGAGCTCCACCCTTTATCCATTTCTCTCCCTATTTACTTCATGAGCACTTGTATATATAGCCTTCCTCACAGGCCGACTCATTCTTCTATGGCCTCAGATCTGTTACCAAGTGTTTGAAAGTGGTCCTCCAAGGGATTTGTGAGATCATCATAAGATTCATGACTAGATGAAGGAGGATCAAAGTCTCAATGAAAATTCGAATGAGGATCCAAGCTCGGTGTGCGGACTCGTGAATTTTATTCAACGTTGAAGGTCCTCCGGTATAGTAAAACAAAGAAGCCCGTATGCCATGTCATTCTCATTCAACCAATTTTGGTGATGAATGTGGTCAATAGGTTCAGAGTTTCATCCCAAGAATATGTGGTAATAAATTGTACATAATGCAATGATCGAGTATTCCATTCTTCCATTGTAGGTAGTTTCCTAGTCCTAGTTGAACAACGGAGCGATGAAATTCAATGTCCATGACAAGAGGAGCCTCCAAGGAATACAAGTTTAACCCCCCTTTTGTGGCACTTTATAGTTTAGTGCATTGATTACAATCAGATGTGATTGTGTGTCAAGAACCAATTTGTCACTCACCTTGCAATCAACGTAATAACGTGCAAGAGTGGAGATAACAATCAAGGTTCATTGGGTGCAACAGTTCGACACTGCAAGCAAGCACAAGAATGAGTGAAAACAAGAAGGGGAAGATAAGGCCTTGTGATAAATAGTGTCTCACGTCACACGAAAGAATCCCTTTGCTGTAAGACTGTGGTGGACGCGCTCACAAGTCCACAAGTAATAAAAGGGATAGAACAAAGCTCAAGATGATTCAAAATGAGCTGAATTAAGCAATACAAAGACACCCCCTAGAATGCGGCACTTTATAAAATAGGACATTTAGAAAATGATAATACCATCATCTATAGTGCAAAAAAAAACATGCAACTTTGACTAAAGAAGTGCTCAAAACCGAGCAACGAGTCAAAATTTATAGCAAAAAACAATTCCCGCAACTGATGGAAAAATGCTAATAATCCTGCAAATGGATTAAAAAAGTTCCCAAAATACATGCAAAGGGTGTCATATGTATGCTTGTTGGAAACGTCATCAAATTTTAGATAGGTTTTTTTTTTATTGCGAGGGGGGATTAGCCTCCTGCCAACCCAGACCTCACCCTCCATCTTCGACACTCGAAGGAAGGATATATAAAACAAGTAAAAACCCAAAATAAAGGTTTATAATGCCAATTAAAAGTTTTACACCTTAAAATATTTAAAAGGAGATTGATTACCAATTAAAAAGAATGTTTAGGGGCCCATGTTGACCGAGCTGATGATACTAACCAAGCTGAGCTAGTGTTCCAAGGTAGGATCCACGTAAAAATGTTGCAGGATTGATTGTAGGCCACGTACCTGAGTTGAGTTGTTGGAAAACCGCCGGTGGAAATGAATATCTCCAGCTAAGCCACGTGTTTGACTGCAACCACCAAGATTCTTGCAGTGTAACCAACACCAAGCAGAGAAGGTGCAGCTGAGAGTGCAGAAGGTAATGTTGACATAGAACAATGAGCCTCTAGAAGTGAAACAACTAGGCAGAGTTTCAGGGGAAGAGCCCACACGTCGGGGAGTTTGAATGACTAGTTAATGTAACCTCCATGCATTGGATGAACCATAGTTGGTTTCAATGAAGAAATCATGAAAGAGCAGGGAGGAAGCTGTCAATGGAGCACAAACACGTTGAGAAACAATGCACATTTTAATGCTGATAGAGAGCCCAGTGTTGAATCCAAACATGAACATGCAGGAGGGCACCAGATCATAAGGAAATGCAAGGAAGACACAAGCATGAGCAAATCAGCAAGGCACCTTTGGAAGAGGCCACAAGCACTGTTCGGGAAATGAACAAGCGAGATAAACAGTGTGAAGGGAGTTCCAACAACCACCGACAGAGATCCATTAGGGTCACTCAACCACGAACACGGAGCAGTAGTGAAACAAAAAGTTGGAGCGTGTAGAGATAGTGTGAAAAACATGAAGCACGAACAACACAACCTTTTGAACTAGTGCACAAGCCAATGCAAACCGATGACCAATGCAAGAGACCCTAGTTGATCCAAAACAAGATTCGATGGGTAGACCACCGAGTTTCCAAGAGAGCGGGTGAGTCAAGAGAAAATCATAGAGCCAATGGTGAATCCAAGCATGTGGGAGCACATAGTGAGCTGAGCCCACAAATGTGTGAAACCAATACTGAGAGTGTTGAACCAAGAATAGAGATCCGAGGCAAGAGGTATCAATACCCAATGCATACAAAAAGTAATGCATGAGCAAACCAAAAATGAGCCTCCAAATCCAAAAATGTGCCCAAGCAGTGGGTTCACCAATGCAAACGAGTTAACAGGAAGAAAACGTCCATGCAATGGTGACCTCGAGAAAATAATGAACCACAGGTCCACGCAGAGTAAAAATGAGCTCACAAGAATAGAAGCAATCCTGAATGAACTCAGCAACCATGATAAAGCAAACCAACCAAATACTCTCAAACTTGCAATTGCTAAAACCTCAATATGAGGTGAGCAATATAATTCCAAAATAATAATAAAAAAACTTGCATGAGGAAATAAGAAGAAACCAGAAGTAATAAGCAACTTGATAAACAAAGAGTGCACATTTTACCGAAACCATCTATGATACCATGAAAGAGGAAAACATGAGGATCGATGTCAAAAACAATGCACCACAATGAAGTTGCACTCGATGGTAATGTCAAGCTCCAATGCAATAAGCAAGATTCAAACAATGGAAAGAATATGCAAATAAGAAAACAAGTATGCTTATACTCATAGATCTAAAAAAGGAAGTACAAATAGGGGTGTTGTGTAACCCCCATGCCTAAAAAAGGAAAGAATATCAATGATGCCAGCGCGCATATGAGCGTGATCGACGCATATAATGCCACTAAAAGAGGATTTATAATTCCAAATAAGGAATGTAACTCTTATGGCACTTGATTTAAAATGACAATGATAGAATCTAACACTTGTCATTTCACTTCCTAAGACCTATGACTCTCGCAAGGTGAGATGACTCACTAGGTGATGTGAATAATGACTAGGCATGTCACACACACCAACAACATACTCCTCCAGGACTGATCTCGGCACTCCTTGTCATGATGTCCTTCTAGAAGCTTCTATCATCCCAAGGCATATCCCTTCCGAGGCCACCTTGTCACTAGGTTGGCACCTTATCCACTCGAGGTCATGTTTTTCTTGCATCCTTCCGATAGATCAAAAATAGCTAAGTCATGGATTCTACTCACAGCGCGCACCCTAGGTTCTACCAAAGCCCTACTTGAACCCTTCCTGCGTGCCTTATCTTGCGCACTTTTTTCAACCTTGTGCGCTTATGCGCACTTTTGGACTTAGTTGATATTTCAGGGGGCCCAACAACACCTTAACTATTATCTTTACATGTAGGCTTATCTTTTAAGATAAGATAAACCTTATCATTTCATATGGGTTCCACATTTTTAGAATTTTTACAAATAAAATAAAAAAATATTTATGACATCAATCATTGTCAAATATAATATTTCTAATTCCTAATCATTAGACCCTATTTACTTTTGACCCTTTGACCACTTACGACAAATATCTACTTTTACCACAACATTCCTATTTTACTTTGATTGTTACCATACTATACATTATTAGCAGAGCGTGTATCAGCAACACCGTTATCTTCTATTAGACACTACTACTAATTATACTTAACAACACCCTATTCCTAAT
This sequence comes from Taxus wallichiana var. yunnanensis, assembly GCA_018340775.1. Taxonomy (NCBI): domain Eukaryota; kingdom Viridiplantae; phylum Streptophyta; class Pinopsida; order Cupressales; family Taxaceae; genus Taxus; species Taxus wallichiana. The sequence continues at coordinate 542,025,650 of CM031243.1, forward strand.
ATATGCATTAAGGAAATAAAAATCATCGAGGAAAATTTTAGTGTTGAAAAGTCCTACCTAGAGGCTAATGTATTACCCCTTCCTCCTATGGAATTCATCCCTCCCATCAACATATTTTATCCTCAATTGATCAAGAGATCCCAAGGTTACACCATGTAAGGGAAATCCAATGATAAGTGGGTTAAAAATATTCTCGAAAAATGGAAGGCACTATTACTAGAGGTTCTCTCCTTGTTCAAGTATGTTCTTGCCACTATTTTGAAAGTAAATATGATAAGGGAAGATATTGAGAGGGAGAAGACTCATTGGGATAGTGTGTTCCCACTTATATCTGAAATGTTTGTCCTCAATTCCCACACTCTCATGAGTAGGAATTTATTCACATCTGATGTTGAGAACTTGTCTCTAGTTTGGAACCAAATAATGAATGCCATATATGACATGATAAATGATGCTATCTCCAAACTTGAATCTTGTGGGAAACATGCCTTCGAGATTTTAGATGATGTTAGCAATTGTGTACAAAAGCTAGGATCACATCCACTCACTGAAAAATTCATCTTCGGAAGGACTCATTAGTTCCTTCCAAGAGTTGGTCAAGAAAGAGACATGTCATTCATTCTCCTTTAACGAGGATACTTTGGATTTGCTTGCAGAAATCATAGGTTCAATCTCTAACACTATAGGAGATCGAAGGTTTAGTTTGATCAATGTAATATTAAAAGTGATTTTCCCAATACATGGATAAAAGTGTTGATCTATGTTCGCATTCTAGAGGTAGAAAAGGTGCACCCGTGACAACCCATTTCAGAAAAAAATTCAAAGGAGAGGTGCTCATTCCATGGGTATTTCCACAAAGTTCATAGAGGGCAGTTCTTCATTGACAAAGAATTTTTTCTTCATCATATTGATCAACCATCATCCTCTCTCTCTCCTTTTTCTTATCTCTCCATATCCTAATTCTTCATTAAGAATTTTCTTTTTCACTATTTCATCGTATTCACTTAAGTGACCTTCAACTTATCATTTTAAGGATTACTTCTATTTTCTAGGAATATGAAAGGTCACTAGTGATGAGAAAGGTGAAAAGTCATGGGGGGAGAGGAAGATACATTTGTAATGTTATAAATTGGAATGGCTTCTCCATTCCAAGGGGTTGAAAATTGTTCATTTTTGTAAGTTGTTAGATTTCACTACCATTGAAAGCAATAAAAGCTACATTTCATCTATGTCCTTTCCTATGTCCTTCTACTCTCTTTCTTTATACTTTCCAAATTTTCAAGCATTGTAATCTTGTATAAAAAGAAGGAACTTTATGTCCTTGAGTAATTTATCTATAAAAACTTATGTCTTTGATTTATTAGTCTCGTTATTTCTTACATTGTTGTGTTCTTCTATTTAATGTGGACCTTTTCTGGTTACTATTGGTGAGAATATACTAGTTCCTACTCACAACATTAACCCTCTCTCTCCCTATGTTTCCTACTCCCCTTTACCTCTCTCAAGATAATTCCTTACTTGTGCATTGTACAAGCAATTTTCCATAGTTGTAGACAAAATTCTATGCACTTGGGTACATTTCTAGGTCCTAAAAATATGCTAACATTTACACGATTCCTAAGAAATAAAAATAGTAATGAAAACTCCATTTAGCCTATCACTTTATCTTATGCACTTTTAATGGCTTTATACATATTGCACTCTTTCTGGCATTTAAATGTTTTATCTTTCTATGGCTTCGGACACTAGCATCAAGTGTTCTTGTCCCTCCTACGTGCTCTTTTCCCTCTTTATATTGTTCTTATCCTTTTGAACCCCTTTTACTTCTTAACTATTTTTTATCACTTTGTATTGGCCTTTCAATTGTCAATTATGAAATTCAAACAAGGGAATCATATAAATACATGGTTATGTTTTCAAAATGAAGGACCAATCACTAAGAATTCCATACTACCACCTAAGCTTACATTGAAAGGCACAAGAGCATAAAAGGAATCCATCTAGCACTCATACAAGGGACAAGGGTTGCATCAAATCTACATACATAGCATAAGAGGGAAAATTTATCATATTCCATCCCACACATTATAATACATTTTCTAGATTTTATATCTAGCCGGTTATCACTTTGTAACTTCCATAAGAGCATCCTAGGGCATCATTTATACACACATACACAAGAACTACATAGAGTTTGAGATGTAGTGCATCGCTTGGTCATAAGTTCACTCTTTGGGTGAACGTTGGAGTTAGTACGAATCCCCATTTTGTATTTTCATTTTTAGTTTTGACATGGTTGTTGGGTATGTGCGGGTGAACTTATTTCTTCCAGTTATAGGTACATTTACAAATCATACAATGAATCCAGAGCGACAAACAAAGACCAATAGTGAAGCCTATCGGCCCGAGAAAATATCATATCCGAGCACCTACATAGACACCAACACCCGGATGTAGAAACTAGCACTTGAGTGCTCGTGTCCTCCCATGGGAGATCTTGTTTGGAATAGTTTTGGTTATTAGAACCTCTAGTTTATAGTGACGACATTGTTTACGTCTATTTTAACATTTTATCTACCCAAATCATGTCATTTTCACTCATAATTGAGCTAAGTCCCTTATCTATCCTTTTTATTAAGATTTCATATTGCATATGATTTATTGTTTGCGTCGTATTGTATATTAGCATTTGTACATCATTTATTACAATAGTTACTCTAAAAATAATATTTAATTCAATTTAAATTAAATAATTTGGTGGACCCTAACACTTACGATCTTCTTGATGAGTTTACCTAATTCTTCACCCGCACACACTTGGAGGGCATCGCCTTTCCACTCCCTTCTCACTTTGTAGACATAAAATCATGCAATTTGAGTCATTATTTAGTTCGGTCTTATACTACTATTCATATGGTTCTTAAGTGAAAAGAGCAATAATCAACCCATGTCTTTGGCCATTTTACTTTACTTTCCATCGTTACCTTTGATCTCGCACCCACACTTTCCCGTCGTATTTTCATTATGTGTTTTTCTATTTCGACTAGGGCACCCACCAAGATTGGGGAACTGTCGACACTAAAATTTTCCTCCAAAATTTCTATTTCATTAATGTATGTATTAGGAATAGGATGTTGTTAAGTGTAATTAGTAGTAGCATCGATAGAAGATAACGGCGCCGTCAGTATGGTGCCACCAATAATGTGGAGTACGGTAACAGTCAAAGTACAATAGGAATGTTGTAAAAGTAAATATTTGTCGTAAGTGGTCCAAAGTAATGTTAAAATGTCAAAGTTTGGGTAATTAGAGAAGTAGGGTCTACATGATTAGGAATTAGAAATATTATATTGGTAATAAGGACAAGGAGTGAGGTCATAAATATTTTGTGTATTTTATTTGTAAAAGTCTAAAAATGTAGAACCCATGTAAAATGATAAGGTTTATCTTATCTTAATGAGATAAGCTTACATGTACGAGATAAGAGTTAAGGTATGGAATATGATTCGTCGAGTGGATTTCTTATCCTATCTTAGAGATAGGATGGATAAGCCTGGAAGTTCTATAAATAGAGAGGCCACCCCCCTCATTTAGCATAGAAAAGAAGTAGTGAGAAATATTGTAGGAAGTGTGCGAGGGAAGCCATCAGTTAAAGGTGTGTTGAAGAAGCCATCAAGAGGTGTAATTGTAAAGTTTCTCCCATAGTCTTGTTGAAGTATCTCATGGGTGAGATTGTAACAGTTTCATGTTAATATTATAATTTATTTTGATATTTCAGATTTGTCGTCATTCTGTCTTATCATAGTCAATGGTATTCTTGTGTTCGGTTGTTGTTTTGCTTCCAGATTACATCCACCAAACTAAAGTCTGTGCATTAGTAAATAATCATAGCACGAGGAGTTCCCGGTGAAGAATTATCATAGTGCCGGATTGGTGATGACAACCCCAAGCACCCTAGTCCCCTCGGGGTGTCTTAATCCTCTTTTGACTTTACTCTCACCTTTTGGGCACTTTCTAGCCATTTGATCTTTCTACCTTTTTGGTGGTCAACATTTTCACAGTTAATTACGAAATTAGAACAAGAGAACCATATAAATATAAAGTTATGTAACCATAATGAGGGACTAAGCATTATACACTTACTATCACCACCTAAGGTTGCATCCATTAAAGGCATCTATAACTACATTTCCATCTATTTAGCTCCATGATAAGGCACACAAGGCTGGTTCATCTGCATCACACTTCAAAGGAGGGGATTTTATTGTTTCCATGCACACATTTACTACATTCTACATCTAGTTATTTACTCACTACGTCAAAAGTGTGACTTGGCACAAGAGAAACCTAGGGAAAAATTACACACACACACCTAGAACTACATTGGGTTTGAGATGTAGTGCAGTGCTCAATGATAATTCCATGCATTTGATAGTTGAGGACAATTTGACCCCTTCATATGCATCTTTCTTTTTTCATATTTTTGATGCTTTGTCTAAGGTTTTGTAGGTGATTCTTCCATTACAGGTTTACTAGTACTTCGGTGATCACATAGTGACATTCACGTGACAAGAAACCAACATAGGAAAATATCTAATGACATTCTAGAGGATATTTCCTAGCCATTTCGGTAAACCAAGGCACCCGAGATCTCGGGCTAGGGTGCCCCTATCCCTCTCCAGGAACCCGGTCTATCCAGACGGCTCATATTTGCATCTTCTCAAGATATGTGCGATGTATTTCTCCTCCTATTCACTGGTCTACAACTGCGACATTGTCCCGCGACATCTTCAAATTAGCTAAGGTGTTTTTACCCCTTCTTTTATTTTAGGGTTTATATTTTCTAGCTTGGTTTTCTTGGGTATCATTTCAAGTATTTCATTTATTTAGTTATTTCACTGCTCCTATAACATTTATATTACACTAGAATATTTATATTTTAGTTAATCATTTTGGTGAACCCATACTCAATCTTCATGCTTTTAGGATCCTCATTATTTTCTTATCATCCTATAATCTTGTCCTCATGAATATCTCTATCCATGCTTATTTGCATAATCATCTTGATTGTATTAATAGACTCAAATCATATTTGGCTACTACCTATATTCCTCCTCACATATCACCCAAATATGTATACCACAAGTTTACTTCAGCCTTATCTCTTAATGAGGATCAAATCAATTTCACATCAGATGAACTACCTTCTCAAGAAATACTATAACATGACCCCCATTGTATATTCATTTTTGTGTCAATAATATCGAGGTCAAACACACCTTATTTGAGAATGGATCTGACCTTAACATTTGTAATCTCACCTTTCTACATCACTTAGGTCTTTCAGAAAGTTCCTTGGCTCCTTCATTAGTCTCCATTCATGGTTTTGAAAACATTCCCAAGCATGTCTTAGGAACTATTAGTCTTTATGTCATTGTTGGTCCATGTACAATCACTATTCCATGTCATGTCATGCCCAATAACCTTAATTATAACATTCTTCTTGGGTAGCCATGGATCCATGTCATGCATGTGGTCCCTTCTACCTTACATACACGACTTAAATTCCATTATCAAGGAGTTGTTTACGATGTTTTGGCCAATCCATCCCCTTTACGTATTGTAATGCTATTGAAAAATCCAATGATACCCCTAGTTCTTCTCGATATTATCCTAGTTCTTCCGATATTACTCAAGACTTTTCTAAATATGGGTTAGGATATGAATACTTACACCATTATGGCTTCTCCAATACAAACTAAGATAAAAAAGAACCCGGAATAAAAGCACTTTTATATTTTTCCACGCAATCTCATAAATTTGGATTAGGATATCATCCACCACCCATCCCTCCTTCAAAATTTTATACCATCTTACACACCTCTTCACTTCCACTTATCCATCCAGAATTCATTGGTGACAATGCTTCTACCATTTGGGATACTTTAGAAACTTTTTCTACTAATGATGCTCTCTTAGAACACATGGGGTTTTATGATCAATTTCCTTCTTTTCACCATAAAATGTGTTATCCACCCTCGCTTCAAAATACCACTTGCTTTGGAGAGCCCGACACACCTACTAATGACACCAATTCTCCTAACACTATTCCTACAGATCCATACATCGAAGATCGGTCCAACCTTCTTAATGAATAAACCATACAATATAACTTGGGAACATTTAAGAACCCACACATTATTTTTCTAGCTACCTCTCTCACGCCTAGTGAAAAAGACATCAAACAAGTATTACATGACTTATCCAAAAAATTTGCATGGGAATATAGTGATATGTCAGGTATTGATCCATCTGTTGCGATGCATAATATTGTCCTTAACCTCGGTGCAAAGCCAGTACAAAAAAAAATCCACAAAATGCACCCAAAGGTGGCACTCTTAGTCAAGGAAGAAATCCAAAAGCTACTTGACATTGGCTTTATTCAGTTATTGACTATCCCGAATAAGTATCTAACACTATACCAGTAATGAAACTAGATGGCCATGTCCATTGTTGTACCGAATTTCATGATTTAAATAAAGCTTGTCCTAAGGATAGTTTTCCCTTACCTCATATTGACGTTATTATCAACTCTACTACCAGATATGATATCCTCTCTTTCATGGATGGTTTTGTAGGCTACAATCAAATCAAAATCAACCCCACTGATCAAGAGAAGAATTCTCTTACAACATCTTGGGAAACGTTCTATTACACTATCATGCCCTTTGGCCTTAAGAACACTAGGGCCACTTATCAACAAGAAATGACACATATATTCCATGATTATATTCACAAGATTATCGAAGACTATGTTGATGACATCTTATCTAAGTTCGGACTTCATTCAAATCATGCACAATACTTAAAAATGTTGTTTGAACACTTACGTTAATACCATGTCTGCTGAAATACCAAGAAATGTGTTTTCGGTGTCACAACTAGTAAAATTCTTGGATATATCATTTCACAACGTGACATTGAAATTGACATAAATAAGAAGGATACCAAATTCGTATGGGATGAGAAATTCCAACAAGAATTTGAGGACATAAAGACATATCTCTTACAACCACCTGTCTTAGTGCCTCCACTAGTTGATCGAGCTTTTCTGTTATACATTTCCACCATGTTTCACACCTTAGGGGATCTACTCACTCAAGACGATGATTCTCAATGAGAAATTACAATTTACTACATTAGTCAAACATTGCTCTCTTACGAATGTAACTATAGTTACATAAAAAAACTATGCCTTAGACTGGTCTTTGTCGCAGATAAATTATGTCATTATCTTCTTAACAATGAGGTACATATCATCACCAAATTATACCCCTTATGATACCACTTTTCCCATACACATCTATCATGATGTCTAACATATTGGGTTATGCTTCTTACCGAATTTGATACATCTCATATTTCTGACTCTTTCCACAATGATTTCACTACTTATGCTATTGATTCTGACACATGGACAATGTAATTTTATGGGGCTTGTTACTTCTCTAGCACAAGGTCTAACATAGTCTTCATTACCCCACAAGGTGATCCACTCCCCTTTGCATATCGATTGGGATTTTCATGTACAAACAACATTGTTGAGTATGAGGCCCTCATCCTCAACCTTCTCACCACTCAAAAATACTCATTCATAACTTATGCATTCATGGTGATTCTCAACTCATCATAAACCAGTAAATGATACATATAACACAAAATAGGAACACTTAATCCCATACAACATGCTTGTCAAATATCTCTTGGCTACATTTGAGTCTTACACTATCACAACCATTCCTCGTAAGGATAATCATCATGCAGATGCCATGGCTAGTGCAACATCACTCATCCCACAAGATATTACCGATGAACAAGCCACATTCATCATTACACACTTATGACATCCTTCTATCTCCGCACTACCTCTCGTAGCTTGTGCCATAACACGCAGTCAAGACAATCTGAATGGTTCACATCCATTTATAATTACTTATATAAAAAAACCATCCTTGATAATCTCCAACCTCATGAAACACATCACTTACAATGTGAGGTTACTCGTAATATCATTATTGGAATTGAATTGTTTAAACATGTAATCAACGGTCAAATCTTACATTTCTTAGGACTCGTAGACATTCCCACTGCTATCTCACAAATACATGACAACATGTGCGGTGGGCATTTTTCTAGAAAATCTATCACAAAAGCTTTTGTGCCAAGGATATTATTGGCCTACAATGGAACAATATTTCCTTGAATATGCCACTCATTATGAGAAATGTCAAAAGCATGGTAACCTCCATCATGCACCCACATATGACCTCTAACCAATTGCACCAACTTGGCCCTTTTCTCTGTGGGGACTCGACCTCATCGGCATGATCAATCCTAAATCTGCCGAAGGACACAAATACATTATTACCACTACCAATTACTTTACTAAATGGGTCGAGGAATATCCCTTATGCAATATTTTTGTTATTGACATTTGTGGTTTCCTTACCACCCATATCATCACACACTTTGGTGTGCCTTCCTTCATAATCACTGATAACGGATCTTCCTTAAAAAATAAGGACATTAAAAAAATTTGTGCCAAATTTAAAATCAAAAAATCATTCTCCACACCTTACTATCCATAAGGCAATGGCCAAGCTGAAGCCACCAACAAAACAATTATCAAAATACTATACAAAATTGTTGCTTCTAGTGGTAATGACTGGCATAATCAGTTATTCTACACTCTTTGGGCCTATCGTACTAGTGTTTGCACACCTACTAATGCTACTCCATTTTCCTTGGTTTATGGTGCCAAGGCTGTCATCCCCCTTGAACTTGAGATACCTTCATTGTGAGTTTCACTCAAAGGAATTCTTAAGGATAATGAATATCGAGAAAACCACCTACATGAGCTAGAAATGTTGGATTCATGTCACGTGCAAGAACTTGAACACCTTTGTGCATATCAATCTCACATTGTGCACACATACAATCAAAAATATGTTCTCAAGAGTTCAACATTGGCGACCTGGTCTTAAAAGAAAATAAAAAAATACAAATGCAGACACTACTCTTAAAGGTAAATTTAAGCCAAATTGGCTTGGTCCTTACATCATCATTGACAAACTCGGTGGTGGAGTTTACCACCTCGCCACCCTTTTGGGAAAGCCACTTAAAAACCCACTCAATGTAATGCATCTCAAAAAATACTACACCTAAAGCAACACTCACTACCCGATGATGCACTCTAGTCTCATGGTCCATACTAGACTATTGAGGGTATACATCACAAATGGATCTCACCACACTCGTGCATTCATCATTCAACCTTCTATCATGTGACATTACTAGTTGAGTGACCTACACTATAAGCTAAATAGTCACCTATCCCATCATCTTATAGTGGTATATGTTGTAGGCTACATCACCATCTCCTTCGATTATCTCATCGTGATATATGCTTTAGGATAAATCATCACGCGTCTTCATACATCATCTCTATGTCGCATATCATCATTACCCACTCATCACAACACGCTACACACAACACGGTTTGAGTATTTCACGATGATGCACTCTCGTTTATGGTTCATTCTTGATTGTTGAGGGGGCATAAAAAAATTAACTTCGTTGCATACACTTCCATTCACTCAGGGGGCATGTGGCTCCTCTCATCCATTTTACATTCTATTCCATCCATCCACAACATGTTACATATCTTGATCGTATTTACTTTTTCTTACATTTTCTTGTACATGATCACCTTATTACACATGTTAGATAAAAATCTTGTATGTCATTATCTTTATCATACACACATACGCGTTCACGTCCTTTTATAGTTTTGATCACAGATATATAGATTTTACATGCAACATGGATGTTTGGCACACAACTAGTCCCACAGTGGCTCTTGGGGGAATCCTTTTCATACACTACAGGTGTCATTTTTTCATTGTGTACTTAGCACTTTACATTCTTGGTTATACATGCTTTGACATATGGGTTATCTTTTTAACATGCTAACGGTTCCTTCATGTGCAACATTTGTTTTACAGGATTACTTGCTACCATGGCTATTTGTTTGTTTGTACTTTCTTGTCTCTTTTTTTCTATTATATGTGGGCCTTGCCCTTTGTTTGGTGTGCACACTTGTTTTTTTGTATGCGGCCACTATGGCCTTGAGTTTCTTGCGACATCGTGAGTGATATCCCATGTGTAACGCCCTAAAACTAGCACACCAACACCATGTCAAGATTCTGTCAAATACTTAGGAAAATTATGGATTTTTTTGTTTAAACGTACTTGTAGTGAATTTATTAAGGTCTTGGTATATTTATTTTGATACATCCCTTCGTTTATTAATATTTCCTTTTATCCAAAGCTAGTACATTCTAGAGATCTCTTCCATATACCCATATTAAGTTTATTTAATTAATTCCTAATTTAATATTAATTTCACATAATTTTTCCCACTTAAATTTCTATTAGATTTATTAAAAATCGTTTCCTAAGAAACATTAAAAGTTAATCAAAATATCTCCAAAATTAATTTCAATCTTATTTATCCGAGTGATAATACCCCATACCTCTCATTTACCTATTTAGCTACACATTTAACTTCAATCATTTTAACCCCTTTAAATAATTTATTTATTTAAATACCCATGCTCCACATTCATTTATTTATCTATATGTTTAATCTTAATCACTCACACTATCAGTTGTCTCTATTATATACTACATGCTTTCTACTCTTTGTGCTTCATATCTAAATTTTCTAAGCATCTCACCTCTTGGCACACACATTGTACCCTATGACCCACTTTTATGCTACAGTTCACACTTTTCTATTAAGGGAATACTACATCAATGAACCTCACATTTCACACCTCACACACTCTTTGCTTCATGAAATATATTTTCTAGCATCTACTCACATGTTACAAACCCATTTGTTGATGACACACTTTTGTTCTATATTTCATTCTTGATTCTTTGAGGGGGCATTTGTAAATGAACCTAATTTCATACACATCAACCGGGGTAATGCAGCTCCTTCCATTTTCACATCTTGCATACCATACCATCACACCATCATCACATTTACATATCTGGGTTGCATTTACTCTTATTCTCTTACCCTACTTATATGTTGAACTTTTCTTACTATGCTAGACGAATACTTAGAATATCATTATATTTATCATATACATACGCGCATTCACTTGGTCTCTAGAAGTGAATATAGATCTCTTACACCTCCTTACACAATACATGATGCCCAAAAATGACTCCCTTGTTAGTCCCAATTAGGCTCCTAGGGGCATATATCTTTATTACTCTCACATACTATAGGTTCTATCATTTACTATTTCTTCTTACTAGCACTTTCTTTTCATTTCTATATACACACTTTGACATACTTTTTATCTTTCTAACATATTAATGGGTGCTTCATGTGTAGCATTTTCCTTGCAAGACTATATACAACCATGGCTATTTGTCATATCTTGCTTGTTATTATTTAATATTGTATTTTATTGTTTGCGGGCTATACCCTATGTCATGTGTGATCATTGTATGATTTTGGATGCTTCGGTCCTGATTTTCTTGTGAAATTATGAGCGATGTCCCATGTTTGAAACCCACTTTTTGTGGTCCATCTTATTTACATTTTATTCTATTTTATCTTAGCTACTTTTACTACTAAATCTTATACTAGCCTACTTTCTTTACATGTGCCTTGGTTTTTACCATGCACATCCCCTACCTCTCTGCAGTATCTCCAATTATGATATGCATATAAATCTTTGGTCCTTTCCTTTAAGACACATTCTCCTACAGTTTTCGTGTGTACCCCAAATGATGGGGCATACATTGAGGGAAAAAATCACCCCTACGGTAGCTTAGAGCTACAGTTCATATCAACACATTAAAGAATCAACACATGAACATTGTTCTAGACTGGAGCAGAATCAGACTTGGGTCCAAAACACAGTACGAACACTAGCTCAAATAACCAAAAATTAGTGCCTGGAACTTGTGTCCTCCCTTAGGCAATAATATCCTGTGGGCAGAAACAAGAAATTTCTGAGTAGAACACATTCTTCAGCAGAGTTGTCCAGAAAAGACATTTTCCTTCAATTATAGAATGTATCCTATCTCCTACAATCGGTTACAATATGGAAAAATACAAAACTAATTAGGACATACCATTTACAATGGTGCTTATCGAGAAGATAATGGAAGGAGAGTAAAAATAGACCTCTCTCCCCAACACTATTCTCCTTAAGTGTGAGATCACCCAAAAACTCACATTTGACATGATGTTGCCCAAAATACTCACTCTTGGTGTGAAATTGCCAAAACAATTATCTCTTGGTGTGAAATCACCCAACAAACTCTCCTTCACACCATTCCAAAGTACATATTTCTATCTTGTATAGTCTTAAACATCAGTTAACACTTTCCTTTTATATACTTTCAAAATTTTACATACTCTACTCAAATTTTTCATAAACAAGACTTTGACTACTCTTTTGCTCTTCTTTTACAGGTGTGTCCTTAATACATAAGAAGGAGAAAATCACATTATAAAATACAAGCACAACAACACATATAATCTACACATACACTTCACCCTAAGGTCCACTTCCCTTTTCCTAGTCTCCACGCTTCACTTTGTGATCATGTTACACTTTATTTGTCCAATCAGCACGCTATTTTCCACACTCTCTATAGGATCATAAGGTACACATCTTCTATCTACTTTATACTATCAAGTATTCACTCAACAACATAAAGTGGGGAAAAATGTAGACATAAAATCTATGCACTTGGGTACATTTCTAGGTCCTAAAAGCATGCTAGCATTTACATGATTCCTAAGCAAGAAAACTAGTAATTGAAAAATCCCTTTATCCTACTAATTTTTCTTTTGCAATTTTATTGGATTTATACATATTGTACTCTTTATATAATTTTACTATTTTATCTATAGATGAAAAAGAGATGTTAGTGCAACATGCAAGTTAGAAACCAAACTAGATCAATTCCTAATCTAACACTCTCTATCACTACCTCAGATAGAGAAATAGATAAAAAAGGAGGGAGAATATAATACCTACACTTACCTACAAGATTGTAATGCTCCTCCTTTGATATGTTGGATGTGCTCTTGGATGGAAGTTGGAATGCTTTAGACTTTATGGGACAAATTGGGAAACACCTCCCCTTTGATGAGTGATGATCTTTTCTTGATAGGATGTTTAGAGATTGAGAGCTTGGCTTAGTATTTTGGCAGCATATACTTGTAAATTTATAAGGTTGTGTGCATGGAGGGTGGCACTACTATTTATAGTTAGAGGAAGGAAGAATGAAGGGTTGAGATTTTTCCATGTAGGAGGTAGATCAATGGTTGAAAATGGATGAGAATGGAGAAGGATATAGAATTAGAAAATTCTAGAGATTAGAAGAATCCTCCATTGAATTAAAAATTCAATGGAGGGAGAGAAATATTTGAATTTTTTAATATAGAAGAGGGAAAATAGGAGAGGATTCTAGAAATAGAAGCCTCTAGATTTGGAGGATAAGTTAGTTTGAGATTAGGTGAAATTAAATGTGATTAGTGGGGTGATTAGATGGAGAGTACAAGAGTAGAGTAGGTATAGAATAGGTGGTAGGTGGGTGGTAATTTTTAATTCCTATAAAATAGTTAATAGAGATTAGTTAATGAGATAATGAAATATTAATGATGTATTAATATGACTAAGGATAAGATGGGATTATGGAATGAATAATAGAAATAATTGAGGCATGATAAGGTATAATAATTAATCTTATGATTAATTATTATATGGTTAGTGATGGGGAGTGATTATTGATTTATAATGAGCATATTATTTGCTAAATGATTATGTCGACATTTTACATGTCTAAAATTTGTCCCTCTTTGAATGGTTATTGCATAACAATTATAATTCAAAGAAAGAGAGATGATATGATAGATGGTGAGGTGATGCCCCTCGAGGGGGTCGGATGAAGAGGGAATGAGTTAGGTTATCACTTGAAAAGATGAAAGGCCCAAGGTAGAGGATGAGAAGAGTGGGAGATGAGTAGAGAGGAAGAAATTTGGAAAATTCAGAGAATTAGAAGAGGGGAAGGATTAGGGGATTAGAAGAATAAAAGAGTAGATTAGAGGAATGGGAGATATTGGATTTTAGAGATATTGGATGCCCTAGTCAATGATATATGACAAGGGTGAAGATTTAGGATTTAGGATTTAGATTTGAGAATGCCCCAGTCAACGATGTATGAAAAGGGTGAAGATTTTGGATTTTGGATTAGAGGATGTTGGATTTTGAGATGCCCGATCAAGAGGGTAGGATGGGAGGTTTGGGAATTGGATGCGAGAATGTTGGATTTTGAGATGCCCTAGTCAAGGGGGTAGGATGGAAGATTTGGGATTTGGATGTGAGGATGTTAGATTTGAGGATGATTGATTTGATTTAAAGGATTATAAGATTGAGGATTTTTATATGTGAATGAGGGTTGGTTTTTAGATCGAATATTCCTTATCCATGGGGTGAGAATTTTGTATTTTGGATTTGAGATGATAAAATTTGGGTGGGGGTATTGATTGATGGATATTAGATAGGAGGATGAGGAGTTTAGATAGTTAGAAGATGATGATGATTGGGTGTGGATGATGATAAGGTTAAAATATGATGATAGAAGGGGAGTATGCTACCATAAAGTGTCCACTGTGATCATCATTAGCAATTGTTATTAATGTGGCATAAAGCAAGATGCACCAAGGTATTATGATCATGATGACGTAATTGACAAATGCCCCTGTCCTCATATCATTGGATAGATTGATATAATGATGGTCCTCATATCATCGGCTGAAATAAAAAAAAACATGGTCCTCATGTCATCTGACCATGCAAAAGAAAAAGAAAGAAAAGAGGCCTCATATCATCAGCAGAAATATAAAAACAAATAAGTAAGAAGATAAAACATACATATAATCATATTTTTAACAATTTTTTGATGTTTTTTTATTTCTTTTAGGATTTGTTTGTTTTTTTGGAGTTTTAAGGATGTGTTTGATTTTTAAGGATTTTTTATTAGACGAGAAGATTTAGGCAGGGTAGGAAGAAATGGGAGGAGAAACAGATGAACGGGGTGAAAGAACAGGCTCCTGGAACTTTTCGGGGGTGTTATGGCGGGCATAAAAGGGATTTGGGGACCACGGGACAAGTAATTGTCACCACGCATAGTAGAGAACAAGATCCCTTGAGAGAACACGATGGCTTATGAGAGGATTTTTGATCACCAAGCGGACTTAGTGAGGATGTACCAACAGCCAACAACCGATGAGCTAGCAATAATTACCTTTTGATTTATTATGATTTGTAATTTTGTACGTTTTTGACGGTTTTTGGTTAATTTTTAGTCACTACGGGTTTAAATCGGTGTATATGCACATGAATTGGCACATATGTACCGAAATGTCAACGTATCCCTAGTCCTCGGCATGTAACACTCTAAACTGTTGTTACTTCCTCCTAAGCATTCAAGTGTTGATATATGATTTCTTCTGTAAAAGGATGTGTTCCTTTGATTGTGAAGTCATGCTTGATATGGATTGTATCTTCTTTGCAATTGAAGATCTTTGACTGAGTCGGAATATGATTGGACTCTTTTATTTCTTTCATTTTGCACCTGAGTTTAATCTGATCTCGGAATGAATTGTGGATTTATCCATCTATAAGACTCAGCCTTGGATCAGTGGCATTGATCCAAGAGATGCTTTAAGTTTATTCAGATGAACAAAAATTATAGACCTTACGTAGGTTGCAAGGTCTGAATGCGTTGAATAAGCTATTCCGGAGTCTAACTCAGGCTGATCGTGTTAAATGAATTGGTTCCCGATATCGTAATATCAGGAAGGTCTTGATCGTGGGCCAGGTAATAAATTCAGATACATTTATTCAACTAGCTTATTAGCAGTGCTGGAATGAATCCTTTTCGTGAATGTATATTTGTTGGTTCTTATACTGAACGATTTTAATTGTTAAGACCTAAGCTGGATTTATTAAGGTTAATAACCTAAACCTAAACTATAACCTATGGGTTAGATTAGTGCTAATCTAACCTAGGCCTAAACTATAAACTAAATGCACTAAGGTTAGTGACCTATCGCTAAGGAGGTTAGACTAAGTATCACCTTAAATTCTAACCTATGTTTCTAACCTAACTAATGAACATGGAGGAAAGGGACCTATGAAGGGGTGCGAGCCATGGGCGGTAGTTTCTATGGCATTAAATGGGATGGATAAGTATGAAGGACGAGGGATTTGGTGGAAGTTTCAAACGGCTAGTGAAATCCGACGTGGCAGAGTCGCCAAATCTAGAAATGGTCTTTGATTTGTTTTTATCCATCGCCAACTATGGCGGTCGGTGGCAATGGAGATTGAGCGGGAATTTTGGAGTTAATGCAATTAATGAACTCGGTCTCCGAGCTCAGATTTCTCGGGAAGACATGCAAAATGGAAAACTGGTAGTTTGTTTGGTTTTTCATGCACTCCGGTTTTCTCTCTGTTTGATCACTGGTTCTTCGAACCAGTCTACTTGGTGTTGCATGGCAACTATGAGAATAACTAGCTCTTTTCTCTGTCGAGGAAAGTTTATAAGGCATGGAAATAACAAATTATTGTTGTTGAATCTAACGTGGAAAAAGAGGAGAAGGCTCGAGCTCTTTCAGTGGTCTTCTTCAGATTTTTAAGCAACATTACCAGGCATGTTAGGCCCTAACTTTTAAAAATCTTGCTTTCCTTCAAATGATTTCATTAGAACAACTCTGTTCAGATGATTTTTGGTTAATTGGTTTTTATGGTAGCTTTGTATGAATTAGTTTGTTGTATCTTCTTACTGGCTCGATTTTGCAAGTGAACCCTTGATGGGTGTGCATTGTGTTTCGAACGGTTGTACTATCTTGCTGTGTTTTGCATTTCGGTTAGATTTTGTAGAAATGCTTGCAAGGGTAATGTTTGAAACAGACACTGTTGGAGTCCATGAAAAGTTTTCTTGGTAGATATCGACTTCTGTAGAAGCCTTGTTGTTTATACTTCTTGAAATGATAGTATGTTTTGGCTTCTGTAGAAGCTTTGTCGTGAATACTGTATGTTATTGGATATTGTTGGAATCCTTGAATAGATAGTATTTTTAACTGTTGTAGAAGTTTAATCGAGAATACTATATGGGTTTGATTCCTTTTTGAGTCCTGAAAAGGTAACATACGTTTCTACTTCTGTAGGAGTTCAATCGTGAATACTTATTATTATTGGCTTTGTTGGAATCCTTAATATATATATATATATATATCTTGTATTTCGGCTTCTGTAGAAGTTAGTCATGAATGCCATACGTTTCTACTTCTGTAGGAGTTCAGTTGTGAATACGGTATGTTATTGTTTTGGTTGGAATTCTTGAATTTAATATGTATCTTGTATCTTTCTACTTCTGTAGAAGTTTATTTGAAGAATACTACATGGGTAAGACTCCTTTTTAATCCTGGAAGCGTATATTATGTTTTCTCTTCTGAATAATCTCAGTTGTGAATACTGTTGTTATGGACTCAGTTGGAGTCCTTGATATGTAACTGGTGTTTCTACTTCTGTGTAAGCCCAGTTGTGATTACGGTCGATATTGACTCAGTGAGAGTCCTTAAAATGTATATAGTATTCTAAACATCTGTCAAGCTTGGTTATGAATGCTGTTGTTTTATTATGAATACTAAATGATATCGACTTTGATGGAGTCACTGAAAGATAATTTATGTTGTAACTTATGTAGAAGTTTTTGCTGTGAGTACTTTTAGGATTCTTGATTGTTGTCATATGAATTCAACTTCAATTTAAACCTTTAATATAAGTATTGGTTGGATTTGGCACTGTTGGAGTCCATGATATGCTGTGAGTTGGCTCGATTCTCGATTTCAGTCCTCGCTGAGCATGCATATCATTTTGACTCTTTCTTATCATCGTTGTGTTATGTTCAGTTCGATTCGGATGAATTAAAGGTTGGGGTTTCTTTATCAACTTGATTTTGTTGATACCCTGTTATATGTTGTAGTAACTCGACTTCAAATGAAACCTTGAGGAAAAATTTATTGGGATTTGCCTAGTTGAATGAAGTTGTGCTCTGTCAAACAATGGCGATGGGTATATTCATATTGTTGAATGTTATGAAAAGGAATTGTTGAATCTGTTAAGTTTGGATTACTTACTGTTGCTTGTCGCGAGAGCTACTGTATTGCTTAGTAAGCTACAGGAAATTTTTATATTTAAATTTTGACGAAACTGTGGTTCTTCTTGTGGTCTCGTCTGACTTAGTCGCATGCGTATAATGTGAATGCTTTACTCTTGAGGAGACGGTACAGTCATGAGCATGATTGGAAGGGAAATCTGAATGTCTCAGTTTCTTTCTCTTCTGCTGTAAAGTATATGTTGATAAATTTATATTTAATTGTTGGATTTGTAAAACATACTGATGGATTCATGAATTGTTAGGATATTCATTTTGTTGAATATAATGGCCTGTCGGATGTTTGTTGTCCTTGGGATTCAGATGGATAGTTGTTTTAGATGCATTTGTTCTTCTTGGTCACTAACATTTATGAAGAAATATATGAAAAGTATCTAGGACTATTTAGTAACTATAATACGAGTTACGTGTTATAGTCATGTTTGAATTACAAAAGAGCATAGTCTAAAATATGTTTACATGTTTGGTGAATTAATTTCATTTAAACAGGTTGTTTAATGAAAACAATTGGTGGATTGCAGTTGTTTTAAGATTTAGTGCTTATCATGCTCAGTTCACTGAACTGACCCATGTTGACAATTTTTGTAGATGATTACCGTAAGTGGTAAAGGCACGCAGATCTGATATGATGTTCAGATTGTTTAATTTGGTTTTATGATGAAATCCAACTTGATTCTCTGAATGTTCTACTTGAAGAAAGATGTTCTTTTTCTATTGAGTATTGTATCGGATATGCTGAATGCATAAAATGTATTTGATTAGCTTTGAAAGGAATGAAAAGAGATATTTGTTACTTATGTGTTTGTATTCGTATCTTGATGGTTTGATCTTCTTCGGTTCGAATGATCTTGAGAGCATTGTTATTATTGTATAACTTTGAGACTTTTGTGAATATCTAAGTAAGCTTGCAAGGTTATGTGACTGAATACTTATGATTGCTTAGTAGTTCTATTATGTTCTATCTCTAGCTAAATTGGAATTCTAGATCACTGTCTTTTGGAAAGCTAAGGTTAAAATAAACCTGAGCAGGAGCTAAACGAGCTGAATAAATTATTACTTCCTAGTCTTGATCTAAGGAAAGACAACGTTTAATTGGATTCTTAATCACTATATCTCGATACTAAAAGTAAGATATAATTTCAGTTATGAGATTTGATATAAAAAAAAAAAAGGTTTGGTTAGCAATCTCATGTGAAGATTAAGGGTTATTGTCCAGTTTCATTGATTTAGATTTATGTTTTTCTATGAACTCCTTGAAGGGACCTCTAGTCTTAATAACTTCTCTTGTGTAATGGGTTTTACTATGAAAGGTAGTTCTAAGGTGAAGAACCCAAGGATTGAGAAAGACTACCCTTAAGGGAGCGCCTGATAGTATAATTTTAACTCAACGTAAGAAACACCTTAAAATTTAGTAGATCTTATCGAGGCGGATTTAAAGGTTGATGGCACAAGTCAACTATAGGGTTGTACCTTCGAGAAGATTAGGATCTTCTCGAAGATACAACAATGCAGGTGACTTATGGCGACACCCTTTCCATTGATCGTTAAGATTTACACCTTAACTCAAACAAGTTACTCTGGGACTGATTAGGAATGTGGTCACGTTATAAGGCTGCCCTAGTCCTCGGGAGCATCCCTATAATGTTGTCATCTTACTAATCCATTCCTGAGTGAATAACTTGGGATAGGAGAGTCTGACAGAAGTCAGTATAAGACATTCTACATAACATAGGAATGGGGTGAAGGACGTATTCAGTTGACGAGTATGTATGTCGTCAAGGAATATGAGACATAAGCATTATGTTTCAAATCTTTGGCCAAAGTATCGCAAGCTGTTGATTGCATTGTCCTAAGTCACCTAGTCTAAGGGATGAGATGCCGATGAATAATGGTAACAATTATTCAGATAGGTTCCTTAGACAGAGCATTCTGAATCCCAGAATAGGGAAGAGAACCGCAAGAGTGATGTGTTAAATAAAAACGCCAACTCTTAATACTCATGAATAGATCGATAGATTACCGAGTCATGGAATGAATAGATCGGAGGTACTCCGAGTCATTACAGCTGCATATGGTTATCTGTTATAAGAATGGTTGTTTTGATTTGTGAGTTCTAAATTATGTATTTAGAACTAGGAAGCATTTTCAAAAAAAAAAAAATTACTTGTTCTAATGTATAAAAATGAGGATGTTACACACATATGTACGAGAAATGGCGCCTATGGGCCATTCGTGGTGCCTATGTGTCACCTTTGGGTAGGCGGGAAAATGTTTTAGTGCCTATGTGGTGAGAGGGGAGTAGAAATAGTGTGCATGTTTTTTATTAGATCTTATGTTATACATTGGCATGTATGCTAGATAAAGTAGCACATTTTTTAGGAAACGGAAAGAAAAATTAGAATGATGCTTATGTGCTTAGGAGGATATGTGGATTAGTGGTTTTGTTCGGACATAGTGCATATGTGGTAAAAAGTAGTGCATTTGTTAAGGGATGTTTAGTAGCGTGTATGTGCTGAGAGGGGGTATGGGAAATGGAACTTATGTTTTGAATCAGCACTTATGTGTGGAATAACGTATATGTGTGGAATAGCACTTATGATAAGAAATTTTTTTCTTATGTGATAGATTTGGATTGGGAGGATTTATTAAGGGGTGAATGATTGAAAATGGGGATCATTAGGGACTAATATATGTTGTGTGATGTGTGTAGGTTGTTTCAGTGCCATATAGGTTAGGCATCGATGGTCAACTACCTTAAGATATTTATCGGGGGTGTAAATGTGGAGGTGGAGGAGGAAGAGGTGTCATTATTGCATGTGTTGGGGCTGCTACATGTGGTGAGGATGCCCTTCATGTAGGAGGATCACGGTTTACTAACATCATTGGAAGAGTGATGACACTTGAAGATGATTACTTTTTGGTTCCTGAATAGAGAGATAACTTGAAGTGATATTAGAGGATTTCTACCATATCTACCAACTTTTTGTAGAGGGAATCTGTGGTATGGTATAGATCGAGGCCTAGAGTTAGATTGGGATTTTTGATTGATGTAGAGGATGCACCTCACGAGGGGTTATGGATAGACCTAGGAATGTATTTTAGAATGGGTACATGGAGCATGTGTTGATGATCTGTGTTCCTTGAACAATTGCATTTATTGCCAGATGATGGATGTTGGTACTTTAGTATTGGATTTGTAGATATGGTACATGTCATGGGGTAGGATGAGACAATGTTTTCATGGGCTTTGGCGGTATTGGCATGGTTATACCATGATTTTCACCGAGTAGCATATCGAGAGGGTAAGAGTATGGGAGCAGGTATCTTATTATAGATATGGAGTTATGACCACATAGCCATGGGTAGACATATTGGGATTCGGTAGCAGCGATGGGAAACTAATCCTTTAACGTACGGGTGGTATATTATCAAGGGTAGGAGGGAGCATTTAGGAGAGATGGATTGGTATAGGTGGTAGATTGATGAGTTACAGGTAGGTGACATCACATGGTGGCCATATTGGTAGTTTGAGGCATGAGAGGGGGAATCAGATGCATATGAGGAGGATCCAAACACCTTATTTTTTGATTGGGGGCCATCAATACATAGTATACTAGTATCGGTCGATCACATGTTGGGGTAGTTAGGTATTGTGTAGGATATTCTGTAGGTCATCCTATATTCACACGGACTACACAAGAGGCCAATGACTAAGATGTCATGATTCGGTGGGTGTAGATAGAGCCAACTTGAATGATGTACATGTTATCCCATGGGAACCTTTACAAGCTGTGGAGGATCCAAGGATAGTGTAGGGATATGTTGAGTAGTGGGAAGGGATTAGGATGACTAGATTGACATGACTAATTGGTGGGATGATGTTTTTGTATGGTTGCTGACAATTTTTCATGAGGATGCCACGGGGGTAGACAATAGTGGTGCATAGACCATAGGTACATTTGGAGGAGGCACAATGTGCTCCACCTATTATTGTATTGAGCAATAATTAGTATATTCACTAGTAAAGGTGGTACCGGTTCAGAGCCCAAAGAGGTAGGAGGTGGATGGTGTGACAGGGCCTTTACGAGATAGTGATACCAACATAGGCTGATATAACAAGACCATATGATACATGGGCTTCGAGAATAAGGAGGTGCAGGTGGGTCGGGGATAGAGGTTCCAAGCTATAGGATCGAGATAGATAGATTAGAGACAAAGGATCGTGTATGAGCCATATAGATAGTAGGGTTATGATCGAGAGGTGTATCTCACTGAGAGAGGTATGAGATTTGAGATGAGCAGCTAGCATGTCGACAATGTTGATGAGGCATGAGGTATATCGGAGGGATATAGAGATTACTCGTCTACAGGGTGAGATGACTCAAATACAATAGGTGGTGGAGATTTTGAGACAAGAGTGAGATCGGGACTTGCAACACTAGGATAGGTATCACCATCTACGTGAATCCTATAGAGATAGATATGGACCATCATATGGAACAACAAAGGGATTGGGACACAGGGTTCTTCTTAGGGAGTAGAAGAAGTGATGCCCTAGTACTTCACAAAGATTAGGATGGATGGGACTGTTATCCATATTTCGCCCTCATGCCAAATATTGGATCGACCACAATCCCGCATAAGAGGAAACAAAGTCAAAAGGCGGACAAAAAAGGCTTCAAAATTGGCTAAGTATAAAGGTGTAAGTGGAGAATGCCAAGTGTCAATATGACACTGATTCAAGGGGTGAATAGAGAAAAGGTTTCTAAATGAGTGCTAGACTGCCGCGTGTCCTAGGGGAGAGCAGAGTGCATCGAGGGGAAAATTGATTTTTCCCCTTGCTATCTCAAAAGGATAAAAGTTGCAAAATAGCTCACAACTCGCCCAAGGAAAAAGTCATCATCGGGCCGAGTCAAAGCCAAAGCGGGAATAAGAGGAAAGGGAAAAAGATAAATTACAGACCCATAGGCCTGATTTTTGTTCCAATCTAGCTGCCATGTGTCCCATATCAAAAGGGGACCCATTTTTCAAGTTTTTTTCCAGCCCTCATATACGGACCCGATACAAACTTCGAAGGGGAATATCTTTCGACTCAGGAATTGAAATATTAAAAATCTGATGCCATTGGAAAGATCTCGGCCTCACCCATGCCATGGATGTCTGAGACTTTATTTTTGAGGAGGTTAGGTGAAGAAAATGGAGAAAACATCTTCAAGATTTCAATGTAGGATCTTCTCGCCTCAACAACCAGATCGAATTTGATCTATTTTGTTGTTTCCTCTTCCTTCAAGGTACCAAACTAAGGATTTATGCAGTAAAGATAGATTTGGGGGCAAATTTTAATAGAAGCATTAACATCAGTGGTTGAGTTTCAACCTGCTTTTCCCACTTCTCTCTCTCTCTTTCTTCTCTCTGATCAAATCTATAAAAATGAGGGCAAGATTCATTATAAATGGTTTGACATTCCTTGTTTTTAGGCTCCATTTTTCCTCTAAGAAAGGAATTTGTGGAATTCTAGGCCTTCCATCAAATTTACAATATATTTCTTGCCTCCTGGCTATTTTGTAATGTATTGTATCAATCTGTAGAGCAATAAAACACGTTTGTGATTGATTCTAGATCCTTCCTGTCTCTTTTTCTCACATCTAGTCTTTCGTTATAAATATGGTTATCTGTGTTTGATTATTGCATGTATTTTTTGGTTTGTGTCTATTAGCAAAATAAGTGTTCATCATTCCTTTGGTGCATCACCTGGTAGTTTAGTTATTTCTTATTTCTTATACTCTTTTATCCATGTCTCCTTGGAAAGTTTTAGATTAGGTATAGAAATAGATCCTCTACAAGTTCGACATATGCACCTGAATGCAGAGGAATAAGGAACAAACCTTTAATCTAGAGAGCTTTCCCATTTTGCAAGGTCCCACACCTTGGGGAAAGTTCAATGTTATGCAATTACACCGATGAGTGCGCTTAGAAAAGCAAACCCGACAACTCATTTGGGGGTGCTATGATTTCAGACTTACTTAATTTTGGCATGCCCGATGGGACTAAGAAGTCTCCATATTATACAATAGGGATTGATGTAAACTTGCTGCGATTTTGGCTTTTAAGAATCCTTAAAATTGTACATTTGGCGAATCCAAAAGAAACAAATCTACTGGTTTCAGCAGCCCAACCTTGGGAGATTCATGAGAAAAACCTATTCTAGAGGAAGGAAAGAAGGTATATTTGAATACTTATTGTTATCCAAAATTCACCCCCTGGGTAAATTTGATAACATGCATCAGGATGTCCAAATTCCAAGAAAAATGACTGATTCAGAGCAAAATCAGGTTTCTAGGGTCCCTTCAGGAATCTTTCTAAACTCCCCAGGCCGAAGAAGGAAGGAGCAAGCTTTGAGAAAGTGTGAAAAGTTGCAGAAAGGCAAATAGGATTGATCCAGGAAAAAGTGAAAAAATTGGCTAAGTCCTTCTAGAGGGAGCAGTCGGGACGTTTGGGACAGAAGGGCCCGAACCGGCCGGTTCGCGCGAAATCAGCACAAGGAGCCCAAAAGCAATTGGGACAAGCGGGCCAGAAATACCCGAACCGGCCGAACCGGCCGAAATTGTCCCAAAAGGTCCAAAATCAAAATAGGACGTCCGGGACAAAAAGACCCGAAATACGCGAAGAAGCCGAAGGAGCCGAAAGCCAATCAAAAGGTGCCACGTGTCTTTGGCCAAATGAGGGACAAGGAAGCCCATTTCGGGCGGATCGGAGGTTTTTGTCCCAAGCAGCACTGGGACATCCGGGACGAATGGACGCGAAGTACGTGGAAGACCCGGCAGGCCCGAGAACCATTGAGAAATTGCCACGTGTCATCAAGGAAAAGCCGAAGGGTCAAAGGGCAAGATTTGAAGCGCTGGCCCGAGCCAATAGAAATTGGACACGTGTCCAATGGAGCATAGAATACGGAGCTCGGGGAGGAGTTGGAAGGTTTGGCCAAATCTAAGCCAAAAGGGGTAAAAGTGAAGGAAGACCCGGCAGGTTCGTGAACCAACCAATGCATGCCACGTATCCCTAGTGGCGGGGCATAAAAAAAAATGTGGAAAATATTCCAAGAGCACCAAAAGTCAAAATTCAAGAGACAGCCCGCCGAAAAGCAGAGGAGAGAGAATTATTCAGCGAATCAGAGCATGCCACATGGCGTCCAAGTGGCAGTGCACGGGAAAATATTTCAAAATCTGTTTTCGCCTATTCCGTGTCCTAAATCTTCAGATCGACATATCTTTCGATCCAGAGCTCGGATTTGCACGTTCTTGATATCAATGGAAAGCTGTTGAAATTCTCTACACTTTTCGTGGTCAATCTTGCATTTTGGTATAGTCCGGAGGGAGAAAATTGAGAAAACGCCTCTGGCATGAAATAACAAGCAGAGGTAATACTTCAACAACCACTTTAACGGCAGACAGGATTTGCACGCTTTTGTTAGGCAAACCGCCGCTTGCGTAACCCGCCGCTTCTCGCCATGATGGACGAATTAAATGCAACCTAGAGGTGGTTGGGGTAGATTTCGAATTCCTCTCTTTTTCTCTCCCATTCTTCCTATAAATTGTAAGGAGGGGTTTTTCTATTGTTGGACATTTTTTCGCTTTGCACCCTCCCTTCTCTCCTATTCATAAGAAGATTTGTGGAGTTTTCAAACCTCCCATATGGATGTAACACCGTTTTTTGCCTTCTAGCTATTACAATGTATTGAATCGATCCTAGAGCAATATATATGTGTCTCGTGGTTGCTTCTAAACCCTCTTACATATTTATTACTGTCATTCTTGATCTTTCATTGCATTTTTGCTGTCATGTGCATGGTGTTGTGTCATATCTACATGGTCTGTGTTTAATGTGGCAAAGCATATGTTCTTCATTCCTCGATGCATCACCTCTATTAGCTTAGATTTATTTTATGCATTTTCTTACCTTGTCTCCTTGGCAGATTAGATTAGATTTTGAGAAAACCCTCTGCATATTTCGTGTGCACCTGAACAGAGGAATAGGAACCAGCCTTTCTCTGGAGATTCCTTTCTCACTCTTCAAGTCCCACACTTGGAGAAAGGATTCAATGTTATGCAATCACACTGGATATTAATATGATCAACCTAGAAAATTGATCAATATCCAGGGGTGCTGTGATTTTGCACTAACAGTTTTGGCACGCCCGGTGGGACAGAGGTCTCATTTTTTATTGCAGCAAGGTTGATGTGCATCTGCTGCAATTTTCTTGCTTAAGAAGAGCTATTATTTGCATATCTGGCGACTCCAAAGGGAAGAATCAACTAAGTTTCAGCAGTCAGGCCTAAAAGCTTGTCAACACCTCCAAATGTGAGGCCTTTCTTTCAGTGTGTAAGGGTTCTTAGGCCAATCAGAATGGCACATCCAAATCCATATGTCAACTTCACCGGTAGTAGTCCACTTGCCTTGAATGCACAAAACCCAGTTCCGATTACAACATTAAATAGCATCCCATATTTCACTAGGGAAAATAAAACTTCTCCTGGTGACCATGTCTAAGATATTGCAAATGTTTGTACAATCCACGAGATCCATGAGATGGACATTGCAGTCAAGCTACTCACCTCTTCATTCAAAGGGAAAGCTTCACAATGGTTCAAGAGTCTTGAAGCAGGCTCTATCCAAAACTAGAACCAGCTGTGCATGGCTCTTCACAATCAGTTTGGGGAAAAAGGTGATAACTTATCCTTGTTGGAGAAACTAACAACAATCAAGAGATCCCCAAATGAGCAGCTGACAAACTTCAACCTTAGATTCCAAAGTGGACTTGGGATAGGATTCCAATAGCAGTAAAGCCCACTAATGAAGGTGCCTTCTTATACTTTCTTAGGGCTTTAAATTCTGATATTTCTCTGATGATTCAGTCAATGGGGGCACTACATTACCTACAGCCTATAGCCTCTCCATAGGGGCTAAGAACCATTTGATTCAAGCTAGAAAAATCACTCCTAGGCCATCCATGCCTCTGTACCTAAGTTAGGAATCCCAGATACTAGCCAAGCACCTACATTAGCTCCTATACCCACCCCAGGAGTCAAAGCTCAATTGAAGCTTCCACTTCATCATCTAATACCTCTAAAGAGCTTCAGGAAGTGATGAAGCAACTTCAAAACTTTGGGAATGAGCTAGTGACCATCAAAAGACAACAAGCTCAAAGTTCCAGGCCATACCATCCCTAGGCTCAATATCAAGCTAGACCCCAGTATCAGAATAGGCCACCACCTTCGACTTTAAACTAGATCCAGAACCAAGGACAACCCCAAGCTGCTAGACATTTTAGGCTATATGATCCTAACACAACTTTAAAATTAAGAGCATTGGTCCCAACACAGAACAATATGACACAAGAATATGATTGGTGTTTTCCATGTGATCAACCACATAACCAATCAACGTGCTTTAATGGTGCTCTAAATCAGGCCTTGATGGTGCAAACCAAGTATGGTGCCACAAGAACCTGGCCAAGAGGAAGATCAACAACAAGGGGCTCAACAAGGTGGCCCCCCAAACGAGACTATGCTTGTCAATTGGTAGGCTGAAGACCTCTATGGGATGAATCAGTCCCTTCCTCAAGGTGTAGCTGCCAACACACGGTCCAAAAGGAGAAATATTGGAGAGGGCCAACCACTAAATTTAGGTAACCCTCAACCTTCCATCACTCCACAAGGTCCTGGTGTTCCAAGTGCAACTCCAAACATACAAAACCAACCCAAGCCACCTTCCAAACCCAGGTAGGCACCGGTTGTAACAACCCATGTGCAAGAAAGGAATGTGTCTGGGAAGGGACAACAAAAAGATAGCTCATTCAATATTATTGAGCAAATGAAAAGGACAAGTGTGAACATTTCACTATGGGAGTCCCTAGCCATTCCAAGACAGAGGGATCACATGTTGTAGACTACCATGTAGAATTGGTCAAATTCAAATCACCCCTAACCAACAAGAGAGAGTGCTTGCCAGTACAGTTCAACCAGGGAGAAACCGTGAAGAACAACAAGGTAAGAACCTGAGACCTCCTCCATCTATTTCTCATTGATTGTTGGAGATAAATTGATTCACAATTGTATGATTGATTATGGGCCGTAGTTCTGTGATGCCCAAACAAATAGCTAATTAGTTGGGTCTCCAGTATGAGGTCATCTCTAGAGGAGTAATCCAATTACATGGAACAGTAGTGACTACTGTGGGACTCATCAAGGATTTGAGTCTCACTCTACATGCTTGCCCTAATGTGATTGTTTTGCAAAACGTGTCAATCATAGACTTGCCACCACATTTTGCTTTGTGTCTGTCCAGGGACTTCACTACCAAAATTGGAGGCTACCTATCTATTGATTGGTCACATATGCTCTTTAGGAAAAGGTATGGAGTGAAGGCCACAATCAGATCTGAACCTATTGCTGATTATCATATTGAATCCTATGTGCCTAGCCCAATCAACGCCAACTACTCAACTTTTGATCAAGAGGACCTCCTAAGCACTTTTGAAGCAAATACCAAGGTGGGATGTATCCCAAACTTGACTCTTGATGATTGGGCCAAAAAAAGTCATGCTTTTGACCCCTATAGGGAGATGGAAGAATCTGAGCTAGGTGTCTACTACCTACATGAAGAGAACCACCCTCTTCCTGACCTGATTAAACCAAAATGCAAGGATGACAATGAGGTATGGCAATTATTCTTTGATGGCTCAAGGAGTAGACAAGGAGCTAGAGGAGGAGCCATGATTGTGTCCCTCAGAGGTATGAGATATTATTCAACCTTCAGATTCTAGTTTGCTTGCTCAAATAACACTGCTGAATATGAGGCTTTAGTCCAAGGTCTTCATTGGGCAAGGAAGCTAGGGATCAAGAACTTACAAGTGTTTGGTGACAGTGAACTAGTTACCAATCGGGGTAGAGGACTTAATCTTTGTCAAAATGACCGCTCAAGAACTACAAGAGTAGGGTATGGGATCTCTTGGAGGATTTTGAGGCTTTCAAGTAATGTGTCCATACCTAGGAAGGAGAATGAAGCTACCACAAACTTGCGGTAGTTGGGGAAATGTTTTATGTGGTTGATAGCATCAAAAGAGATAGAGAGAAACCACATATCCATGTGGTTATGAGGCCAACAGTGTCAGATAATAATACATGCTAGCATGTGTTTGAGAATTATCAACATATCATTAACTTTCTACAAGAAGAAGCTGAATTCTCGAGTTATAAACAAGAGGAGACTATAGCGAGAAGTATGTACGGGAATCAGATAGTACACCTACATACAAACAAGTTTCCCAAATGCTTAGTGAAATTGGAATCAATTTTCAATACTAATGATCAGTTTGGAAAAGAGAAGGCTAGCATGCAGATCAAAGGAGAAGATTCAGATTCAATCCCAGTTGGAGAAGACAAAAAACTTCAAATTGGCAAGATGACCAACAAGTAAGAAAGGTATGAATTCATACAACTTTGCCAAGAATTTCTTGATGTGTTTTCTTGGAGTTATGAATACCTAAGAGGGTTCAATCCAAAACTAGCACAACACACAATCGAACTAGATCCAACTGCTTAGCCCATCAGGCAGAAGTAGAGACCAGTCAACCCACATATTGAGCCTCTAATGAAGAAGGAGTTGAACAAGATGATAGAGGAAAGCATCATATTTCCAATCAAACACTCAAGTTGGGTTGCAAATCTAGTCCCAATCAGGAAGAAAAATGGAGAAATCAGGTTGTGTGTTGACTTCAGAGATTTGAACAGAGCCTCCCTCAAAGATCACTACCCACTCCCTTCAATGGAGCAAATCTTGCAAGTAGTGTCTAGGTTAGAAAGGTTCTCCCTCCTAGATGGCTACTCAGGGTACAACCAAATCATGGTGAAAGAAGATGATCAATTCAAAACTGACTTTCACCACCAAATGGGGCACCTATGCCTACAGGAAAATGCCATTTGGATTATCCAATGTCGGAGCCACTTTTCAAAGGGAAATGGATATGGAATTCAAGGGGCTGATCAAAAAAATAGTGTTGATCTATCTAGATGACATTACAGTGTTTTCCAAAATGTAGTAGATCATCTCTTCCATTTAAGGTAGGTGTTCCAAAGATGCAGGAGTTTTGGGGTGTCACTGAACCCCAAAAATGCATATTCTTGGCCCATGAAGGTAAACTTCTAGGCCATATTATATCAAAGGAAGGATTGGAAATTAACCTAGAGAGAGTTCAAGCAATAAGAGCATTTCCATTGCCAAGCCACAAGAAGGCTCTCCAAAGATTCTTGGGAAAAATCAATTTTGTCTGCAAGTTTGTTCCAAAATTTTCGCCCATGTTAAGCTAATAATGTTGATCTTTGAAGAAGAGCTTAAAATTTAGGTGGACAGCTGAAGGAAAAGCAATTTTTGAGGATATCAAAGAACCCATATCACAAGCCCCAACTCTTTTGAACCCATATTTTTCCAAAGACTTCATAATGTATGCCTTTGGTGGCAACAACACAATTTCGCACTTGGTGCAAAAAAAAAAGAAAGTAAATAACAACCAATTGCTTTATTCAGTTAGAGTCTGGAAGATGATGAGGTAAGGTACTCCTTTATTGAGAAGTAGGTCCTAGCGGTAATCAGAGGATTGAAGAAGTTTAAGCATTTGGTTTCAAACAACAAAATCCAACTATTGGTCTCCCATGCGGGAGTTAAAGAATTCCTTCTCAGTAAGGACCTAAATGAAAAGCATGCAGGATGGATCACCTATGTCATGGAATATGACATTGAGATCAAGGTCACCAAGCTGGTACATGGGAAGGGGTTGTGTGAACAACTAGCCTCAGGTCAACAAGATGAAACAGAGATAGTGGAAAGGAGGTTGTTCTTGTTCTATAAGAAGATCAAGAAGAAGGGAGAGATGATGTACATGCTCCTTATTGGACCCAAGATATGGTGCACTTCCTTCAAATAGGCCTATGTCCTCATGGGATGAGTAAAGCAAAAAGAAGGCATTTTAGGCTACAGGCCATCCCATATGTTCTTATTGATGGTGTCTTGTTCAAGAGGGACATCAATGGCATTCTATTTGAGATGCATTAGGAAAAATTAGGTGGAGAAAGTGCTACAAGAATTCCATGTTGAAGCAGTTGGAGGCCATTTTTCTCCAAGAGTAATAACACTCAAAATCATGAAAGAAGGATATTATTAGCCTAGAGTGTTTAGTGACTACTACACATGGATCAAAAGGTGCAATAATTGTGCATTCTTCAAGGGCAAGGAAAAGCTAGTAGCACTTCCATTGCACCCAATCTCAGTCGACCAACCTTTCATGCAATGGGGATTGGACTTCATTAGAGTCATCAATCCAAACTCAAGCTAAGGTCACAAATGGATCCTGACAGTGACAAATTATTTCACCAAATGGACTGATGTAGTGGCACTCAAGGAAGCAAATGAGTCTAATATCCTGAATTTCTATGAAGGGATAGTAACCATATTTGGAGTGCCAACGACCATCATATCAGACAATGCATTAGCATTTATAGGTTCCAAGATCACAAGATGGGCCGTCAAGAATGGGACTTATTTGATTACTTCATCAAACTATTACCCTCAAGGTAATGGCCAGGCTGAGTCCACAAACAAGAACCTGCTAAAGATAATCAGAAGAACTCTTGATGAGAATCAGAAGACCTAGCACACAAAGCTCAAAACGACCTTATGGGCTGATAGAATAATGCCTAAGAGATCTACAAGCAACTCTCCATTCAAGCTCGTCTATGGGAAAGAGGCAGTGTTTCCTATATCACTTGAGTTGCCAAGCATTGGAGCTCGTGAAGCAACTAGATATGTCTAAATTTGGACCAATGAAGGCCAGGTATGTGGAGCTAATAGAATTATAAGAAACTAGAGAGCATTCTCTCTAAGCAATAGAGAAGAATCGGGCTTCAATCAAGAAATGCTTTGAAAAGAAGAAAAAAGTAAGGACCTTTCAGGAAGGAGACCTAGTTTTGAAATGGGATGCAGATCGAGCAAAACTAGGAAGGCATTCCAAATTTGATGCCATCTGGAGTGGCCCCTATATGATCACAAGATGAAAAAGTAGAAATTCTTTCCAATTGTCTACATTAGAGGGTGAAGAGTTGCAGATTCCAGTAAATGGGATCTATCTTAAGCATTGCTACTAAAAGGGGAGTTCTCACCCTGTACATATTAGTTTAGTTTTCTCTTTCCTCTAAGTGCTTATGCACATTGTCTTGCTGTAGTGTAGATTGTTTTTCTCCTAAGTGCTTTGCACACTCTGCATGTTCCATTTGGAGCATGTATGATTTCAAATTTTGTATATAGTGTGGTGTTGTTTTATGGCTCTTGTGCAATCCATTCAGAAAGATAGATGAAACCCCGGGTTAAAACAATTTTCTACTCTCAGAAACCTTCATTTCAAGATTTCTTATGAAAATTGAGAGTGTAAGCAATCGAGCTCATGAATCAGAGGTAGAATCAATACCAGACCATCTTTCTCGACTCCATGCCCAATGGATATGACAAGGCAATTGGTCTTTTCATCTAGCAGGCAGATACCCCTGTGAGTCACCAAATTGTTATCCATATTTCACCCCCATCCCGCATAAGAGGAAACATAGTCAAAAGGCGGACATAAAAGGCTTCAAAATTGGCTAAGTATAAAGGTGTAAGCGGAGAATGCCAAGTGTCAATATGACGTTGATTCAAGGGGTGAATAGAGAAAAGGTTTCTAAACAAGTGCCAGACTTCCATGTGTCCCAGGGGAGAGCGGGGTGTTGGGGGAAAATTGATTTTTTCCCCTTGCTATCTCAAAAGGATAAAAGTTGCAAAATAGCCCACAACTCCGCCCAGGGAAAAATTCAGCATCTGGGCCCGAGTCAAAGCCAAAGTGGGAATCAAAGGAAAGGGAAAAAGATAAATTGCAAACCCGTAGGCCCAATTTTTTTTCCAATCTAGCTGCCACATGTCCCATATCAAAAGGGGGCCTATTTTTCAAGTTGTTTTCCCACCCTCCTGTACGAACTCGATACAAACTTCAAAGGGGCATATCTTTTGACTCAGGGCTCGAAATATTGAAAATATGATGTCATTGGAAATATCTCGGCCTTGCCCATGCCATGGAGGTCTGAGACTTTATTTTTGAGGAGGTTAGGTGAAGAAAAATGGAGAAAATGTCTTCGTGGATTTCAATGCGGGATCTTCTCGCCTCAACAACTAGATCATATTTGATCTATTTCATCATTTCCTCTTCCTTCAAGGCACCGAACCAAGGATTGATGTAGTAAAGATAGATTTGGGGGTAGATTTTATCAGAAGCATTAACAATAGTGGTTGAGTTTCAACCTAATTTTCCCACTTCTCTCTCTCTCTCTCTCTCTCTCTCTCTCTCTCTCTCTCTCTCTCTCTCTTTCTTCTCTCATGATCAAATCTATAAAAATGAGGGTAGGATTCATTGTAAAGGGTTGGACATTCCTTGTTTTGTAGGCTCCCTTTTTCTTCTAGCAAAGGAATTTGTGGAATTCTATGCGATCCATCAAAGTCACAATATATTTCTTACCTCCGGCTATTTCGTAATGTATTGTATCAATCTGCAGAGAAATAAAACATGTTTGTGATTGATTCTAGATCCTTCCTGTCTCTTTTTCTCACATCTGGTCTTTCGTTATAAATCTAGTTATTTGTGTTTGATTATTGCATGTATTTGTTGGTTTGTGTCTATTGGAAAAATAAGTGTTCATCATTCCTTTGGTGCATCACCTGGTAGTTTAGTTATTTCTTATTTCTTATACTCTTTTATCCTTGTCTCCTTGGCAAGTTTTAGATTAGGTATAGAAATAGATCCTCTGCAAGTTCTCACATATGCACCTGAACAGAGGAATAAGGAACCAACCTTTAATCTAGAGAGCTTTCCCATTTTGCAATGTCCCACACCTTGGGGAACGTTCAATGTTATGCAATCACACCAGATGAGTCTTCCTTAGAAAAGAATATATGATGACTCATTTGGGGGTGTTGTGATTTCACACTAACAGGGACCCCCGACCACGGTTTCATTACCATAATATCAAGGTTGTAGTGGATGAGATGAGATACTCACGAGGGTCTTGTGGCTCATGAGCTACTAGAGTCACGATGATATATGAAGTACTTAGCTAAGCATAGATCGGGGCATCCAATGGCCTCGGGGAGTACCACTAGTGTGTTACATCCTCCACCATATGGTGCAGTGTGATGATCTTGGTGTCTTAACATAGTGATGAGCACCTTTTTGTAGATGTACATATGTGGCGAGATATATTATTCTATGTGTATTTTATTGGATATTCGATGATGACCATCATGGTCATATTTTTGATGTATATGTATGGATGATTCACGATGTATCATTTATTTTTTTATGAGGTACATGATGAGTTATGAGGATGTATTATTTTTTCATTTTGCATTGATGATATTGATGATATGAGTTGATATGATTTATGATGATTATGATTATTATGATGGTGATGTTTATTGATTAGATGATGTTATTTTATTTTTTGTGATATATGATGATATATAGTGATAATGTCATGGAGGATATGATGATTCTCTTACTTTATTTTTGTTGTGATGATTATGTATGATGATGATTATGAATATTTCATATAGACAAATGTGATGTGATGATATTTTTGATGATAGTTCTTTTATTGATGTATAGATGATGTGTTTGATGATGTGATGGTCATTATGATATTGTTACAATGATTGTGTATTTATGATGATGATGTTTTTATGTAATGTTATGTTGTTTTTGATGTTATATGGTGATGATGTCGTGGATGATGATTATTTTACATGATTTTGGTGAGGAGGATGTATGATGCATAGGATGTTATGATGATTCGATACATGTGGATATAGATGATGTGATGGTATTTTTGATGTTAACTTATTTGATTGATGTATATGGTTGGTGATGGATGTTTATGATGGATAATATGTGTTATTGATGAGTTGATATTATTGATTAATAATTTTATTTTTGGTTATAGAATTGGATGTTTGGATAGATGGATATCATGTTTTATTATGAAATGCATTATGGAATACAATAGGTTGATTGTAGTTTATTTTTGTATGTTATAATGTGATGATAATATATACATATGGAATGGATGTTGAAATTTTTTTAATTTTGTACAAATATTTACAACATAACTGTTACACGAAATGTGGAAGAATAATAGAGAGTAAGGGAAGTGAGTTTAAAAGGGGAAAAATAGAAATAGTAGGTAGATGAGGGGATGGAGAGAAATGAAGGCCTCATGATCTTACAAGGGTTACATTTCTCTAGCATTTGAATTAGATTCTATTGAATCTGTTATTTCCCAAAATACATTGTGGATGATGGAACCTTGGCTAGGATCGGGATAGTGTTCCTAATCATGATAGATCCTTTGCTTCGTGGTGAGGATCATAAGAATTATGGATTTATGAGGATAGGGTGTGAATAGGGATGATAATGTGAGTAGGGATAGAGGGGTGTTTTCCCCTAGTGTGTTGTTGATGTTTGTAGGGTACTTAGTGGACATAGGATCTGATTACCATAGTGCCAGGAAACCGGTTTTCAACATGGTACTTGCCCAAGGTGTCACCGAAGTGGTTTTCACTAGTGGACAGATTTTTTTATTTGTTTTCTTTTATTAATATTATTATTATTATTGTCAAGACTAGGGGTGAAAGGGTGTAGTAACCAACTATACGAATTAATGAATTATTATAAAATAAAACATTAAAACACAAATAAATTAATTAGAACACGTAGTACACATAACACAACATGTAACATGGAAAACCCTAAATGGGTAAAAACCATAGAAGAATAATCCATTATAGAGAAACTTTTACAATTACCAATCCAGTAACTCCCTCCTCACTTCTACTCCATGTTTTCACCAGGACTAACCTTCATATTCCACACACTATAATATTATTTGATTGATTTGATTTCAATTCAATATATCCTAAATATGACCTAAGATCATATTTAAATAACATGAAGGTTTATAACCTTATTAAGTGACGGGCACACCTCCCTGATTTAATTATTTGATTAAATAATTTAACCAACCCCTAATATAAAGTTTATATTTAAAAAATATTAATATAGTTTATTCTATAGTATTTAAATATATACTATATATTATGATGTGCTTAATATTATAGTTCTAACACTCCCCCTTAATATTAAGTGGGATCCATATGCCAACATTACCTATTTGTACAACATGATTTACAAATCCATAAACCCTAAAGGTTTAGGCTAGCACATGTATTTGTGAGACTAAATCTCACCATTTCTCATGGAAATATTCTTATACCACATATCTAAGAGCCTTTTATAACACAAGTTTCTCATTTACAAACCGATGCACACTGGACTGTATTTTTTCCCATAAACTCTATCATTTTACATGTAAACTCTATCAGTTTACTTTAGATCATACAAGATCTTTTTACAATGATTTTAAACCATAATAGAAGTATAGAGGAGAAGGATTCAATCAATAGTCGACCATTAGGAGGTGGCATTTCCATGCACACTCCCCTATATGGAAACTATGAAAGGCCAATAATTACACAAAACTTGTAGAATTTTGTAGCACACAATGGCTTCATGAATAAGTATGCAACTTAATCTTCAATCGGGAAATATTGGAGATCTATATCACCGCTAAGAACCTTCTCGCAAATAAAGTGCATATGTATCTCGATATGCTTCGTTCTTTGATGTTGAACTAGATTCTTAGCGAGAGTAATAAAACTTTGGCTATCACACGAAGAGGAGTACTTCCTTTAACTTCCATGTGCATCTCTTCCAACAGCCTTTTCAGCCACATGGCTTCTTTTTCTACTTCCATTGCACTTTTATATTCTACCTCAATAGAAGAAATGGAAACTATCGGCTGATTTTTACTGCTCCAAGTAATGGCACCTACACCAAACTTGAATATATATCTAGTTGTAGATTTATGATCTATCACATCACCAACATGGTCAAAATCACAATATCCATATAAATATGCATTGTTAGATGAAATATAATGTAAACCATAATTAATAGTGCCCTTTACATAACACAAAATTCTTTTTGCTAACTTTCGGTGATCCTGATAAGGTTCCTGCATAAACCTTGAAGCAATCCCTACTACATAATCAATATCAAGTCTAGTAATAGTTAAATAAATATAACTACCTACAAGTTTCTGTACAAAGTAAGATTAGCTTTTTCACATGCAAGTTTAGGATCACGTTTACATCCTACTTCTATAGGAATATAAAATTGTTTACTGATCAATCATATTAATTCTTTTAAGAAAATTAGTTGCATATTTTGATTGAGATACTACAATAGAATTTTTATCTTGAAATATAGCCATGCCTTAAAAATGATGCAATAATCCTAAATCTTTCATCTCAAAATATTGCATTAAATTTCCTTTAATTTTAATAATTAAAGTGTTAGAATTAATAGTGATAATTAAATCATCAACATACAATACAATGAGAATAATAGCATTTTCTTCAATTTTAACAAATAAATCATTATCAAATGAACAGTTAGAAAAACCAATTTCATTGAAAAAAACTATTGATTTTAGAATACCAAGCTCTAGGAGCTTTTTCAAACCATACAAATATTTTTTCAATTTACGATCATAAATTTCTTTTCCTTGTTCTTGTAAAATAAATATTTGTTCAAAACATTTAGGTTGGGTCATATAAATTTCTTCTTGTAAATCACCATTCAAAAAAGTATTTTTTACATCCATTTGATGGATTTCCCAACCATATTGAGCAGTTAAGGCAATCAAAATCCTTACTGTGCTCATTTTTGTAAGCTTAGTGCAAATGTTTCTACATAATCGATACTGGGTTTTTGAGTAAACCCTCTAGCTACAAGTTTGTATTTGAATTTATCTATACCACCATCTATTTTATATTTAATCTTGTCTAGCCATCTAGATCGACTATACTTAGTTTATCGGGAGGAGGTACTAATTTCCATGTTTGATTTTTAATCAAAGCAGTATTTTAAGATTTCATAGCATCTAACCATCTTTTTTGAGAAGAGGCTTCTTTGAAAGATTAGGCTTGAGTTCATACAAGGTCATAAAAACATGGTATGTATGATGACTCCTAGTCATTTTATAAAGGTTTCTTGAATTAGATTCTTGAATAATAGACTCATCCCATCTAGGTATTTTACTTACAAAATTACTAGGCACAATCTCATTTCCAATTATAGGTTCAACACTAGTTTCTTCATCACATAGATCATTTTCACATTTTTTAAATTCATTATCATTTTCATTAGAAACATCATAAATAAAAAAAGATGAAGAATAAGAACAAAAAGGTTTTTCTATAATTTTAACATTCATATTTTCTATAACTTCTATTTTTGACGGATCAAAGATTTTTTGTCTCCTGAAAACTACTCTGCATTTTCATAGCCAAATTTAATTTTTTGAGCTCATGCCCTTTTTGGTGTTTAAGCCAAGTTAGAGATTCAAGAAATTAGCAAAATTCGTGCCCTAGAGCTGTTTAAACCTCTGTTTTGCTCGTTTTTAGAAATCCTCCATTTCCCGATTTGTGCACGTAATATCCTCTTTGCAACCTCCATTTTTATCAAAATTGTTCACTTATTCTATGGCATAGGTTGTCAAATCATTGTTTTTCCTCCATGCCTCTGGTTTGTGAAGGAAATTTGAAAATTGGACTCAAAATGATGAATTTTTCTTTCTCTGCATATTTTCCACAGTTGGGATGACGGGCTTCTTTTCCCCATCAAATTTTGACCCCAATGAATGCAGGTACGTGGTCAGATCCTATTGGATGGGGAGGAATGGGATTTTTGGTGAACTTAACACTTTTGGTCACTTTTGGAAAAAATGGTAAATTTGCCCCACGGCTCTGCCAAGGTCTCGAGCCCGTCATTGAAAATTCAAAGCGGAGGAGTAGAACAGTGGAGAACTTTGAGTTTTTGAGCCTCTTTGCAAAAAAAGGTGAAAAGTTAAAAAGTGACCCGTAGCCCCGATCAGGCTTTAAAGGGAAAAATTCAAAGTTGAAGCCCGCAAGGAGAAAGTCAAAGGTGAAGCCCACTGTTGAAAAGTCAAAGCGGACAAGCGGGCCATCGGGGCACTTTTGGAAATTTAACCAAATTCCCAAAAGTGAAGTAAAAGTTCTAATTTTCCCTGCGACTCCACAAGGTCTCGGGCCCGCCATTGAAAATTCAAAGCAGAGGAGCGGAACGGCGGAGAACTTTGAGTTTTTGAGCCTTTTTTCAAAAAAGGTTAAAATGTTGAGAAAAGGGCCACGATCCCATTTCCAATAAGAACGTGCCATGTGTCCTAGTCAAATCGGAGCAGTGGGCCAGTGAAGGAAATTGAGTTTTTGATCCTTTTTCCAAAAAAAGTTTAAAATGTTGAGAAAAGGGCCACGATCCCACTTCCAATAAGAACATGCCACGTGTCTAAGTTGAAAAGTCAAAGCGGGTCGTGGGCCAATTTTTTCCAAATT
Organism: Taxus wallichiana var. yunnanensis; assembly: GCA_018340775.1. Taxonomy (NCBI): domain Eukaryota; kingdom Viridiplantae; phylum Streptophyta; class Pinopsida; order Cupressales; family Taxaceae; genus Taxus; species Taxus wallichiana. The sequence goes on from CM031243.1 coordinate 542,065,586, forward strand.
GCCAAATCTCATGAAAAATCACAAAATGTGAAAGGCTTCCCCCGTAACCACTCCAATCCCTTCCTGCCATGTGGACGGCCCAATTTCAAAGTTAGAGGAGCAAATCAAATGGTCTATATTTAAACTAGAAAATCGAATGTAATGGTTGCTTTACAAGATCTGGTTTTAACCCGCCATGAGCGTTTTCTTCACAACAGAGGAATTTGAAAAGGCATTGAAGATTTGTGAAGTTGTAACGGTTTCTTGCGAAGAATATAATGGCTTCTTGATGTCATTCCAAGGGCTAGTGATTGATTTGAAAAAGACCGAGTCTCGCACTGGAAAAGACAGAAAATGCCACATTGCTTCTATTTTATCTTCTTTCTTTAATTTCTTCCATTCTCAAGCTATGTACAAACTTTGCTCGAGCTTCAATAATAAAAGAAGGAATTTTGGCCTTTTTGATTGAGGGATTGATTGGTACTTTGCGACCAATGAGTTTCATTCGGTCTTGTAGCTTCTTCTGCGGGTTTTTTTTTCTTCTAACTATAAATGCATGTAAATGAAATTTCTAATTAATGTGTGTGGGCATCTGATATTCTACTCACAACATTAGTTTCTCCTACCTCCATTCTCACTCCCTTTCCCTTGTCAGACAAAGTTCTTCTCTAGTGAGAAATTGATAGCTTTGCCATAGGGTCGGTGGATTTCCCTGTTGGATCTCTAGTCGAAAGGCCACCATTTAAATCCACTTTTTCATGCATGCACATACAAAAGCTGCACCGTTCAAGTAGAGGGACTTAGATTCCCATAACATTGGCTTGAAACCCACCAATTTTTCCACAAGACAAATTTTCTCACCAATATTTTTGGCACCCATTGTGGGGCATATTTTGTAGCATCTGCACCTAAAAATGACCTCAAGGTCATAAAATACAAAAAGGATTCTAGAAGAAAAGTTTCTGGAGATTGAATAATCACACAAACTACATGGATGTAAATCATGGCTATTCTAGGAAATCCTCCTATTGAGAGACCTAATTTACTCTTTCACATCTAAGAAGACATTACTTCTGATATGAGAGAAGCTATTTGGAATAATAGACAAATTTTCAATCATTACTTCATTTCCATAAGGATTATGGACCTGGAAGAGGAATGTGTTGTTGAATTGGAAAGGTAGAAAAATTCCAGCACCCCAGAGAAGAGCATAAACTTTCAAGCTGGTTGATAGAAGATACACTTGGAAACTGAGACAAGGAGGACAAGTTGATCCCACATTTGAAGAGCTTGAAAGAGAGGTAAGAGCTGAAGAAGAGATAAGGGCTCAACTTGAAGAAATAGAAAGACTCCAAATTGAAGTAGAAGAAAGAGCAGCAGCAAAAGTAGCCTTAGCAAGACTAGAGGCTAGAAACAGGAATAGAATGGGTGATCATGAACGTGAAGTACATAGGCCTAACGTACCATGGGGAAGAAACACTGGTCCACGTGCTCTTCCACAACCACTTCATGAGCTCCCAAGAGGCTCAAGAAAGAACTTCCCAAAATTCAAAGGGGATGGTTCTCAGCTCCCAGAAGAACATGTAGCAGCATTCATCACTGCTTGTGGAGTGTTGGGAGTTGAAGATGAAGATGTTTTAATTAGGCTCTTTATGGAGTCACTCCAAGAAAAGGCTATTGAATGGTCCTACATGTTGCCCACAAGATCTGTCACATGTTGGGAAGATATAAGAAGTGTATTTGAACATAGGTTTAAGAACACATAAGATTGTCAAGATCTACTAGTCCAATTGGTTTAGATGAAGAATGAGACCTTTGAATCAATGAGAGATTTTGTAGCAAGGTATGATAGGTTGAAAAGAAGGATCCTAGAAGATGTGGTACCCTTTGAGAATAACTTGAAAAGGTTCCTTATCGTGCCTTACCATCAGAAGTTGGTTTCTTCCTCAGAAGAGCCCAACCAAGAACATTGAGGGAAGCTAAAGACTTTACAATTGAGACTGATGATGATCTAATTCTTTCTAGCAAAGTGAAAGGACCAAATGGGAAGAAAAAAGTTCAAAGTTCAAATTCAGTCACCACTGATCCAATGTTCCAAAAAATGGCAAATGACCTAGTTGCTTTGAAGAAAAACTATCACAAATCACAATGAGGAATGCTCCAAGGAGACCAAATCTTCTTGATAGACCAAAAATTTCTCCACCCCCTTGTAGGCTTACTCTTGAAGCACCACCAGTCAACGCCATCTATGACACTGGGGAATCAAAGGAAGGAACAAACATTGAGTAAATTGAAGAAGAAAACATGGATGACTATGAAAACTATCTTGAAATTGAAGAGGTTGGCATGCAAAATGGCCTAATTAAATACGTTGTTGATGAGGAGGAAAGTGATGAAGAAGCTCTAAGTTTTTCATGTGCTATTTTCACTCATGCACAATCCAAGAATGGTGTTTCAGCCTCAGTAGTTACAACTAAGAGTAGGAAGAACAAATAAGATAGCTCTCCAAAACCTCCACTAAACAATATTATCAGCAAGGGATCACCATTACCACCTTCCATGGAATCAGCCAAAGAGAAACCAGATTCACTAGTTACTAGGGATCATGTTGTTGTGCCAACTAAGTTATTTGATTCTTCTCTAAACTCAAAAGTTGTTAAGAGTAATTCTCTTCTAAATATTGGTTCTGCAAGAACATCTAAATTTCAATCAAAGGCTACACCCTCACCTCCTTCCAAGCTAATTGCTACATTTGAAAAGGAGAACCCAACACCAAAAGTAACAAAACCCCTGTCATTTAAATCCTCTCCTACTACTGGGACCTCTTCCTAATCTACCATAACTCCATTTGAATTTGTGGAGCATGCAAGAAAAACCAAAGTTCATCTCTTTGAGATTGAATACCTATAAACACATCCTTCCCAATTCGATAGATTCATCAAGGCAGTTCATGGTAGTAACCCTTTTTCTTCAATCCCAATCTCTAAAGGCCTATTACCCATACCATCCATATCACCTTCTCAAAACATGTTATCCCTCAAGTACCTCCAACACCAAAGCGTTGAGCCTTTCTACCTATCACTTCTCATCAAAGGCTTGAGCCTTAGATAATGTGATGCTAGTAAAAGTTACAAATGCTCTTGGCCTCACTTTGACCTGGGAAAATGGAACATGTTATTCAATGGAATCCAAACAAGTTCCATTGGTAGGAAGAATCAAGGATGCTCATGTTGCATTAGCTGATTATCCAGACAAGAAGATACTCCTAACCATCTTGGTGGCAGACATCCCAACCTCTTTTGGTATGTTGTTGAGAAGAATTTTTGTAGAGACCTAGGTGGAGAAATAAAAATGGATTGGTCATCTGCAACTATCCCAGTGAAAGGAGAAATGAAGAAGTTGTTGCAGTCAAGAAAATGAAATTCATAGTAAGGAAATCTGATGATCCAAGAGCTAACATCCTCTTTCAAGATTGTGGGCTAGGAAACTACTTCCTTACATCACAAAAAGGAAGAGAGCTTGTCACTCCTCATAGAGGAAGAAGAAGATAAAAATTGGATAATGAATTTTGATGGTAGTCATTTCGAGAATAGGTTTAAGAGTTGGTGTAGTATTATACTCTCCCTCAAATGAGGTATATCCTTTTGCCTACAATCTGTAATTTTACAATACAAATAATATAATAGAGTATGCAGTATTAATCTTAGGCATGAATATAGTAGATGACATAGGAATCAAGAAGTTGAGATGAAAAGGTGATGCGAGATGTTGTGGTAAAGCGGGTATGCTAGCAATATCGGAGTGAAAAACCCGGACTCGGGCACTATAATGCATTCTTCATTAAATCTATCCCTAGGGAGAAGAATGAAAAGGTTGATTCTCTAGTAGTGTCAGCTTCCTTAGTGACACCTCATCCTTCTTTTGGCAAGGATAAAGTGACCATTGAGATGGTTTTTAGACCTAGTGTACCAGACAATGCAAATCACTGGTAGGTCTTCAATGATGACAATCAGATCCTAGCCTTCTTAGAACAAAGGGATAACTTCAATAATATTTTCTTTGAAGGAAGTGAAAACCCACACCGTGAATCAGTCCCCAAAGAAGAGAAGCAAGAAATTTAGGGAATTGATGAAGAGGGAGTAATCAAACTAAAAGGAAACAAAATACCCAAAGGCCTAGTTTCTTTGGAAGATCTCTTTAACAAATATGATAGGTTCATCCAATAGAAATAAAATCAGTCTTCTCGGTGTCCATCTGATTTTGATCAAGAAAACATTAGCACTTCAAAGAATGCAAGGATGGTCAACATTGGTAAATGCTGCTCACCAGAAGAAAAGAGAAAGTGTGTTGCTCTACTAAAAAAGTACTCAGATGTGTTGGCCTATTCCTACGATGAACTCAAATCTTTTCAACCAAAGTAAATGCATCATTCCATTCCTATGAAGTAAAGAGCTAAGCCCTTCAAGTAGAAACAAAGGCCCTACAATCCAAATATTGCTTATGTTATCAAAGAAGAGGTGACAAAGATGCTCAATGCTAGAATCATCTTCCCCATCCACCATTCAACATGGGTGGCTAACATTGTGCCAGTAAGGAAGAAGAATGGGGAAATCAGGATTTGTGTAGGCTTCTGAAATTTGAATCAGGCATCTCTCAAGGGCAATTAACCTCTTCCAATCATGGATCACATTTTTCAAGTAGTCATTGGATCCAAAATGCTCTCTTTGCTTGATGGATTCTTAGGTACAACCAAATCAAGGTGGCAGAAGAGGATTGCAACAAAACAACCTTCACAACACCTTGGAACACTTTTTCCTAAAGCAAAATGCCTTTTTGTTTGATCAACGTTAAGGCCACTTTCTAGAAAGAAATGGACTTAGCCTTCAAAGATTTGAAATATTGTATTGTCATTTACCTTGATGACCTCATGGTTTTCTCAAAGAGGAGGGAGATCATATCTATCATTTGGAGAAAGTCCTTGCAAGGTGTAGGAAACATGTCATTTCTCTAAATCCAAAGAATTCCATTTTTGGAGTCACATAAGGTAATTTGTTGGGACACATTGTGAAAAAAATGGAGCACACATTGATCCTGAGAGGATCAAAGCTATCCAAGCACTAGCCTTACCAACCAAAGAAGAAGGGATTTCATTCATTCTTTGGAAAGGTAAACTTCCTTCATCATTTTGTGCCTACATTTTTTGAACTGAATAAGCATATAACTTCCATGACGAAGCCTCGAGCAAGCTTCATGTGGAATAAGGAAGGAAAAACAACATTTGAGTATATTAAGAAATCCATTACCAAAGCTCAAACTCTTGTATCTCCATATTTCAACAAGGAGTTCATAATGTATTGCTATGCATCGAACATATAATCTCTATTGTCCTTGTTCAAAAAAATGATGAAGGTTTGGAAGCACCCATTGCTTTCATGAGCTATCCTTTGAAAAATCATGAGCTAAAGTACAACCAATTGGAGAAACATGCCTATGCAGTGGTTAAAGATGTTAAAAGTTTGATTCTACATTCTCAATTCACATACAGTGGTGATGGTCCCTGGAATTTTAATCAAGTCCATTTTGACTCAACAAGATCTTGGGGCTAAGAGAGGAAGTTGGATTGCAAAGACCAAAGAGTATGACTTGGAAATTAGGCCCTCTAATCTAGTAAGAGGAAATGGTTTGTGCACTGATTGTTGAAGATGAAGCTCTTAAGGCTCAACAGGGGAAAAGGGTGATGTTTTCTCAACCTGTTCGAGGAGATAGTCCAGAATTTCTCTTTGTTACCACTACTAATGAGTGGTATGATGATATTGCTCACTACCTCGCTTATGGAGAATACCCTCCTCATCTTGATTACAAAAAAAGAACCCTCAAGATTAAAGTATCCAAGTTTGTGATCCGGAACCATGTACTTTATAAGAGAGGTGCGGATGGTTGTTTCCTCGGGTGTGTGGGTAAGGAGCAACAACAAAAGTTACTCGGGGCATATCATGATCAAGATTGTGGTGGACATTTCTCAAAGCAATGGTCACTTTGCACATAAGATTCTCGGGGGAGATACTATTGGCCCTCCATCTTTGCAGACACTCAAGATTGGGTTTCCAAATGTAAAGCATGCCAACAATTTGTTGGAAAACCACAACTAGCTACATTATCACTCGGGCATGTAGTGATTGAGGAACCATTTCAGCAATGGGGGTTGGATTTCATTGGTATTTTGAATCCTCAATCAAGTTTAGGGCATATTTATGTACTCACTACAACTGATTACTTCACTAAATGGGTGGGAACCATTCCAACCAAGCAAGCTAGCTCAAAACAGTCTGCAACTTCATCAAGGAGAATATCAATGTCTATTTTAGAGTACCACAGAAGATTGTTGTAGACAATGCCACCTATTTCTCTTCAAAGGAGCTCACTAAGTTTTGTTATGGTTTTGGAATCTCCTTATCTCACTCTTATGACTACTATCCACAGGGAAATGGTCAAGCTGAGTCAAGCAACAAGAACATTTTGACCATTGTTTGCAAGCTGGTAGATGAGAATCACGGCACAAGAAGTTATATGATGAATTGTGGGCCAATAGGATCACTCCTAAGAATACAATAGGTATGTCACATTTCCAAATTTTGTATGGAGTTGAGGTAGAGATTCCTCTCACAATCAAGATGCCAGCTCTCAAGTTGCTTTGCAAGAAATAGAAGATGGTCAATAAAAAGACTCCATTGACAAGAGGATCCTCTTCCGGAGAAGATCGATGAAAGAAGATGCCAAGTGGTGGATAGAATATAAGAACACCAATTGAAAGTGAAGAATATCTTTAACAAGAGGGAAAAGGCAAGAGAATTCAAGGTTGGATATTTTTTCCTACTTTGGGACAAGAGAAGAGAACCAAAGGGCAATCATGGAAAGTTTGATTCATTATGGCTCAGCCCATTCCAACTTCATGGAGATTTTGGTGAGAATTTTTTTATCCTCTCATACTTGGATGGAACAAAATTAGAATTACCTCAAAGTGGGCAATACTTGAAATTGTATCATCAATGAAAGTGGGTTGTCCCCCACCTTGTACCATAGGTGATTTTGTAGGTGTGTTTTTCCCTTTTCTGTTGTGTGGTTTTGGTTTAGTTTTGTTTAGTTTTTGTTGTGTGTTTCCTCCTTCTTCCATTCTTTCTTAGAATTGTACATGAATCTGTAAGGCCCAATGGATAAGGCACTAGTCAATGTAATATGTTTTAAAACTTGAGATTATGGATCCTCATGTCATGCCCTAGCCATGCCTAGTTCACGCCATGTCCCCAAGCTAGAGCCAATTGTTGTCTCCTGAAAACTACTCTGCATTTTCATATCCAAATTCAAATTTTTGAGCTCATGCCCTTTGTTGGTGTTTAAGCCAAGTTAGAGATTCAAGAAATTAGCAAAATTCGTGCCCTAGAGCTGTTTAAACCTCTGTTTTGCTCATTTTTAGAAATCCTCCATTTCCGGTCTATGCACGTAATATCCTCTTTGCAACCTCCATTTTTATTGAAATTATTCACTTGTTCTATGGCATGGGTCATCAAATCATTGTTTTGCCTCCATGCTTCTAGTTCATGAAGTAAATTCAAAAATTGGACTCAAAATGATGAAGTTTTCTTTCTCTGTGTATTTTCCACAGTCGAGATGACGAGATTCTTTTCCCCATCAAATTTTGACCCCAACAAATGTAGGTACGTGGTTAGACCTATTGGATGGGGAGGAACGGGATTTTTCGGTGAACTTAACACTTTTGGTCACTTTTGGTTAAAATGGTAAATTTATCCTACGGCTCCAACAAGGTCTCGAGCCCATCGTTGAAAATTCAAAGCGAGAGGGCGGAACAACAGAGAACTTTGCATTTTTGCGCCTCTTTGCAAAAAAGGTGAAAAGTTAAAAAGTGACCCGCCTTGACCCGATCGGGATTTAAAGGGAAAAATTCAAAGTTGAATCCCGTGGGGAGAAAGTCAAAGGTGAAGCCCATTGTTAAAAAGTCAAAGCGAATGAGCAAGCCATCGGGGCACTTTTGGAAATTTAACCAAATTCCCAAAAGTGAAGTAAAAGTTCTAATTTTCCTGCTTGAAACCGCCAAGGTCTCAAGCTCACGGTTGAAAAGTAAAAATGGAGGAGCGGAACAACGGAGAACTTTGAGTTTTTGAGCCTTTTTCAAAAAGGTTAAAATATTGAGAAAAGGGCTGCGATCCCATTTCCAATAAGAATGTGCCACGTGTCCTAGTCAAATCGGAGTAGCGGGCGGTGGAGGAAATTGCATTTTTGAGCCTTTTTCCAAAAAAGGTTAAAATGTTGAGAAAAGGGCCATGATCCCACTTCCAATAAGAATATGCCACAATTCTAAGTTGAAAAGTCAAAGCGGGGCTGTGGGCCAATTTTTTCCAAATTGCCAAATCTCATGAAAAATCACAAAATGTGAAAGGATTCCCCTGTAACCACTCCAATCCCTTCCTACCATGTGGATGGCCCAATTTCAGAGTTAGAGGAGCAAATCAAATGGTCTATATTTAAACTGGCAAATCGAATGTAATGGTTGCTTTGCAAGATCTGGTTTTTAACCCGCCATGAGCGTTTTCTTCACAACAAAGGAATTTGAAAAGGTGTTGAAGATTTGTGAAGTTGTAACGGTTTCTTGTGAAGAATATAATGGCTTCTCGACATCATTCCAAGGGCTGGCAATTGATTTCAAAAAGACCAGAGTGCTCTGTACCTGGAAAAGACAGAAAATGCCACATTGCTTCTATTTTCTCTTCTTCCTCGAATTTCTTCCATTCTCAAGCTATGTACAAACTCTTCTCGAGCTTCAATAATAAAATAAGGAATTTTTGCCTTTTTGATTGAGGGATTGATTGGTACTTTGTGACCAATGAGTTTCATTCGGTCTTGTAGCTTCTTCTACGGGTTTTTTTCTTCTAACTATAAATGCATGTAAATGAAATTTCTAATTAATGTGTGGACATCTAATATTCTAATCATAAAATTAGTTTCTCCTACCTCCATTCTCACTCCCTTCCCCTTCTCGGACAAAGTTCTTCTCTAGTGAAAAATTGCTAGCTTTGTCACTGTGGTCGATGGAGTGCCCTTGTTGGATCTCGGTGAAATACCACCATTAAAATCCACTTTTTCACACATGCACATACATAAGCTACACAGTTCAAGTATAGGGACTTAGATTCCCATAGCATTGGCTTGAAATCCATGAATTTGTCCACAAGACAATTTTTCTCGCCAACAAGATCCTAAGACCTTTATTTTTTATACCGTATCCTACAAAGATACAAGGAAAGGAGGTTTGATCACTCTTCTTCCATTTTGATTTCAGAATAAAAAGAGAAGCTGGGATACCAAAGATTCTCAAATGAGATATACTAGGTTTTTGGTTTGACCACTTTTCCAAAGCATTTGAATTTACCAAGGCTTTAGTGGGAACTCTATTCAAGATATGAACAACAATGTTCATAGCCTCTGCCTAGAAGAACTTAGGAACTTGAGAAGAATGCATCATGGTCCTAGCCATTTCCAAAATAGTGTGGTTTTTCCTTTCCGCAATCAAATTTTACTAAGGGAATAGGGATCGAGTTAGTTACCTTTGAATGACACATTCAACAAAAAATGAGTCACATATTTGCCCCCATTATCTGTTCTAAGCCTCTTAAGTTTATACTTCAAGAGTTTTCAACTAAAGCTTTAAATTCTTTAAATTTTGACAAGACATAAGATTTATTTTTAATGAAATACGACCAAATAATATGGTAGAAATCATCAATTAAAGTGAAAGCATACAGAGAACCATTAAAGGAAGTAACTTCTAGGGGTCCTCTAACATCACTATGGACAAGCTCTAAAGGTTCAAAGAGTTATCATCATGATGATGTGAAAACGATTAGCATGTGATTGTTTCCTACCTAATCAACCTTCACAAGTTTCATGATTTTGAGAAATAGGTGGTAGACTAGTTACTAGGTTAATTCGAGACATGTTGCACATGCTCCGAATTTGACATGACCTAGCCTCTCATACCAAAAATGTAAGTCACTTCTTTGAGTTTTCAAATAAGAAGCGAAGGAAAGCCAGAAAATACATAGAATCCATCTCTTTGAATTCCTTCAACTATAATAACATCATGTTCATTATTAATAAACTATTTATCATTTAACAATGTTACACTATAGTTATTTTGAGTTAACCGAGAACAAGAAATAAAATTCATTTTAAGTTTAGGTTGTCAGAACAACACATTTTTTTACTAAAGGAAAATATTTTTGAAGGGACTATACCCTGTTACAAAAAATGCTCAATAGCCAGATCAACATGAAAATGTAGCAAAAAATATCGAATCTAGATATTATAATAAGCCCAACAATAGTCAAAAGAGAAGTTACTAATAAAAAGTAAAACATGGATATAACAACAACTAAACAACATACTTTCATAAACAAAACAACAACTTGAACTCATCTAGCTCGCAAGAGGTATTATTTCTTGAAGCCCTATCAATCCTTGATTTGATCGTTTGTAGGGAGGTAAAAAGCACCGAGTGGTGATATGTGTTGGATCATTTATGTTCAGCTGCGAGATGACTTGATTTCTTTCCTTTTCGTACCCCAAATATCCTTAGGGACTCCACTCAACATTGTGATACTTCTAACATGTTGATCAAGAAACTCACTTATAGCTTTGAAGATGGCCATATTGTGATCGTGTCTATCCTTAAACCTCCCCATTCTATTATCTAGGGAGTTCAATTTTTTGTATATTTCATTAGTCGATCTATGCCAAAACCCACATCCTCATTCATCTTTCTTTTCCCCTTTTTCTTATTTAATTGATGCAACTCTTTCTTAATAATTTCTACCTCATTTTCCATCATTTCCATTTTGAGGAGAATATTTTCCCTCTCTTGTTGAGAAACATTGTCCTGCCCTGCATTACTGATGTGCAAAATATTGTGAACCATTTCCATATCCTTGTTACTCCTAAGGACATGACCAGAGGGAGGTGGGGTCACTTTGGAGGGTGAAGGGTTCTTATTCTTGACATTTCTAATATTGGGAAAGTAATTCAGGTTGCAATGAGAGTATTGTGAATGGGAATGGGCGGAGCAGGGAAACATAAATGGCAGGAAATTTGATGAGGTAATGCTTGTGAAGGAGAAAGATGAGCCCCTGGTGGAGGGGATGGCCCTAGTATGATTTTGAAAGTCAAGAATAGAGTGCTCCAAAGAATTCAAGAGATAGTGTGGGAAGTAAACAACAAAATTTCTCCTAAACTGATTAAGGAATATCAAGTGTTTAGTGGGGACAATAATGTATCGACCTTCAAGGGAGATAAACCGAACCATCACTTCGGTAATTTCATTGAAGGGTTCCAGTATGGAACTTACTTTAATGCCAGTCATAACAAAGATGAGATCCTCCCCTGCTTCAAAAAACTTCTTCGCTTCAAAGCATTTTTGTCAACCCTTTTGCTGAAAAACTAGATGCCATCCAAAGAAAGATTAGTAGCCTCTATAATTAGCTCCTCATTCATCAACACTCTTTTCCCTCCATACTGAACCTTCATATCCTTCCAATCTATGGAAAAACGCACTAAAATGTTCTGATCATAACCTTGGATTTTCTCGATAAAGTTGGAGATGCCCCCCATTTGAAGATAATTCCACATCTCTAACCGACATAGAGCTCCCCATATTTCTTCCTCTGCTATTTCGTGATTACCTTCTGAAATCCACCCGTGAAAAAGATATGTTTTTTCCTAGACTAGTTTTTAAACATCCAGTCCGAGGAGCATGGAAAATTTGATGGTAGTAATTATAACTACTCCTCTCACATGTGCCATCTTTATTATCCATTAAATCCCATGCAATCTCATCAGAGATTCTACATAATATGCGAATGCTCATATTTATCCTTGGTAATGCCATTCGTACTTCCATAGGGGTATTTTTTCACTATCCCAAATGGCGAAATTATTATTAGTACCATAATTAGCTAAGGTGTCTGCCACCTTATTTCCCTCTCTATATGTATGACCAATTTTAATATTTTTGAAGGTATGGCATATATTAATAGATTCTGAATGAAATCTTTAATAGTCCAACTTGGAGGGTGTATCTAATTAAGATGATTTATAATATTCAAGGAATCACCTTCAACAATGATGTTCTGAATGTTGTAATCCTTAACAAGTCTTAGACCCCATAAAGTTGATAAAGCTTCAACATAGTGATTGGTTTGATTACCCATTCTACCAGCATAAGAAGCAACTAAACAACCTTTATGATCCGAATTATTCCTCCACCAGCAGTTGTCCCTGGGTTTCCCTTAGAGGCTCCATCAAAATTGAGTTTATACCAAGAGTTTAGAGGAGGGATCCAATGAATTGAAGACCTATCAATGTTTGAAGTTCTTTGTTTCTGTACATTTTCAATATCAATCTTCCAATTTGAAAGAATAAATTCTTCATCTTTAGGATATTTCTTGTTCTTGGGAGGTTTAAATCTTTCAATATTATCTTTAATTGCATTACCAATCTTAGTAAATATTTTCTTGCATGGTTGTCTATTATTTCTAAATATTATGTCATTTCTGTCTTTCCAAATCCTCCATATAATATGGGGCATAACTAGTTTCCAAAGTCTCCTAACAATACAATGCTTAAAAGGAGGATCCCACTAAATCCAATATTGAAGAAATTCCTTTGGCACTATCTAGCAAACATTGAATTTTGAAAAAGCATAACTCCAGATCTTTGAAGCGTACTCACAATGTAAAAAATATGCTTGATGTCCTCAGCCTCTTTTTACATAGGAAACACATATTTGGAATTATAAATCCTCTCTTGATTAGGTTGTCATTTGTGAGTATTCTTCCTCTGAGAAAAATCCAAAAGAAGAAATTGATTTTAGGAGTTAGCTCTAGCATCCAAATCCTACTCCATTTGAAATCACAATGGATGTTTTCAAAATAGGAATTGTATCTAGATTTGACAATGTATTCTCCATCACATGATTTTTTCAAACAAGTTCATCCTTAACTTCAATTTGATTCAGGGGTATGTTATCCAGCTGCACTTGAAGTGAGGAGATTATGAGATTTAGATCATTCCTTTCCACCTTAAGTTGCTTCCATCTTTTTCTATTACCCTCCATTTCAATGTAGTCTTTGACTTTAGTTCCATAATTTTTCTCTAAAATATCTTTGACAAAACCAAATTTATCATTTAAACTGAAGCTAGTCCAATTATCACTCCAAAATTGAATATCTCTGTCATTTCCCACTTTCCATTTATAGCCTTGTTTGATGAAATTCCTTATTTGTATCAAATTATTCCAAAAAATAGAACCTTGAGGTAGTTGGCCATCATAAAGGAAAGAAGTTCTTTTCTTGAGCTAGATATTTAGCCTTAATTAAATCAATCCAAGGTTGCTCCTCAGTAAGCATTCTCCAACCCATTTTTGCAATTAAGGCCATATTCATTTTTCTAATATCCTTTATGCCTAGCCCATCGATTCTTTTAGGAGTACATACTTGATCCCAAGCCACCAAGTGGTATTTGAATCTTTCCTTTGTTCCCTACCATAAGAAGTGCTTCTGAATCCTTTCAATTTTGTCCCTAAAGACAACAAGAATGTTGTATAGAGACATAATGTAAATAGGTAGATTTTGTAGAGTGCTTTTGATTAGCAGACATTTTCTAGCACTGGATAGTATGGCCCCTTTCCAACCAACCATTTTCTTTTGAAATATTTCAAGTAAACCATTCCAAACTGTGGTAGAAATTTTTAATAAAGCCATTTGCTACTTTTTCTTTTCCCTGACCCTAAACATCGAGAATGGAATGATCACCCAAGTAGATTTGTTCATTACATTCACTAAGTTCAGATAGGATATCAAATCTAAAATTCATGTTCCTAGAGGCACCACTATCCAATATCCACTCATTTTATTTTGTAGTGACAAAAGCGGCATACAAAGCAATTACATTTGATTTTTGGTTATTTTTAATTCTTATTTTGATTTTGATTTTGATTTTGGTCTTGAACAAATTTGTTACCATTTTGAAATTTAGGATTTGTTTTTTTATTTTTAAATTTGCAATCCTCTTTCTTATGTCCAAATTTACCACAATAATGGCATTTTCCATCAAAGCTAACTCTTAGATTTCTAGGTTTCTTATCCTTGCTAGGAGGTTTAAAAGTTTAATTTTTGTTTTTGCTAAATCTAGAGGTTTTACCTTTTGATTTCTAAGTGAGAAGTTCTATGAGGCATTATCCTTATAATAAAAATTTGACATTACTTGTTCTTCCTGTATAAGAAGAGAACTAAGGGTTTGCAAATCTAGAATGTCTTGTTCTATTTGATATTTAGAATTCAAAATTGAAATGAAATTTCTAAATTTTTCATGAATATTTAATTGGATAATAAAATAGAGCAATTTATCATGAATCAAATTATTGCCACATCCATCTAACTATGACTTAATATTTTTGATTTTTTCTAAATAATTAATCACTTTTCATCTCCCTTCATGGGAGTTTTCATAAGCTCTAAAACCAATTTAATATTTTTTGATAAATGCATACCTTCATGGATCAACTCAATTGTGCCCAAGCTTCATTAGGAATCTCTAGATTTCTCATATGAACCAGAAAGCCATCATGTATGCTTCACAAGATAATGGACATCACTTCTTATACTTTTTGTTGATATGTGGCAACATTATCAATAGTTGCATGTCTTCTGGTAGGAGCTCTCTCTATTCCATTTACAACTACCCACAATTTGCGAGCCATGAATTTTGCTTTCAATCAAATCTCCAAATGTTGTAGTTGTTTCCATTCAACATCTGAGATTTATCAATTGAAAATTGATTAGACCCCATTTTTGTGTAAAATAGATAAAAGAAATGATTAACAAACAAGGATTAAAATAAGAGTTTTATAGAAATTCCCCCTGTCGTATTTTAATCCTCATAATCGATCATGATCAATTTACGCCAAAAAAGGAGGTCCTGTTAATTAAATAGTCTATACACGAAAAATTTAAAATGATATCAAAAATTAAATTGAAACGTGACTGGAGTTTTTTAGATTTATAACAAATTGATGACAAAAGAAAGCTTATCGCCGTATGAGTATATAGCAAAAAATGATAATTTTACTATTTTTACAAAAAAATTATAATTTGTCTATATTTTTGAAAAAATAAATAAACAAATTATTTAAATATAATTTCTTTAAAAAATCATATATAATTTTTTTGGGAGCTCTTTCTCCTTTAGGTTATCTTGCCAACTCAACAATCCATAATATACCACAAACCAACTCGATGACGCATATAACTATCAAATCGGTAAGCCATTATATCCTTAATATTAATGCAAACCATATTACTATATTAAACTAAATGTCAATGCCAATGCTAATCATATTAAACAAACCCGTGTAAGAAAACCCGCGGTCGAGCCACTTTGAACAATCCATACACCACGCTTGTGAAGGGTTAATCAAGAAAGGGGTGGTGTGACCTAATTCAGCTTGAAAAAGTGAGCAAGAGGTACAACTTGGCACCATGTTAGGGGGTGGGTGGTTTATAGGGGGCCGCCCCCATATATATATATATATATATATATATATATATATATATATATATATATATATATATATTACACACACACACACACACACACACACACATTGTATTTTTACAAAAACAATGTAGCTATTATAGTTGAATTAAAATATAGGAAAAAAAATCTCAAAGGGGCCCTATTCAAGACATGAATAAGGGTTTCGAAACAAAAAAAAATGTATTACAAGGGACAAGAAATTTACTTGACAATGAAAAAAATAAAAAAGCTTATTTTCTCGAATCTTGTCTTCCCCTGTAAACTCGAATTTTAACTTGGATTTTTACTTCCCCTTTTAAATTTCTAAAATTCTTTCAAAATATATAAAACTATATAAAAAATTTCAAAAACAAATTACAACCCTTACCTTAGTTTTAGGGCTTGGTAATTCTCGAAGTAGAATTATTTCTAGCAGTTGAAAATCCACAATGCCTTTTCACCTGTGCAATATTCATCCAACAAACTATGAAGAATGGGAAGGGGGGATTTAAATAATATTTCAAATATTTCAACTACCATCCCAACAATTATAACCTTAGGTTACATTAGGATTAAAAGTAAGAAATTAATCCCACTTTGGTACCATGTTAGGATGAGGGTGAAAGGATGTTATAACCAGCTATATGAATTAATTAATTATTATAAAGTAAAACATTATGACATAAATAAATTAATTAGAACACATAGTACACATAACACAACATGTAACGTGGAAAACCCATAAATGGGTAAAAACCACAGAAGAATAATCCACTATAGAGAAAATTTTACAATTACAGATCCAAAGTAACTCCCTCCTCACTTATACTCCATATTTTCACTAGGATTTACCTTCATATTCCACGCTAGTATATTATTTGATTGATTTGATTTCAATTCAATATATCACGAATATGACCTAAGATCATATTTAAATAACCTAAAGGGTTATAACGTTATTAAGTGACGGGGCACACCTCCTCGATTTAATTAGTTGATTCGATAATTTAATTAACCCCTAATATAAAGTTTATATTTAAATAATATGAATATATTTTATTCTATATTATTTAAATATGAACTATATATTATGATGCACTTAATATTATAGTTCTAAAAAATTTAAATTTTGAGTTGGATAAATGGGCACTTAGGCATAAAAGTGTTTTAGATGCATGATGTTTATAGGATCTTCTAACTCATAGCCATCTTGGGTAGCCAACTTATAAGCATCTCTGCCGAACTTGGCGATGAAAACATACGGTCCAAGCCAATTGGGTTTGAAATTTCCCTTATTTTCATGATCAACATTAGTATTGTGTTGGTTCTCCATGAGCACTAGGTCTCTAACTTCAAATTCACCAGTTTTAATTTGCTTGATGTAATGTACGAAAAGGTGATTTTGGTAAGCTTTGAGGTTGTCCAAGGCGTGAAGGTTTTCTCATCTAGTAACTAAAGCTCTTGTAGGATATTGACATGATAGTCTTCATCGTCAATGAGGTGTTGGAGATAAATGCACGGGGAAGGGAACTCGATCTCAACGGGAAAGATGACTTCAATGCCAAAGACAAGTGAGTATAAAGTAGAGCTAGTGGGAGTGCGGATGGAAGTGTGATAGCCCCATAAGGAAAGATAAATTTATGTATGTTAATTGCATCTGCATAACTCACAATCTCACCAAGGATGTGCTTGATTTTTTTATTAGATGCTTCACATTTTCCATTTCCTTGTAGGTAATATGGGGTGGAGAATTTGAGCTTGATGTGGAATTGGTCAAAAAGTTCACGTACTTCTTGATTTTTAAAGGATTTTGCATTGTCTATGATGAGGGAAGACATAATACCACAATGGCGAGATGATGTGGTTAAGGATGAACTTGGATATTTTCTTGCCAGTAACATATGTGAGTGGAATGGATTTGACCCACTTAGTGAAGTATTCCATAGCAGTAATAATAAATTTGTGACCATCAGATGAAGTGGGATTTAGCTTTCCCATGAGATCAAGACCCCATGTGGAAAAGGGCCATGGAGTAGTAATGGGTTGCAAAGTTTGGGATGACACATGGATAAGGTTGGCATGTTTTTGATAGGGGACACATTTGTAGACATATGAACATGCATATTTTTCCATGCTAGGACAAGTAGTATCCAGTTCATAGAAGTTTCTTAGCAAGTACCACACCACTAGTGTGAGCACCACAAATTCCATCGTGAACTTCCTTTAGTGCTAATTCAGCCTCTTTGGAATTAAGGAATTGCAAAAAGTCTTATTAAAGCTCTATGATAAAGGGCATCTCAAAAATGGTGAATCAAGAGGCACATTGGATGAAGGATTTGTGATGGCTATGGGGAAGGTTAGATGGAAGGGTGTGGTCACGGAGATAAGTGTAGATGTCATGGTAACATGGGGAGTTAGGACCAACAATATCACATACCATCTCTAATTCAGGGACATCAAAGTTCAGAACCATGAGTTTTTTGACCAAGAGTTGTGAGTTGGAGGCATCACAAGGCATGTCTAGTAGAGAGCCAATGGTGGCCATTGCATCTACTGATTTTTTTCTTGGATGGGGGACCTACTCAAACTGAATGCATTAAAAGTAGGATTTGAAACTGTCCACCATGTGTTTATAAGGAAATAACTTATCATATTTAGTAGATTATTCATCACGACCTATTTGATGATTGATTACAAGTCACCAAAGACGTTGATATTTTTGATGTTCCATTGGATGGCCATTTTTAATCCAGTGATGAGTGCCTCATATTCAGCTAAATTTTTGGTACAAGGAAAAGTGAGCTGAAAATATTTAGGAATTAGATCTCCTTGGGGAGTGATAAATAGAATACCGCTCTTGAGCCATGATGTGTAAAAGAGCCATCAAAGTATAATGTCCATATGTCTGATTCTTCAATGGTGAATATGGATTCATCTAGGAACCATGTGTTTAATGGTGTGGAATCAAAGCGGTGCTTCTTCTTATTGATCTTCTAGTACTTGTCCCTTGATAGCCTTCTGATTAACATATTCGATGTCGAATTCACTCAAGATCATGATCCATTTAGCCATTCTCTCTGTTAAAGATGATTTAGAGAGTAGGTACTTGAGTGGATCGACCTTGGCTATGAGCTTGACCGTATTGTTGAGCATGTAATGATGTAGCTTTTGAGAGGAAAATACTACAACAAGACATGCCTTTTCCATAGGAGTATAATTAAGCTCATAAGCTATTAGTGTTTGACTTAGATAATAAATGGCTTGTTCTTTCTTGTTGACATCATGTTGCGCTAGGAGAGCTCCCAAGGCATGTTGAGTAGCTGAAATGTATAAGAGAAGAGTAATTCTCGAGTAGGAGGTACTAACAATAGAGGATGTAGTAGATATTCCATGTACATGTACACTTGAGAATATTTAAGACATTATGGATTATTTTTTCATTCATTGGTGATGTACATGTACTAGCATTTTCAATGTATAATATGCATCAAAATTTGGAAATCAATATTTATATAATGTATGTATACAAAGAGTTACCTAATCGAGTAATTATTCATTCAATTTATCAATGTGTATATGTGTATTTACCTTACTTGTGCTTCTTCTTTCTCATGGTCTCTTTGTATTGGTTCCTATCTTATCATGCACTTACTACATTCTTCTATGCTTCTTAGTCTTCTCCCATGTTAAAACACTTGAGAGTCATCACAATTTGATGCCTTTCATCTGTTGATATTTTGAGAATGTATCTCCATATACATTACTCCAATGCTTGAGAATGTCTCCAGATGCAATGACATTCGATTCAAACTCTCAATGATTATTGAATTTCTAATCTGTCCAATTCATGTTATTACCTTTAAATCTATAGGCATTTCAAGTTATTTGGAAATCACATCACACCCTTCACTAGGCTTGATGACTACCCCTATCCTTTTGAAGGAACTTTTGAAAGCATCCATGGGTTTATCGTAACATAAATTATCAATGAATGGAAGGTCACTAAGTCATAGGCCAACTTAATCCCATTTAGAACTAAACAAGAAATATTTACTAGGTGATTGATAACTCTCATGTGTTCTTAGACATTCCCCTATCAAATTCATTCTTAAGCCAATCTAAATATTCAGGGCTCTTAAGGGACTACACCGGAAGAGGTAGCTCTAAAAGCATGGGGAGTGTAGGGAACCAAAACAAAGCCTCCACTAGCATTCATGTTTCCACCCCAATGTGTTGGCGTAGTTGTTTCAAGTGCAAGAGATTCTATTTGTAAAGTATTGCGTGGCCCCTGCAACCTTACACTGACTTAGACTACAATATTTTACGTGTTTGCAAAGTATAGGACAACGAGAGAACCAAATGATGGAAAAAACTGTGAGATACTTTCGTAGAGGGCCCCGACATGGAGGTTTTGGATCTAATGAGACGTCTCTAGGTGCCACGGAGTCCAAGAAGTCATTTGTCGAAGATATAGCATATTTTTTTCTCAAGGATATTAAAGAAACTATGCCCGAACGAGGTAGCTTTGAAAGCACGGGGAGTGTAGGGAACCAAAAAAAATCCTCCACTAGCATTCATCGGCCATTTGGATGTGTTAACATAGTTGGTTTGGTGCCAAGAGCTTCTGTTTGTAAAGTATTGCATCTGGTAGCCTTATACTGACTCAGATTGCAGTATTTCACGCATTTGCAAACAATAGGACAATGAGAGAACCAAATGGAGATGTACAAAACCACAAGAGTATTCTATAGAGGGATTTGAAATGGAGGTTTTGAATATGACGAGATGTTTCTAGGTGCCACGGAGTCCGATAAACCACATGTTGAAGATATAGCGTGTTTTGGTCTCAGGGCTCTTAAGAGACTATGTCCAAACGAGGTAGCCCAAAATCATGGGGAGTGTAGGGAACCAAAAAAATCCTCCACTAGCATCCACTAGGCCATCCAGGACATGTTGGCATAGTTGGTTTGGCACCAAGAGCTTCCGTTTACAAAGTATTGCATATGGCAACCTTACATTGACTTCGACTATAGTATTTCATGTGTTTGCAAACAATAGGATAATGAGAGAACCGAATGGAGATGGAAAAAACCACAAGATTATTTCATAGAGGGATTTGACATGGAGGTTTTAGATCTAACAAGACATCTCTAGGTGCCACGGAGTCCGAGAAATCACCGTCGAAGATATAGCGTGTTTTGGTCTCAAGGCTCTTAAGAGACTACGCCCGAACGAGGTAGCTTGAAAGCATGAGGAGCGTAGGGAACCAAAAAAATCATCCACTAGAATTCACTAGGCCATCCAAACATTTTAGCCTAGATGGTTTAGTTCCACAAGCTACCATTTGAAAAATATAGCATCTTGACATCCTTACACTGACTCAGACTGCAATATTTTGCGTGTTTGCAAACAATAGGACAACGAGAGAACCAAATGGAGATGGAAAAAATCATGAGAGGATTTTGTAGAGGGCTTTGACATGGAGGTTTTAGATCTGACAAGACATCTCTAGGTGCCACGGAGTTTGAGAAATCACCCATCAAAGATATAGCATGTTTTGGTCTCGGGTCTCTTAAAGAAACTACGCCGAACGAGGTATCTCAAAAGCACAGTATCGTAGGGAACCAAAAAAATCCTCCAATAGTATTCACCAGGCCATTAAAACATGTTGGCGTAGTTGGTTCGATGCCAAGAACTTCCGTTTGCAAAGTATTGCATTTCACAGCCTTACACTGACTCAAACTACAGTATTTCGTGCATTTGCAAACAATATGACAACGAGAGAACCAAATGGAGATGGAAAAAACCACGAGAGAATTTTATAGAGGGATTTGACATGGAGGTTTTGGATCTAACGAGACATCTCTAGGTACCACGGAGTTTGAGAAATCACTTGTCGAAGATATAACATGTTTTGGTCTCAGGGCTCTTAAGAGACTACGCTCGAATGAGGTAGCCCGAAAGCACGAGGAGCATAGAAACCAAAAATCCTCCACTAGCATTCACCAAGCCATCTAGACATGTTGGCCTACATGGTTAAGTCCTAAGATATTTCGTTTGCAAAGTATTGCATCTGACCTTCTTACACTGACTAAGACTGCAATATTTTGCGCATTTGCAAACAATAGGAAAGCGAGAGAACCGAATGGAGATGGACAAAACCACAATAGGATTTCATAAAGGGCCCCGATGTGAAGGTTTTGGATATGAAGAGACATCTCTAGGTACCATGGAGTCCGATAAATCACTTGTTGAAGATATAGCGTGTTTTGGTCTCAAGGCTCTTAAAGAAACTACGCCCGAATGAGGTAGCCCAAAAGCATGGGGAGCATAGGGAACCAAAAAAAATCCTCCACTAGCATTCACCAGGCCATCTAGATGTGTTGGTGTAGTTGGTTTGGTGTTAAGAGCTTATGTTTGCAAATTATTACGTCTGACAGCCTTACACTGACTCAGACTGCAGTATTTCACACATTTGCAAACAATAAGACATCGAGAGAACCGAATGGAGATGGAAAAAACCACGATAGGATTTCGTAGAGGGATTTGACATGGAGGTTTTGGATCTGACAACACATCTCTAGGTGCCACGGAGTCCAAGAAATCACCCATCAAATATATAACGTGTTTTGATCTTAGGGCTTTTAAGAGACTACGCCCGAACAAGGTATCCCAAAAGTATGGGGAGCATAGGGAACCAAAATAAATCCTCCACTAGTATTGACAATTCCATCTAGACATGTTTTCGCAGACGGTTTGGTCCCATGAGATACCATTTGCAAAATATAGCGTCACTTGACCTTCTTTACACTCACTGCATGCAAGTACTTTGCATGTTTGTAAACAATAAGACAATGAGAGAACCGAATGGAGATGGGAAAAAATGAGAGAGGATTTTGTAGAGGGCTTTGACATGGAGGTTTTGGATCTAACGAGACATATCTAATTGCCATGGATTCTAAGAAATCACGTGTCGAAGATATAGCATATTTTGGTCTCAGGGCTCTTAAAGAAACTACACGAACGAGGTAGCCTGAAAGCATGGGGAGTGTAGGGAACCAAAAAAATTCTTCACTAGTGTTCACCAGGCCATTCAGATGTGTTGTCATAGTTGGTTTGGTGCCAAGATCTTATGTTTTCAAAGTATTGCATCGCGGCGTTAGCTACACTAACTCGCATGCAATGCAGTATTTCACGCATTTGTAAACAATAAGACAACGAGAGAACCAAATGGAGATGGAAAAAACCGTGAGAGGATTTTGTAGAGGGCCTTGACATGGAGGTTTTGGATCTAACAAGATGTATCTAGGTGCCATGAAGTCCGAGAAATCACCCGTCGAAGATATAGTGTGTTTTGGTCTCAGGGCTCTTAAGGGACTACGCTGGACAAGGTAGCCCGAAAGCATGGGGAGTGTAGGGAACCAAAACAAAGCCTCCACTAGCGTTTACCTGGCCACCCCGATGTGTTGGCGTAGACTATGAACTTATTTTTTTTGGGGAGACCACCAATGTTCCAACTGTTCATTTTGAAAGAATGAATATCTTCAATCAAACAGAGAATGAAGAGCCTGAAAGGAATCAAAGTTACCAAGTTAATATAAATCCCATAAAAAGATGTCATATGTGGCCACCTACATCAAGCCATAAATTTCCTATCATGACCACAACAACCAACAATTCATCCTCCCTCTACTTTTCTACTTCTACAGCTATCAAATACATAAATATACCTAGTAGTACATACATACCATAGTCACAAGTATGATTCCAAGAAACATGTATCCAAGCCTTTTTTTTAAAATTGAGCTAGTGAGGCTCATAGCTGAATCACACACATCATGTTTTTTGCATTCGTCCAGGTTACTACTCCAAGGATAAAGGAGTATTTCCTTTCATCTCCCATTTCTACGATAGATATCAAGATAACTCTATAATTTATACTGATCTCAACTACTCATGTTGTTCATATTTGCAACAACTTTCATTGAACAACTACAAAAATCTAACCTAAATAGTCAGAGTAATAGACTAAATCAGCATTCTATTTCTCACATATCAAATGAATTTCTTCCTTCAAAAAAAAAAAAGAAACTATGGGTGAATGTTCCAAAAATTGTGTTCCAAACAACTAGAAGCCGAACATGTGGGTTTGCGGGGTTTAGGAAGGCTGCAGGAGGTAGCACTAGCTCTCCTTCTGTTGCAGATTTCTTCTCCATGAATTCTCCTTCTTCTGCAACCTTCTCCAACCTTGCCAGGAGCTTCAATTCGCTCTGGTACCAAATGTAGATTGAGAAAGGGGCGGAAGCCTGATTAATTTATTAATCTCAATCAACCAACCTTTACAGAGAATGGGCTGCAATATTTATAGATATTGCACAGCCAAATACACATGGGAGATTAAGTTGCACAGGTGCAACCAAATTCCAAAATGAACAAGCTTCCAATAACATCCGGGAAGCAACAATTAGATACAAACAAATATATTGTTCAAAACAATATAACAACATGTATAAAAGACAAATATGGTTTATGAACCATATAACAAAATAACCATTATTATTTAATTAATAAAATTAATTAAATAAGCTGGACTATTGCATAATTAATATTAGGATAATAATATTGTTATTCTAGATTTCGATCAACATTACATTTGGTTAGACAATGCACATCACAATTCAAGAATGCATGAATTTTTATTGGCTAGCAGGATGCACAAAGAAACAAATGTAGAACATATCTTGAGTTTTATTGAGGCAAGACATGGAAAAGGAGAGCATGTGTGAAAAGAGAACTTGTAAGAGAAGAGTTAAAGTTCAAGGATGGTGCTAAATTTGAGATGCAAAAACATTGTTGATTGGTGTGTCAAGAATATGGGCCATGAATATCAAGAGAGATCAACGGTTTGTAGATATTTTTGGTTGATAGAGAAACAACATTTGAAATTTTTGAAGATTTTGACAGTTGTAGGATCAAGTGATATGCACTCATTCCATAGTTCAGATGCAAATGCTTGGACTAAAAGAAACTATGGGTGAATGAGCACAATATATGAGGCCAAGAACAAGAATGTCATACTAAATTTGCAGAGTTAGTTACATACATTAAAGTTCAAGCAGAATGAGAAAATTGAAGCTTTCTTAAGAAGAGTTGCAGAGTTGAGGGCTTCACTTCTAGCCCTAGGAGAAGAAGTCAAAGATGAATCTCTCGTTCCCATTGTTCTGAGACCTCTCCCTTCTTCTTACCGCATTTTTTTCACAACTCTAAACTTATCAGATACGACAATTAGTTTTGACAAGCTAATAAACCTGCTGCAACAAGAGGAAGCAATGCACAATAAGGATGATGAAGAGGAGCAAGCACTATCTTCACATCAAAAATGGAAAGGAAAAGGTAAAGGAAAACCTAAATCCTATCAGAAGTCCCAACATCAGAATCAGTATCATGGGGACAATCAACAGAAGAAGCAATGTCCAATTTGCAAAAGAGGACATGACTTAAAAGATTGTTGGTATAACACTTATAAGAAAGGTTCATCCGAGTAAAAGAAACTGGACCACAAAAACAATCTTACAAGGGACATTCTAATAACTATCACGGGCAGAAAAAGGGGCTGGAAAAGAAGACCCCACCGGTAAGGTAATATTCTTTGAACAATAAGAACAGTCAGACAATGAAGACTTCTTGTTCACTGATCGATCAAGTGAACCATCCACGTCATCTAGTGATGTCTGGTATGTTGATTCGGAAGCCACTCGACACATGACCGGCCACAAAGACTGGTTTATTTCAATGAAGGACACGCCATCGAAAAATCATGTTTCGTTGGGAGATGATTCTTCATATACAGTTCAGGGGATTGGAAACATTTCTCTACCCCTTGGTTCATGCAAATGCAGACTATCAAATGTCCTATATGTCCCTAGGTTGACAAAGAATCTTCTTTCAATAAGTCAACTCCTAGATCACAACCTAAAAATTGACTTTGATAGTCAATCCGACAAGAAAACGTGTTTGATTCGAGATAAATCAAGAGGCTCGAAAATAATTGCAAAAGCCTCAAATGTGGGACGTATGTTTCAACTTGATTTCATTCACAAAAATGATCAAGAACTTATGGCTAAAAACTCCACCTCAGCCCAGTTGTGGCATCAAAGATTTGGTCATGTAAGTTTCAAATATCTCGAAACACTTCGCCGAGTGTAATATGGTACATGGGCTACTATCTCTTCAGAAGGATACAGAAAAGTGTCCTCACTACTTAGCAGGAAAAAAACACAGAGTTTCATTCCAGAGGAGTACATTCCGAGCTCATGGTAAACTTGACCTGGTTCATACCGATCTTTGCGGTCCACTGCAGCCAAGTCATTCTAGGTTCCAGTACTTCATGCTTTGTGTTGACGACTATTCATGGAAAATATGGATTTTTGTCTTCGCAAGAAAAGTGAAGCCTTTGAAACATTCAAAAAGTTCAAAGTAGCAGTTGAGAAAGAAACTGGTCGTCACATCAGAACTCTCTGCTCAGATCGAGGGGGAATTCACCAGTGATGAGTTCAGAGACTACCTACAAACTCACGGGATTCGTCGACAAATGCCTCCTCCTCACACACCGCAGAAAAATGGTGTTGTCGAGAGAAGAAATTGTACTATCATGGAAATGGTGTGATGCATGATCGATGATTCCGGACTTGCAAAGACATTTTGGGCAGAAGTAGCAAAAACAATAGTGTATTTGTTGAACAGAGCGCCCACAACTGCTCTTGATGGAATTACACCACAAGAAGCATGGTCAAAAAGGAAACCATCCATTGCACACCTCAGAGTATTCGGGTGTAAAGCAAGCATGCACATACCCAAATAGAACAGAAAGAAATTAGACATGAAATCACTCATCTTCATTGGGTACAGTGAAGAGACTCTTGGGTATAGATTGATGGATCCTAAGACCAGAAAAGTCTACACAAGCAGAGATGTTGAGTTTTTCGAGAAGAAGGAAGTAGAGACTCCTCCTCCGGACTCACATGATGTAGATTTTTCACCCGTTGTAAAAATTGAAGCTAATGTTCCCTTAGAAGATGAAAGTGATGATGGGGATGATGGTGTTGATCAAATAGAACCACAACCCATGGGAACAGTTCAACGTATGCCTAAATGGTGTACAAGTACATTACGAGATGCAAGATTGGATGCTCCACCAGGATACATCCACCCCTGGACCATGGACTCATGAGTAAAGCAAGGGAAGAAGTTAACTTTGCTTTGATGAGTAGAGTTATTGAATTAGATGAGCCCTCTACAGTCCAAGAAGCCCTACAGTCAAAATCTTGGAAAGATGCCATGGATTCTGAATATCAATCAGTGATGAAAAATAACACTTGGCAGCTTGTTGATCTTCCACCAGGGAAGAAACCCATTGGATGCAGATGGATATTCAAAACTAAGTACAAATCAGATGGGACAGTGGACAAGCACAAAGCAAGACTTGTAGCAAAGGGGTACGCACAAAAAGAAGGCATTGACTATGAGGAGACATTTGCTCCCATAGCTAAGATCAAAATGATCAGGATGATCTTTGCTCTAGCTGCATAGTTTGGTTGGAAAGTCCATCAGATGGACGTAAAAGTGCCTTCTGAATGGATATTTACAAGAATAAGTCTACATGACTCAACCTGAGGGATATGTTGTACCTGGTCAAGAAGAAAAGGTATGCAGACTCAGGAAATCTCTGTATGGTCTCAAACAGGCACCCCGGGCATGGTACATCAAGATTGATGAGCATCTCGTACAACATGGATTTGTTAGAAATCCATACGATCCCAATCTCTACCTCAAAAAGAAAGGGGGAGATGGTGATTGTTGTAGTTTATGTCGATGATCTAGTCATCACTGGCAGTTCAGTGAAGATGATTGATGAAACGAAGAAAGATCTTAAGTGATCATTCGACATGACAGATCTCGGGCTTATGCACTACTGTCTTGGACTAGAAGTATGGCAGAAAGAGAATCACATCTTTGTTTCTCAGATGAAATATACCAAGACTACGCTCGAGAAGTTTAGGATGATGGATTGCACACCAATTGCTACACCTATGGAGAATAGATTATAGTTATCTCGTTCAGATCCATCTCCTGAGGTAAGTGCCACTCTCTATCGGTAGCTGATTGGGAGTCTCATTTACCTGACCTACACTAGACCAGATATCAGCTTTGCAGTGAGCTATCTATCTAGGTTCATGCAGGAACCCAAAGTTTGTCATTGGAAAGTAGCAAAGCGCATTTTGAGATATCTCAAAGGATCAGTGGATCTTGGTCTAGAATACAAGAAGAATGAAAACTTCTTCTTGACTAGATATTTGGATTCAGATCAT
The DNA here is from genome assembly GCA_018340775.1 of Taxus wallichiana var. yunnanensis. NCBI lineage: Eukaryota > Viridiplantae > Streptophyta > Pinopsida > Cupressales > Taxaceae > Taxus > Taxus wallichiana. Next base: position 542,093,572 of record CM031243.1, read on the forward strand.
GCAGGTAACATTGATCATATAAAATCCACTTCTGGATTTTTATTCTTTATGGGATCTGGACCAATATCATGGGGAAGTAAGAAACAACACTTTGTTTCTCGCTCTTCCATAGAAGCCGAGTATCGTTCTGCAGGAGAAGCTGTCTATGAAGCGATTTGGCTACGTCGCATACTGGAAGGACTTGGAATACCACAAGACAAACCTACTACCATGTATGTAGACAATGAAGGTGTTCTCAAACTTGTTCGCAATCCAGTTTTCTCGAGAGAACAAAGCACATTGAGGTTCAGGTTCATTTCATACGCGAACATGTGTTGAAGCACAACATCCAGCTTCAATTTTGTCCAACTTCTGAACAACGAGCAGATATTTTCACAAATTCACTTGCACGTGACAAGTTCGAGTTGTTCAGAGAGTTCCTCTCCTCATCTCTTCAGACAATGCACAATTAAGGGGGGGAATGTTAGGATAAAAATATTATTATCCTAATATTAATTATGCAATAGTCCAGTTATTTAATTAATTTTATTAATTAAATAATAATGGTTATTTTGTTATATGGTTCATAAACCATATTTGTCTTTTATACATGCGTTGTTATATTGTTTTGAACAATATATTTGTTTGTATCTAATTGTTGCTTCCCGGATGTTATTGGAAGCTTGTTCATTTTGGAATTTGGTTGCACCTGTGCAACTTAATCTCCCGTGTGTATTTGGCTGTGCAATATCTATAAATATTGCAGCCCATTCTCTATAAAGGTTCATTGATTGAGGTTAATAAATTAATCAGGCTTCCGTCCATGTTTTTCAATCTATAGAAACTAATTTTCATCTTATTCAAGTTCACATAAAACACCTAGAGACACCCTTGTACATATTATGTAGAATGTTTTCGATCATCACTGATGTAGAAATGATGTTCTCTTAATATTTTTCGATCTTGCTCGATTATTTCTAGAGATTTCATGAATCCTATATGCACGAAAACAACAACTTGCACTGATTTATAATATTGATGTTGAACCTCCATTTATGGCTGCAATGTGTAATTCTCTAGGAAGTCAACTACTCAAACAATAGTACTAAGTGGGAATGTGTCCTTTCTTAACTTTAATTATTCATCCAACCATCGATCTCTATGTGTGTGCCTTACATACTCATAAAAATTCTCTCTAAATTTGACCATATATTATGATACAGGTAATTGTTTTGTAACAAGCTCACACCTCTTAGATTATTTTCCATATTTTAATTGATATGCCACCGATTTATATTTGGTGAAACCAACCAATTATTTTCCTATTGAATCTGTACTCTCCTCATGGATATAACTTTTCAGATTTGGCAAGCCACCACATACATTGCACGTTCCATCCAAACATGCTTTGTTATAAAAAAATTGTCTAGTTGATTTTTCACAAAATATTGTCGAGAATAAATTCCCTTGAAGATTTTGGTGGGACATTTAATCCACACTCCTACAACATGATGTTAGTATGTAAAACACGACGTATTTGACAAAAAACATCATAATGCATTGAAAATTCAACATGATGCCTGCAACAACAAGTGGTACGTGAGTGATTGATTTTCACATAAAAATGTTTGCTCATTTCAAAGAATATTTGGCTAATGTTAATTTGTGGATTTTCAATCTTAAACTTAGAGAAAAAAAATTTTTGAGTCATATCTAAGAAATATTTTGCACACGATTCACGATTACAAGAACATGTTCTTCTTTTTACTGTATCTCTTCTATTCGGTGACACCCTTTTGTTCTCATTCCAAAATTTTACAATTAATTCTTCTAGAATATCATAAGTATTCTTGTATTTTCGTGGAATTTTGCTAGAGAAATCCCAATAGTTAGTGTTATCAATTGACTCAAGAATTTTATGTCTCTCTATTGCTTTCATTAGTGTTTTTCATTTAGCTTCAAAGCACTGCTTGTTTTTCTAATCAAGTGTTTATTAATTGTTTTATCACTTACTATACAATTAGTAAGTGCACGCCATGTAGCATTACTATCTTTGGTGCGTCTTTTGCCACCTACAATTTGGTATGCTTTATGTATGTTTTCAACAATTGACGCATTTTGATCAACAACATTAGATGTTCTTAACCCCAGGGTCTTCATTATAGGTCTCATCTTAATTAATTTCATCAATGTAACAAATAATTGACATCTTTGTGTGTCATTTAAATTCTCAAAGTAATTATCCCAAATTCCACTAGCTTTTCTTCTTGCATTTCTTCAAAAATTTTGTTATGCATTGGTTTTATAATGTTTTCATCAATTTCAATTAAGTGAATTGGTTTTCTTCGCAAAATGGAGGGAGGTGTTCTTAGAGGCAAAGATTCGTCTACAAGGTTACTTTCTTCATTCAGTGTTTTCATACAAATTTCGGGGTTAACATTTGGATTCTTAGGTAAGGGTTCAACAATTGGATTCATATCAATTTCTTCATCCATACCAACATTATCATTCAATTCAATATCATTATTCATTGCAAAATCATTATTCATTGCAAAATCATTATTCTCTACATTTTCATTATGTATTTCATCCCCATTTTCTAATACATTAGCTACATTTGATATAGCAGATGTACCTTGCCCTGCACAAATTTTTTGCATTCTCTTCAATTTCTTTATTCTCTTCTCTTCCAATTGCTCTGGTGTCTTGTTCTTGACTTTCCTCTTGTCCTTAGCTCAACTTTTATTGCCCATGATTAGAAAAAATCAACTAGTGGGGTAGGGGACAAAATGAACTACTAAAAAATTGTGCAAGAATGTAGAGAAAATTGCAGACCAAACAAAATGTTTGCAAAATTCCCATGAAAGAGATGAAAGGGACGTTGGGGGGCCATAATATATAAATAAAGAATAACGTGTACACGTTATAACGCAGCGTACACATTATATTTTTACCTTTTCCAACACATGCCTCAAGGCTTGGGATCTGGTTTGGATCCCCAAGCTTGAGGCATGGACCTGCACAAACACAACAAACCACATGTTTTTGCAAAAAAACACAAAAATCCAACTTCTGCCATGATAAATCAACATCAAATGATCGATTTGTTTAAAAAAATTATACCACGACGTAAAGCGAGTTTCTTCTTTGTATAAATATTATTTTTCAATTTTTCTAACAAATACAAGGTTTCCATATTATTTATTTTCTTAACTATGCCTTTTTATAGCTATTTTTTGAAGTTTAAACATGTCTATCTTTTGTCGTGTATCTTTTTTTTGACTCATCGAAATTGAATAAAAAATTTTTGGCACAAACTAGGTGTAATTCTATACATATTAAAAAAAAACTATTTTTGATATTTTTGAGGTAGTTAGGGGGACGGTCGGAGCTCGTTATTTTTCAAAACATAAAATTTCTGTACTAGAAAAATCATTAAAAAATACTCACTAAAAAAATCTTTAAAAATTCTAACACAAACTAGATGCTCCTATCTATCTTTCTACCAAAGGGTTTTAAAAAATACTAAATGGTGCTCAAAAAATGGTGGGGGCACGAAAGTCACTCTATTATGTTTTTTTAACAAAAATAGGAGCACTGTTGGTATTTTAGTTATTTGACCCACTTAAACTTATCCGTTTTCAATAAAATTTAGTAGCTTAGAAACTAGACTCAAAATTCTACGATTCATATTTATACATCTTCCAATTTTGAGTGTAACTATTTCAAAAAACTCGTACAAGTTGAAGTTTTTATTTTTCAAAAAAATGCGTCCACTTAAGACCCCCTTTTGGCCCCCAACTTAGTGCACTTAACCAATGAATAGTTTTATTTTATTATTTTGGGTTTATATCATATATGCAAAAATGTGGGCTCACATATTGGATTTTTAGACACCCCAAATATGCCACTCCTAAATCACTCTTAAATCACTTCTACAATTCAATCCAATGCTTAGTAATCATCTCTTGATTGATTAATTACATTTTCTTCTTCACATCCACTTCCCATAACATCCCATGGATAATTAATCCTACTTAATTAGTCCTAATTATATTTAACAATCTACTAATCTACATATTCATTATTCCACATTCATCAAGATAAACTAACATCCCTAATAAAAATCTATATAAACAACCCCCCCACAAAGTACAACGACACAACTCTCATTCATAATTTAAATGTTTTTAGAAAATCCAAGTGTCGGTGAAGTAATTTGATGTAAGAAAAAATTAGGTTTTTCACCAACACTCTGGAACTAGGTCCCTTTCATAGGAATGAGGCGAGATCCATTTCTTGAAAATAGAGAAATATCTACACTAATCTAACCATCATGTGTGGGCTTTTCGTAGGGGATCACAAATAAATACTCCACTAAACCTGTGTGTAAAAATGAGGTGGATGAAAGGTGTGTGTATGGAAAGAGGGGAGAAAGTGAGAAGAGGGTTTTACTCAATAAATAACATGTTGAGTTTATTGACATAAAACTAGAATATTTCCAAGTTAACAATGAGAAGACACCGATATACAAAGAAAGATGAAAACACAATTAACACAAAGTTTAATTAAATTATATTCATTTAAAGGTTCATTCTTTCCCGATTGTATGGGTTTACAAAGCTCTATTGGAGTAGTAGTTGAGATGGAGAGGAAAATATAAGACAAGGAAATAGAATAAATGTAGTTTCTTTCTTGTAGTAAGACAATGGGAGCTATCAACCAAGAAAATCTAACCCCTAGGAATGGAGAGGACATTACAATATATAACCAAATCTAGTGGCTCTTCACATTCCTATGTGAATTTTCAACTTAAGCGAAATCCTTAACGAAGAAATAGAAACTTTAAGTGACTTTTTACAAAATCGTATCCTCAAAAATTAAATATAATTATAGAGAGATAAAGAGAGAAGAAGAGAAAAAATAAGAGTGAGAGAGAGAATAAGCTCTAAGCTTATATGAAGAAAGATGAAGAAACTACAATCATGAAGAAAATCCACTTGATCTTGATGACCTCTACTAGTGATGCTCTAGTGATGGACTCCAGATGAAGAACTCGACCCCTCTACATTTTGATAAGTATCGTCTTGAATGATAAACCATTATATCCCATCAAGTGCTCTAAGAGGAGAGATGAGAGACACTTGATCAATAAACCATTGAAAATAATGAAGGATGTATTCCCTCACTTGAACAAACCTTTTGGTCCCTGAAACATTGTCATGCCTTCTTGATAAATCATTCACATGGAATGAACTTAGTACTCTTGATGTGAAAAATGAGATAATTACCGCACAACAATTATCCATGATTTTGCTACCTTGAGAACATTGATAACCAATGAGATGCAAGACCAGATCCTTCCGAAATAGAGGTAGAGGAAGGATATATATATATATATATATATATATATATATATATATTGAATGCAATTTCATTCACCTTATAATCAAACACCCCATATGAGATGAATTGAAATGTCCTCTGGGACTAAAATGCACTCGAGACCAAAATTGGGAACTAAGAGGGTTTCCCTTCCACCTAAGTCACAAATAAATTGTCAACCCTTTACAAGCATGAATTTTTCTTAATCATTCATATGAGGAAATATCTTGAGATATGATTACCACATAGTGACAGGAAGATATTTGTAAATATTGAGAAGTACCTCTCAAAATGAATACAATAAAAAATATACCATTGTTTATTAGGGGTTCCTAAAACTTGGTCACAATATGGTACAAGGAAAAAAATGGCCTTGTGATTTGAAACAAATTACCACTTACTCTAATTGAAAAAATTTGAGATAATCCCTTTTGTCACATCTTCATGAGGTTCATTCCACATCATGTTTCTAAATTTAGCATATTCACTCTGAGACACCTTATGCTTACCACATCCAAAAATGTAGGAATTTGCTTGCAAACTAAGAAATTAACCTCTGTGAAGGATAGGATCGATGAGACATGAAGGGGAGGAACATGTGTGACCATTTTAAGCTCATTTTGAACACTTAATATTTTTAGTAAGTCATATATGGGGGTTTATTTTTAACAATTTTATCAATTTTCATTTTTGAGTGTTTTGATCTTGGAGGAATGAATTGAGGTACTGAAAACCAACTGTTTCTCATAATTACTATTTTTAGTAGGCTAATTTTTACATCCTTACCAAAAATACATAGTGGTCTTCTAGGTGTCGAATTTGAATGAAAGTGGTCTCGAAAGTTTCTATTTTACTCCAGGATGCTTTGCTCCAATTTTTAGGAAATTTGGCTCGTTGAGTTTCCATAGATATGAGAAAAAATTATTTATGGCTGGAAATTTCATGTGGATGTAAATGAAAATATAGACTATAAATGTAATCCATCTTAGATTCATCTTAAATTCGTTCTAGCTAGGAAGGGATGGTCAAAATTTGGAGGTAAATAGAGCTTTGGATCAAAAGTTCTGAGGAAAACAAGATTTTGACGTCTAGGGGACAAAGGTGAATATTTTGGTGTTTGATCGTGGTGAACCAGATGCAAAGTACTTTAATGGATTCCCTTTTTTTTTATGTTCTTGTGGAGTATGAGCAAGGATGACTGATTTTATATGGTTAAAGTGGAAGAGGGGTATGCACATGGGAGAGTGAGAGAGTGGAAGAGTGAAATGTGGGACAACGGAAGCCTCTTTTCACTTGGATGAATTTTCGGGTGAAATTACACCTCAAAAATTTTCTTTGGTTGCAATTATGGGATAAAATTGTACCATGGGAAGGGGGTGGAGAGAGGAGATGGCATTCACATGTCCATGTGGGACCTTTTCTTATGTTTTCTCCATAACATGACACACACCCATAAAAATTCCCCACCAATAGGAAGAGGGAACACTTTTTGGGTGTAAATTCACATCATAAGTGCACCCAAGGTGCAATTGGTGTTCAAAAGTGCACTTGGAGTGAAAAGTGGGTCCCACCTCAAGTTAAAACACTCACTTAAGTCTCCTATGCACATTTTAGCTTTCTTTTATGTTTTTAACTTGTAAAATTTCAACCAATAGGAAAGGGGCACACTTTTGAGGTGCAGTTTCACCTCAAAAGTGCACCAAGGGTGAAAAGGGACATAAAAGTGTTCACAAACGCCAAGTGTTGCTTCGAACATGGGTTGCATATCTTCTTGCTTCCCAAAATGTTTCTTTCACCTCATAGTCAAAAATTAATTAATTTTGTCCATACAATATATTAATTTACATGGAAAACAAACCAATGAATCCAATGAGCCTATTCAAGAGGCTTGAAAATGAGTTATTCAATAACTAATACATTTTCCTTCAATTTTTCTCGAGTGATGCACCAATACGTTGAGCACAAAGAATAGTTTTCAATGAAAATGAGCCAAACAAACTTATGGGTCATGAGGAGTATTAGATATACTTTCATATGATATTTTTCTAGGCTTCTAACTCTTCATGGGGTGTCTAAAACATTTTGAGAAAGTTACACCTTGTAGAAGGACTCTTGTCTTTGCACGAATGGACAAGTTTCCTCTTTTTTATACTCCCCAAATTCTTCCTGATTATTGCACCATGAAGTAGGCTTTTTCATATTTCCAATTCCTAATATATGAGCTCCCGACACTTCACAAGGCTCCTAAAACCTTCAAACAAGGTGATTGTCTCCTTTGGAACTTGTATTTCCTAGTGCCTTGCCCAAAAAGACTCATATTTTCTTAACTTTTTCCTAAACACAATTTTCTCAACAGAATCTTCCTAAACAACCTTATCAAACTTCATTTATCTCCTATACAACTCCTAAATGATTTTAATTTTCCATGTAAGCCTCCGAAGGATGTTCACTAGAGACAAAAAAACCAAAAATAGCCCTTTTGAAGCCTCTAAGAGCATTGTTCTTTCTTAAATCTCAGTAGCTTCAACAACCAAGATGGGTGAACTTATATGCACATGAAACACACTTGAAAATAATTTTTGCATGTTCCTCTCAGCAAAATTAGTATGACATAGTTGAAATGTTGGCGGAGGAAAGGTTTACATTGACCAAGAAAGGAAATTTCAAGTGTGGGTTTAGTTGTCATGACCAAAATTTTAATTTTTGCATGTTATACATTTAGCATTACAAAACAAATCTAAATTAAGAAACTATTGTTGATGTAAGAGGTTGTCAAAGATGGATATTACTTCTTATTTAGAGACTCCTTACAACATCATCTCTCCTTTACATCCACGTTATTACATCTTGCACAAATGGTTTTCAAAGCATGCACATATCAAAAGAAATTATATGAAACAAGGGATGTTTGCATGTCATAGTCTTGTTTACGCAATCAATAGATTCTTTCAATTTTAGCTTTATCTTGATGTTTTTTGTTTGAATTATAGACTAGGTTTTATGTGGTGTTAATTCCTATCTAAATGTATATAGTTTAATCAATGCATACAATTGGCATTAGACCTTTTTATCTATGTTATTTTTAAATACATTTTTCATGTAGATATGTTGTAGATCTCAGTATGGATGAGTTCTTCTTATAGGTTTATAAGTAATGTTACTCTATCAAAATTCCATATTTTCCTCTAATCGTGTAGCCTTTGATTTATTTTCTTGTATTTCATGCCTCTACGTGGATTAGTGCATCCAATTTACTTAAATACATTTCTATGCTTGTCACTTGTACTTTCACTCATAGTCTAAACATTTATACTTTGACTATATAGTTTGTAAGTTTTTCAAACTTACATTTATTATTATAATGTATTTGTTTTGGAAATTTCATTTCTATGTATAGTAGTAGCATTTATGCCATAATTGTTTCAATGAATAGTAGTAACATTTTTTAAATTTTATTTCTTTTCATAGTAATATCATTTGTAAATTATGTTTTTACACATAATAGTAGCATTTATTATCATTGAATTGATTTGTTTCTTAAGTGGTGGCAATGTTTTTATACTAGAAACTTTTTATCTCAAATACAGATGTTTCTACACATATATAAATATGTTTTCTTGAGTAGATATGTTTCTACACATGGTTGTGATGTTATTGATTTCCTAATTTTTGTAGGATTCAAGTATTTTTACGCACAAAAGAGATGTTTCCAATATTTTTGTAGGATTTGCATTTCTACAAATAGTTAATATGTTTACACTTCGACAATTTATTTTTTTAGGATATGTGTTTCTACGTATTTTGTAGACACCTAAAATATGCTTACACTTAGCATTTCCTCCAATTCAATCGATTAACGAAACTTTGTTAATTCCCCATTCTTCACTCCATTCTCGGATGCCCATTCATGACACTCTTTTGGTCATATTCCTCCTATAATCATCTAATTGGGATAATATCTCTCTTATTAGCTGGACATTCCTCCTTTCGACCATTCAGAACCTCTCTAGTTTTCTCTGAATCACTTTTATTGGCTTCCTAAGCTATCTATCAATCACAAATGATTAACTAGACCCCTCCCAACTCTCAATGAGTCTCTAATCACTTGCTAATCGAGTTTAACTAGTGTAATCCTAGCTTAACTAGTCTAAAACATGTTTACTTAGCTCCTAATCCTAACGTGCTTTTATACTTTAGTCCTACATGCACAAGAATTCAAAACTCTTCCAAACCAAAAACTATAAATAAAAGCCTAAGGCTTTACTTTCAAAAAGCCCTTATCTCTCACAATTGGTGACTTTGGCATTATACCTCATTTGCATTAGCCAAGCTAATAAGGCATTTGATCTTGGCTATCCTCCATTGTTGAAACTCCTCCATCTTGCATCCATACCTTCATGCTAGGTTAGTAGGAGGGTATCTAACTTGGCCTTGTAGCCATTTTAGAGAGACCTCTTCACCTCCATTAAAGCAAACAACAAATATAATTTGATTTCTTAGAGTCTAAACTAGGTTCACATTCATTAAGATTTCATGGAGTAGAGAGATATTTAGATATGCTAGGGTTTGAATGTTTTTTTCAAGTTTATATATGCATGTAAATAGACAGTTTCTTTTTTAGCTATAATCTTATGATCCATAGATGATTTAGAAAAGTTTTGAGGTTCTTTAACCTCATTCCATAGCTTTTGCAACTCTTCCTTGTTCACATATTCATAGTAGAGACATTTCTACTCTTTTTGTAGGTTTTACATTTCTTCTTGTAGTAGAGATGTTTTTCATATATGTTTTTATGTTTTTTATTTAACAATTTAGTGTATTTTTAAAGAGACTTGGTTTCACACTTAACATCATTTCTAATCCATTTACACTCACTTATAGGGTATTTTTCTTCATTTATATAAATTTCAAATATTTGTGTACCAAATAAAATGTGTGTCAAAAGACATAATCAACAAAAATACTAATAAATCATGTGCATGGATTTTATTACTTTGTAGTAATTTCTCACATTTGTTTATTTTTTGTTTAATCTGTTTTCTTATTGTATTGCTTATTCAATTCATTTTCTTATTAGATTGTTTATTCAATTCTTTTAATTTTGTGTATTTCTTATTTAAACCTCATCTCAAACATTGTATGCTCTTCGCATGTGCTTTAAGATGATCCTAGGTATTAGAAATAATTTAGACATTTTTTCCTTTTATAGTTATAGGACTTGGAGGTCATTACCAAGCCATATGAACAAATCCTATGTACATATGGACTCTATAAATTTTGTAGAGGAGTTTTCATATTTTATTAAGCTTGCATTTATGATCTTATGTCTTCTAGTGTGCCATGAGAGGGACTAGACCCTCTAATACCTAGGTTCTAGATAACATCCATCAAGGTAGGAACTGTCATTTTTGATAAAGCTCCATTGAATTGGCTAGACTAGAGGAAAGGTGAGATTCAACCCTCTGAATCACCCCATTAGATAGTACTCTATTTCATAAACTTGTGTCTCGTGTAATATAAGGTATGTCGAGAAAACCTTTAGAACCTTGTTAATCCTATCTTACTTAGCATCTTTACCACAATTATTTAGTATCACTTGGAACAAATTGTCCCCTTGGATACCCATCCCATACCTTCAAGGTATATTGGCGAGCTACTACATGATCGTAATCCTTCTTGACTAGCATAGGTTGTTCTTGTTATGTTTCTTGGCTCCTCTTATACTTGTATTTGAAAAACACAAAGTGAAAAACTATGTTCGAGTCAAACAAATTTTCAATT